>OZ008343.1:684860-1042305 GCA_963931975.1 Cataclysta lemnata | reverse complement strand
TAACTATCGCTGGAAGCCACTCGGGATCGTGTGTCGTCTTCGGCTGAATTGCACGCCGATTACTCGTTCCGTCTGTGCAAATCACATTAGTAAACTAACGCCTGACGTGATAAGAGTGTCGTGAAACATTCCATCTCTCACACCTCGACGTCTGACCAAAGTCTAACCGCTGCTGCTCGTATGTAGTCAAGCCTAGACGTACATAAACACTATCACTTCGTGCTCGTAATAGCTCGGTTGTAATGTTCGTTTCCGTGTTTCTCCGTTTGTTTTCTAATCCCCTCGGGGATTAATAAAAGTCGAACATAAAATCCAACTAGAACAATCGTAGAAAAAGTGGCCAATAAATCTCACGGCGGAAACGCGCAAGTGCCAAAAGACAATGAAACAGAAATTGAAGAAGTTGACGAACGATACCTTCGCATCAGGGATGTCACTAACGTGGAAGTCTATAAGATGTAGCTAGTAGTTGATAATAATTTAGCTAAAACTAACAATGAAAGTGTTTATAAGAGGGTTGATATTGTTAACCAAAAACCTAAAATACACTCTTTATAATTATATTTAGCTTTAAATACAAAAAAAATACAAATCCTCGTGCAGAGCTATTTGAAAGATGAACTAAACACGACAATTTACTCTTAATCTAGAAAAAACAACACGTACACTCTTGATTCTCTGTCTTCCTTAATTAATACAAACTTAAATAGAAACGCAGCTTGCCCTTAAAGGCATGGTAATTAACTGAATTAATTTTAATTTATCACCTTTGTCTAATAAACAGCTGAAACGACGATTGCCAGCACAATTAAAACAGATAAACGTGTTTTTAACTAAATCGTTGATTGTGTGAAAATTATCAACAATACAATTGATTATTCGAAATTTCGCGATAACTTTTTTTTAAAGTCAATAACACTAAATAATATTAAGAAATAAATTACATACTTTGAGCTGACAACTTCATAGTTTTAAATCACTGAATAAAATGACTGAATTATAATAGAGATAATACAGTATCAAATATTGAAGTAACCTTTATCACATAAGACTAGATTAAAATTATTGATTCATGTTTACTAGTCTTTATGATGAGCATTACAATGATAAATAGAAATAATTGTGAAAGACTATACTAAATTAATCCATATCTGGTCAAGAACAACTTAGTATAGCATAAAAATTCTTATTAGAAACAATAACTTTAGTTTAAGTTACGACCATAACCCTAAGTTAGTAAAATCTAGACCATACACAGCTTAAAAAGTTTTCGTTACATAAAGTTTCTTGATTGTATATACTTCGAACTTCAAAGACACAAGTTCTGTTAGGTTTAATTATTAAAAAAAAGCTACAAAAAATTTATAAATTAGGTCACGTGGCTTCAGGAAATAGCTGATATTTATCATAATCACACACACAATTTGGCAGCCCTGCTGCTGACGGTGGACACTCAGGCCCCGACAGGTCGTAACTGGAGCGTACGATGACGTCAGCCATTGAGCTGAGCCGAATGAACTTATCAGACGGTCCTCACCTATGATGAGCTGTTATGTCACCCACCAATCAATGGCGGGTAACAACTAACAGTCTCATTCTATTTCAAATCAATAGATTCTTTCATCGGTGTAACAACAGCACATTGACAGACTTTAGTGTTATCGAAATTAAGATATGAGGTGTTTGAAATATGAGCTTTGAACGCGTTAATGAGAATTCTAGATACTTAAATTATGAATTGCCTGGGCTTGATTTGAATACCTTTCGTTATTAGGTGATTTGCAAAGTCAACTTTGGAATCTTTACAACAATTAAGACAGTCCAAATAACAACTAACTTTTGGAACAATTTTACATGTCAGACATTCTGCTTTTATATATTTACGGAAACGTTCAAAAACAAAATCAATAATTTCAAATATTACGCGCAAAAGAATGGGCGAAGCTCTTTTTTATTTATGTATACGTCTGTCAACGCCAATGCATCAATCTCTTCCCGCTCAAAATACTCCATATGCCAAGCATCTGATGTTAATAACGAGAAGCAAAATGCACGGGCTGTGATTTTTAAGTTACATCTTGATTTTATAGTCTTCGAGCTCAATTGAGGTTGTATATAAAATATTATGTCTGTCTGTTCTGACCGCAAATCTTCTTATTATCTTGCTCCAGATATTATATAATATTTGTGATCGATAAGTTATTTTTACTAGATTTTTACTTACAAGGAAATGTGTGGATGCTTTACTTGTCACAGAACGAGGAACCCCTTACAACAAACCTAAAGGTTGTGAATTGAATGTTGTAAACTGAGTTCTTGTCGACCATGACTAATAATAAATAATACTACGCTGTAAATTCTGATGTTCCTGATGTTGTCAAAATTGCATTCTTAAACAGCCAACATTAGCGGTCAGCAACAAAAGCAAATGATATGCCATAAAATGCGGAAAGGCATTTGGTTTTAAGCCGATAGCCAATCGATTAGATAAATGACATCACTATCTTGTTAAATATGTGCCAGATTAGGGTACTGTTTTCCAATCAGTTTAGTTCAATGTCTAGAACAACTAGCACATGGTGATACACAGTGTAAATGATTAAAACGATATCGTACAAGTTCGTTACACATTAATTAAAACTTCACTTAATCAATAACAGTAGTAGTAGTCTATAAATTCAGGAGGTGGCACATAGCACTTGGCCTACGATTGCGTCATTGGATGGGTGACCATAAATTTATTAGCTCGAGTTCCTCCGTGTATTTGGAAGGCACATTAAGCCGTTGGTCCCGGCTGCATCTGCAGTCGTTAGTACTCACCAACCCGCACTGGGCCAGCGCAGTGGGTTATGGCCAAATCTCCCTATATTCTTCCATCCATAGAGAAGGCCCGTGCCCCTACATTGGGGACATTAAAGGGCTGGTGATGATGATAATGATGTATTCCAGAAACATATGGAATGTAACATCATAATTTTTAGAGAATCGCAAAATATTTTCTAATTATTAGAAACACATGAAATGTTAAGATTAGGCACTAGAAGGTCTAGAATTCACTAAACTACACCTACGGCAGTATCTAAGGGCCCATTCTGCCTATAATCATGTTATTCCTAGATAAAACCTGTGCAGCATTAGGGACATTAGGCATTGCCAAGCCACCGTAAATACTTAATACGCGTTGAACCAATATTGCACAATTTACTCCATATTGGCCGTTTCTTTGAGCCCGGCGCTTGCTTCCTTCTGTTTACATTACGCTTTGCTGTTAGCAAAATGTTTACCTTTCTGGATATCATCCGTCGTTTTTTCCTTTGTTAACTGGCTGCTTTCATTACAGCGCTGTAAACCTATCCCGGTAATTTGGTGCGTTCGCAGTGCAACCATAACAGACATTAGTTTTAGAAATTTTGAGCCAATGCTTCGATATAAAGTTTATAGGTTCCGCTATTCTCGGATACTGTCTTTCGGTCCTGGCTTAACATTTTCAGCAGTTGCTTGAATGTTGTAAATGTTATAACGCGAATAAGTATAGTCCTAATGTCGGAAGTATAAAAGTTGAGAACTATTTTTAATTCTTATAATGGTTAATTCTATTGTTAATTCTTCTTCCTAAGTCTTCAGTCAGTTTACACAAAAAAAATCTTCTCAAAAACTTTATCATCACTGGTAGAGCACAAGGCTTTGCTACAATTTACCCATTTTAACTACTTGTTTAAAAACATTGAAATTACAAATTGTCATTTTACATCTGAATCTTCAAAATCATCGTCTAAATCTTGAATAGGAACCTATTCACACCGCGCCCGTCAGCTTTCTTCTTCACAATAACCCAACATTTCGCTGGGGAACGTATTTTCTCATGTCCAGTGCGATTCCTACGTCGTTATTTGCTTTAGTGTTATTAATCACAATGATCTTTTAATATTTCCCAAAGCTACTAGGGTCCTCGTTACGGACTAGAGAGCGGCCATTATCTCTGACACGCTCCGACGGCTGCACTCCTATTAAAATATTAACATACATAGTATTATAAATTTTACGATTCAAGTTGTTAAGACGGGGAAATAACTGGGTAGCGGTGACCAATCTTGTCTTTTCAATGTTCTTTAACGTCCAGCAGAGGTGATTTAACAGCCAAGTTTCGCCAACTATGTTAGATCCCATATAATAATAGGCGGCGGGCTTATTGCCATCTATCGGGCACGTGATTCGCAGCTTAATGCTATATTCCTCTTTTACCATAAGAGGAATGCTGCTAATAATTCCCTATTACTGTTTTAACCTTTAGGGTGGTGGTGACAGTTGTATTCTTCTCTGCCGTTATTACAAGGCGTCTTCTTTAATATTCTTCAAGTTTAGACATAAGTCTCAAGACGTACTGAGAATAATAAGCAATAGTTGCATAGAATTTATCACCACCTCATCTCTCCTTTATGCGAACTTCGTATAAGGCGACTAAGAAAATGCTTACGAAAGTTATAGTTAGTAGTAAGTGGCAATTAATAACTTAACTACGGTCTGAACCTAGACAACTAGAGGTTTTTGCTCTAAATTCAACACAGTCCGGAAACCTACCGACGCGACGCTTTCAATAATTTTTGACTTAAAACAGTGTCCTTTATGAATGACCAGTATTATGTTATACAACGTGTAACAGAAACAACTACCCTGAATACTACTCATGCTAACTTCATAATACATATAAATATATGTAGTACGCTGTTATTAAAAATCAAAATTGTTAAATTTTACTTTCTTCCCTCATACAAATTGTTCGGTCCTTAAAGCTAAATGTATGGAAAATTCGAAAAAAAAAACAACTTTGAATTTTCGATATTACCTTAGTTTAAGAGTTAAGTAACCATGTGTAGTTATTTCAATGTACGTTGTATATGATACAAGCTGCTGCTAATTCGATTTAGGGACCCATGCTAGTATTTGATACCAAGTGTAAAATCGCAATGTTGTGATCGCCACGATTTGTTGTCGGTTCCACAAATTTCGTTTTCTGTCAACTGCCGTTCTCCACATTTATCTAAATCTAAATGACAGTCATTGAGGCGGTGACAATAGCGCGGGATTATTGGTCTATCGACCTTGCGATTAACGCGTGCATCCGCACCCGCCCAGTCTCGATTCGATACCCGGTCTAGGGTTGCCAATAATAAGGACAAATTTTAATATATATAATGAATATTATATAGTTGAAGAGTTTGTTTGTTTGATTGGTTGAACAGGCTAATCTCAGAAACTACTGATTCAAATTGAAAAATTCTGTTTGTGTTGTATAGTCCATCTATCGAGAAAGGCTATAGACTAATTATAATAACCGACATTAACGCAAGCGAAGCCGCGGGCGACCACAAGTACTTAATAATTATACATAGAAACATTTAAAATATACAACATAAACTTAAAAATATCCATGACTCGGGAACAAATGTCTGTGTTCATCACAAAATTTGCGCCTACCAGAAGTCGAACCCGGGACCTCTTGGCCGAGCCGGCCGTCAATTTGTTCTGGTTTTATGCACATTTTGAAGCTTTTATCAGCTATCTAACGCTCTTTTAACATACATTGTTTATTTAGTTACAGTTTGAGAAATTGTTGAAGACAGTATATCAGTTAAATATCTAATGCCTGGAAACATATTGGATCTTATTTTCTAATTTAAAAACATTTACCGTGTGGTCTGGTTAGAGTTACTTTTTAATTAATGACAAAATAAATATCAACGAGTCTTTCAAAACAAACCAAACACTTTCAGACATATCAAAGTAAACTTTAAATAAACCTGTACATTATTAGAAATAAATTGAAAAAAATGATTGGAATATTTCTTGTAATGCCAGATATATAATCGTTCTCTTCTATCTCTCACTGTATCTTTATCTTTCTTCCTCTACCGATTTAATTTACAAAATTTGAGTGTCCTTTAAAATATATGATTTTTAATTGAACAATAATATAAATGTAAGAAAAAATATTACAAAGAAACTGTTGTTAGAAAAAGTTTGAAAAATTATAGTCTTCATGCGAGAATCGAATCTACTAAGTCATCTGCGATGCAGGCAAATGCCTACAACACTCGGCCTGCTGCATCGGGTTCGATTCTCACATCAAAACCTATAATTTTTCGAAATTTCTATGTCCTTTTATGCCAAGCTGCCAACCCTACGTACAGTCAATTAATTCTTCCTATTTGTCAATGCGTTTGATTCTACACTGTAACAGCAGCTGGTAGGATTACGGACTAATTTCATTAAATTGATCTCTGTTCAAAATATATAGAGACACATTTTGCTTGTTTACTTTTGAATCGTTTACTTCGACGAAACGTCATATACCTAACAGTTAACATTATTTGCTGCCGTGTGGTGACGGCAGAGTAGAATATAATTGTCACCACCCCAAATCTCTCCCGTGGGTGTCGTACAAGGCGACTAAGGATAAATCACCGATGAGAAATGGGCAGCAGCGTTCCTCTTATATCACATAGCAATAGTACTGCGAATTTTGTGCCCGAGAAATGGCAATAGGCTCGCCACCTATTACATGGGACCTAACATAATTGGCGAAACGTGGGTGCTAGTTCACCTCTGCCTACCCCTTCGGGGATATAGGCGTGATTTATGTATGTATGTATATGTATGTAACATTATTTAGCAGTCAGAGGATTTTTATGTATCAATCAATGGATGTAGACTCGGGTTTTCCCAATCTGTTTGATACTTTACGCCGAACACTTTAAGATTGAATATAGGTTGGTTAAATTTGACAGTTTGTCATAACCTGCAGGTCATTAAGATCGTTGGACTAATCTTATGTTTTTTAATACTCTGAAATATAATATCATGGGGTTTAACTATGATACTATTGTTTTAGCTACCATTACCCTACCAGACTGTCCTTAATTAACCAATCTTTAATTAATGAAAAAAAAAACCATAAAAGTCATAATTCTGAGCCGATTTAAACGATCTTTTAACCGAGGCGCATCTATTTAATCGTAACACAACTAGATAATGTATATCTGAAACAGTTTGCAACCGAACAAAATGTTTATATGTTGGCCACTCAACGTTTTTATTGCGTTAATTTAATTTATATTCCGCGGGATCTCTTTTAACACTTTTTCATTCGTCGGCAGTCGCACGCGCTCTCCAGTCCCGAGTTTAACTGCGCCCGCACACAATATATTCGAATCGTGGAATTTTTATATGTCACATTATGTCGTCTAGGCATTTTTGTGTCTTCCAATTAGACTTAGCGTCTGCCGCACCTACCAGACGTGGCATTAGATGACGTCAATTTTATTCCGTTTGCCTCTTTGAATCAGGAGTGATCGCAAAAAAGCAGTAGAGTAAAGTGGCCCAGAGCTGGTATACTGCCTAAAGCTTAACGTTTAATGACAAAGCTTAATGGTGTCACTTCTAACCTTTTTTTATTAAAATCTTATTTAGGGGTTCCTTTTAACGTCTCAAACACTTTTTTGAAGTTTTTTGTAAAATAACACAGTAAATCTTTTTTAAACCTAACTTAAATGTGTGTATTTGAAGATGCTTCCTCTGGCCTAGCTCTCCAATGCGGGGCCGACAGGGCCCATAATATACATACCTACATACGTCACGCCTTTCTCCCGCAGGAGTAGGCAGAGATCACTTCTTTACACTTGCTACGATCCTTTGATACTTCTTTCACTTCATCCAATCGTCAGTTTCGGGTATTTAAAAAAAACCACTGTTCTTATGTTATTTAGTAACGTTATGTACAGTTTGGCTTTGAATAAAGAAACTGTAAGAGAAGCGACGTCCCCACAGAAATAGGATCAGTGTGCAAATTTATACTTAAAATCAGTGTAAATATAATTATGGGACAATCTACACAGTATGCATTAATTTTTAATAAACCATCCAGAAGCAATATAGCCATTCCTCGCTTCACAATTCATCAAGTGAATTTTTCGCTTGTCCATCTATTGCTTGCCCACGTCCCTTAAAGAAGCAGAGTACATAACCGGTGACAGTGGTTCCCAGTTATGCACCTAAGAACCAGTAAAACAAATTGCGAGCCCAACCTCAATATCGATGGTGCGACGTCATTACCGCTTCCCTGCTGCGGTGGGCCCAATCAGGGGACATTAGGCCCACCCGCTGCGTAATCGCACGAGGTGACAACGCGCGCTCAGCCTTTTTCTGCGCGGGCGCATGTTGTGTAAGGCCCTGCGCAGACCATGCGATTAAGTTGGACAACTAAATCGCAGATCGTACCAATAGTCATATAAACGTTTGTATGATTTAGTTGGAAATTTGTATGATCTGCGATTTCGGCCCGAGTTCACCAACACTTAAACAGGCGATTATTATTTAACCGTCGTTTTTTGAAATTTTTTCGTATCATATATCGTACCACGTGCTATTGGCTTTAATATAATAAATAGATAAATGTTACTTACATTCACACATATCATCTAGCCTAAAGTAGCGAAAGCACTTGTACTATGGATATTAGATGACAATACGTAACAATTTCATTTACATCGAAAGGAAAAACAAATGTGGAGTCATTGTGTGGGTGTAGAGCTGATTAAATTTAATAAATAAATATTTCTCACCCTTACACCTAACAAAAGAACAGTTTTATAATTAAAAAAAACGAATATAACTTTTTTGAAGCACAGAGGAACTCAAGGTAATAATCTTGAGTAATACACCCCAAACCGCACTGGACCAGGGTGGTGGATTCTCAGGGCCATTCTCCCTATATTCTTCCATTCATAGGGAAGACCTGTGCCCCAGCATTGGGCAAATTAAAGGGCTTGTGATGATGATGAAGGAAAGAACGTTAAACCTGGATCTCTAACAATTATCATCCCATGTTAGACATGGGATAAATGAGAGACATTTACATACATACCTACGTAATATCCCCGAAGAAGTAGGCAGGGGTATATTAACACCTACATGTCGCCAACTATGTTCGGTGTCATGCAATACGAAGCGAGCATATTACCATCTATCGGGCATATTATAAGTCGCAGTACATAATAATAAATAAAAAAATATTAACGGACAACTAGAAGGTCCATAATTTGTTAGTAAACTTATGTTGTGTTAGTACCTACTTATATTCTACGAGTAACAAATTAATGCATATTTATTAAATGGCTTACAAACAGACCGACCCCGCTATTCGGCTAGACCCTTTAGACACCTTGAACGACACATGAGAAACATTTGAATGACATAATCCGAAAACGGTATCGACTACTGCTAAATCAAGTTTGTATTGACCTAGATCAGGAGGCGCGCGATGATCCGAAACCTTTTTGCATTTCAACAGGATCTTGAGGCAGTCTTATCTTGACGTCATTTAATTTCTATTTTATTTGGGAAGCTGTATGCTTCCATAATGTTGCCTATACAATAAAGTATGTAAAACACATGTGTTTCATAAAAATTAATATCCATCAGTAAATCTAGTAGGTATTGTTTATCTTTATATCATTGTGTCACAAAAGTGAGTAAATTTTTTAAATTACTGTCCAGTACTGTCTGTAAAACCAGAGCAATAAATAAAAGATTTTTTTCTGGCCTTTATTCCTTTTAATAATTTTTCTAAAAGTTCAAATAATAATCAAAATTATACATAATATTTATGGTGTCACTTAGATTCAAAATAAATAAGGGAAAATATTATTAAATTGACATCAGACGCAATGAGAGAATTGATTGTTATTTATTTGAACATTATACATACAATATAAATGTTAGAAAAGTTGGTACAAAGAATATTGTGGTTAGGAAAAGGGAATTCCAGCATCAAGATTATAATTTTTCGAACGATTGATTGAGTCGAAATGCACTTTCGATTGAACGGGTCGCGCTAGACCTGCGACCGATTGTACTCAGTCATTTGACCTCAAGCCGGCTTTCTCACAGACCGCTAAATGTTGCACTCTATTTTTCCTCATAAATTTAATGAACGCATACGATAATGCGCTTGCGCAACCGCTGACCGCACTTCGGCCAGTTTTGGTAAAATATACCACATCCAAAAGTCGGGACCTTTGGGGATTAAGTAGCGAGCTGACAGCGGGATACAATACTATGAAAAAAAATTAGATCTCAACACTAATTAATTAAGCCTTTGACAACTTTCGTTTAAGCAGTTAGAAATGTGCATAAACCCGGAGTAGACAAGCTAGAGTGCCCCTTCCTTTCAATCCTAAAATCGTATGAAAATCATGAGTCCCAGCAAAGAAAATTTTATATGAATAGACTAAACTAGAGTGTAGCTATGATATTCCAAATTCAAACTTTATAACGACGAAAACGTTCTTTTTTTCTGAATTCAACGCCAGAAAGCAAATTGAGATAAGAAGAAGGGAAGAAGGGAAGAAGAAGAAGGGAAAGCGAAGAGAGTGTGTCTATTTAAGCTAGAAATAAAACAGTGGTAGAGACGAAAGTAAAGTAAGAAAAATTTAATTTTTCCTAAGATAACTATATGCTTTTGGTGGATTTAAACTCAATAAAGAAGGCAAAACTCCAGTTCAGTAGACAAAATATTATCGAAAGTTTAAGGTTTCATCCTGATCACTTGGTCACCAAACCAATTTTTGCGGACATTTGATTCCTTTACACAATCACAAGCCGAGCGCGCTCCATTTACACGTCCCCAAATATTTCGGCGGAATGCAACAAAAAAACGTACTGTGTCACTGGGTCACATGGTTATTAATTAAAAAACCGCTACCGCCTGTGCCTTCTGTGCGATCAAAGGGCGGCGTGCGTATGACATTTAGAATTAATTGCAGGGCGCAAAGCGAGTGAAAATGTCGGCCGATTAATAATATGATGAAGAAAGTGCAGGTTTCTGTAACGGAGGAAACAGAAGTTCATGGCATTTGGGATGCAACGAGTTGTAGTGCGTAACGTAACATACACTGTTCAACAATGTCTAAGGATATTTTTATCGACTTTAATTTATGTTGTATCGGCGATCATTCTAAAAATACTGACGATTTCTATGCAATTTATTCAATGTTATGACGGATGACCATAATTAAGGAAGTCATTAAAAACCTGCAAAGAATAAGTCAGTATTATAAGAATGGAGGCTGATAGAACATGATAGGTGTTCATATAATATTCTTACACATTGTTAAGCAGTGTTTAAGAATATTATATGAACACCTAACGAACATATACGAACGAAAAAATAACGTAGAATATGCCATCCCCGACTCACCTCGGATGTGTCGTAAGAGTCGACTATGGGAGATTGCCCGGTGTAGACCAATAAGCACCTTGGGGCACCCGAATGGTGGAGGGAAAACTACCAACAACAGCATATGTACCCAAAGAGGGTTCGTGTCAGACAGACACCCGGCTAGAAAACCTAATCCAAAACCTTGAGTGTGAATGTTATCATCCCAATCACTCTCGCCGTTGATCGGTCTCTCAACATGGTCCTTTCGCACTTTTCTACACCTCTATTCATTCATCACTATCACCATTCCGGTGTGATGGAGGATATTAATCAAATAAAGGGAGTAGATGGCTCGATGACGCTTGGCCAATATTAATGGAAGAGCAAACATACTGCACCGACCCCAGATAAACTGGGCACAGGGCAGGAGGAAGTGAAGAGAACATAATATATTTATCCCTTCCGAATTGATCAATAACAATTGCAGTGAGCACACCTAATTATCAACATCAAGTTTGATAGAGGTAATTAGAAAAGTTGCCTAATTATAATTTTGCATGCATGCCACGTAGAGCATTGTCGGAATAGTCGGCACTATGCCATAAGGAGCCTTGATACTTTCAAAATTTAATGGCGTCTTTATTTGCGGTAGTAGTGTGTGTTATTGAAACCTAATTTATTCACTGTGAACGAATATCCTTATATGTTTCTTTATTCATTCATTCCGAAAGTGTCATCTATTTTGACAGATAAAAGTTGTAATTAATGAATAATTAATCTGTAGAAAGATAAATACTTATAAAGAAAATGGTGTATAAAAATCATATTGCAGACGCTTCGATTTATTTAATCAAGCAGTGGTATTTAACAATTACTAGGTACGGTCAGCGGCACTTCAGACTACCCAATAGTGATACCGATAATGAATTTATTTTTTAGATTAAATTTGAAACTAAAGGATCGTCTTAATGTTAGGTGTTGTAAGCTAGTCCGTGTCCCAAAATATGTGCGTGCACGCAGCTTTTTTCTGGACACAGACACACACGCATACGAAAATGCTTGCACACAATATACATTCAAGAATACATATTAAACATATTAATGTTCATGTCAATTATTCTTGAACGTATTATTATTTCGCCAAAAACTACAAGAAACAACACAAAATATTTGAAAATGTGTTGAAATGAGATAATATATAGGTCAGTGAAAGAAATTACCAATTTTTTCTTTAACCAGGATAAATTTTTAAATTTCTTTTTCTT
Organism: Cataclysta lemnata; assembly: GCA_963931975.1. Lineage (NCBI taxonomy): Eukaryota > Metazoa > Arthropoda > Insecta > Lepidoptera > Crambidae > Cataclysta > Cataclysta lemnata. Next base: position 1,029,825 of record OZ008343.1, on the reverse strand, counting down.
GATACGTGTTCGTCTTATTTGAAAATATTAATATGTAACGCAGGTGCCTACATAACACCCAAAATCTGTCCCGAAACTTGCCTTAAAGCGTCCTCTTAACTATATTATTATAACACCGTTGCGCAACTCGAAGTGGCTGGAACTGAAATATTATTTTAGGAGTTCAGAGACCGAACAGGCGAGCTGCCCGCCGATATACAGTCGACCCTCCCGCTCACCTGTTAAAGTTTATTTTGCGACGTTCGGCCGTGCCCGTTGTTGTGTCCTTTCGGTTCCGTTGCGGCGTCATGTGTCGCATATCACTCAACGGGCGGCTTCCTTTTACAACAATAAATAAAAAAAGCAGTGGACGCCGTCGGTTTATATTGAAATCAAAAATATATGGCACTTTTCTTAGCGGCGGAAATGTCGGGAATTTCCCTTCGTCGCATCCCTAGCGGTGGTTTCCTGATAAACGCCTTTGCCATTCGGATTTACGGCGTTTTATAATTGCCTCTGAAGCGAAATAACTTGGCATTTTAATTCCGTAACATTGGTAGTACTTGTAAACCGATTAAAATATTATAACCAGGTGAAAATATCGGTGTCTGAAGCCGTGTGGTGACGGCAGAGTAAAATACAATTGTCACCGCCCCAAATCTCCCGTGGGTGTCGTACAAGGCGACTAAGGATAAATCAATTATGAGGAAAGGGCAGCAGCGTTCCTCTTATACCACCTAGCAATAGCAATGTACTGCGACTTTTGTGCCCGATAAATGGCAATAGGCTCGCCACCTATTACATGGGACCTAACATGATTGGCGAGGCGTGGGTGCTGGTTCACCTCTGCCTACCCCTTCGGGGATGTAGGCGTGATTTATGTATGTATTTATGTATGCAGTAAAAGCTTCCCTTTAGTAAAAGCTTCCCATTCATTTCTTTTATATAAACGCAGATAATGAAATTGTTATACTACTACCTCCGAATCATAGGAACACTTATCGCTATATTTATATCAAACAACGCTGTTTGATTTCATAATACATAATATATTTACAGAAATTATACGGTCAATTACTACCTAATTCGACGGCGCCAAGAAAAATTCCGACATTGACGTTTTTCGTTTTAAACGAGACGATTAAATTAAAACGATACGCCCAATGTAATACGGCTAATTATCCATCACACTGCAAACATCCGTGTCGAGACCTACTGGTAAATGATAAAAGTATAAACAAGTTGCGAAGTTAATCAGAGGACCTAACGAGATGTGGACAAAGTCTCTCTCCACCACTTGACTGTGGTTTGTCTCCGGATTTAGTGCGAGTTAGAGCGAGAGGAAAATTTTTTATTTTCCCCGAGGAGATTTTGCCCACATGGGGCTGATCAGGTCTCATTAATAAGGTTCACAATCCTCATTTGCGCCTGCGATGAGTCACAGACTTACGCTTTGCAGATGAACTAGTATTTTTGCTTTTCATACATAAATCACGCCTATATCCCTAAAGAACAAAGGCAAATTGAACACCTATATCCCTACGCCAAATAAGTTAGGTCCCATGTAATAGGTGGCGAGCTTATTACCATCTGTCGGGCACATAAATCGCAATATATTGCCACGTGGTAAGAGGAATTCTGCTGCCCATTACTCTTCGCTATCTTCTATACTCTTGGTCACCTTGTACGACACCCACGGGAGAGATGGGGGTGATAACAATTGTATTCTGCTCTGCCGTCACCACACAACGATTTTGTTTTTTATCAATCAATAACTGCCGCACTCAAAAATGTTGATTACCGTTAATGAGTACTTAATACATAAAAATGAATCTAGTCGCTATTCTTGTCGAGTCTAAGGCCCGTATTACAGAACGTGACTTAAGTATCGTTTGAACTCGAATCACTCAAAACTAGTTTTAAGTCTATATCAGTACTTAATTTTTCAGCTTATTACAAGTCGCGTTTTAAGAACGAATCAGCTGAAACTAGACTCAAGTATAGATTTTAACTCTGATCAAATTTGTCTATAGACAAGTACGTTTTCAATGACATAGATATATAGTCTAGATTTAAATGAAATTGTTTTGCGTTAAGTACTCATTAAAGTTAATTGACTGTAAGTGCAACTTCAGACTGATTAGGTAACTCTGATGGCAACAATTCTCATTTGAAATTAATGTAATTGTTGCGTTATGTATTTACGATCTAAGAGTCTCTCACATCTCTTCTTACATCGCAACCCTGTTAGCAACTGACACTGTAATGAAATCGTAAATACATAATCGCAAGCAACATTAAAAAGATCCGTTTGAAAGTTTACGAAACTGTATGTCTATATAGATTTATATCTTTTAAATGTATTGCTAATTAAACTCTTTGTTCTAATACGCGTTACTGTCTGCGGTTAAAATGGCAATAATTGAGAAAGTATTGTGTAATAATATAACATGTAGTAGGCATTTATTTAACAGTTAACTGTAATACGTATATAGGAATAGATATGTTATTGTTTAAGGATGGTAGGTGGATTTAAACTTTGCTTTTCAAAACAATAGAAATAAAGATCAAAGTTTGAGTTTTAATAAGTTGTGGTGATTAATTTAAATACATTGACGGGAGTGATTCCCACAAGTCCCAGGCGCTGCCACTGACTTCCCCCTCTGCCACACTATAGGCTCGGCAACCGCACGGTGAATCCATGGAATGCTGAAAGTTATCGTCTCTCAAAGCTTTTTCTTCCTACCATGTTCCCAGTTTACATACATACATAAATCACGCCTATATCCCCGAAGGGATAGAGGTGAACTAGCACCCACGATTCGCCAATTATGTCAGGTCCCATGTAATAGTTGGCGAGCCTATTGCCATTTATCGGGCACAAAAGTCGCAGTACTATTGCTAGATGGTATAAGAGGAACGCTGCTGCCCATTCCTCATCACTGATTTATCCTTAGTCGCCTTGTACGACACCCACGGGAGAGATTTGGGGTGATGACAATTGTATTCTACTCAGTTTATCTTTCATTTATATCAGTCAGAAGACATCAAGCGATCTACGCCGTCCATTCATTTTTAGTTCAAATCATTCATTACAACGGAAAGTGCTAGTGATGTATGAATGTATAGAAAAGAGAAGGACCATGTCGATTGACCAATTAACGGAGAGAGTGATTGGGATGACAATATTTCCGTCCATACTGCTTAAGGTTTTGGCTTAGGTTTTACGGCCAGATGCCTGCATACCACCAACCCTTTTTCTTTATGTTGTTGTTGCTGGTTTGCCCTCCACCATTCGGGTGCCTGGCAATCTCCCTTAGTCAACTTTTACAACTCCGCTGGCATGAGTCCGGGCTGGCATACCTATTCTACGCTATTTTTCGCTCCCATGCCAGCATGGAAGACTTATAATACTTACTTACTGAAAGCAATACTCAAAGCAACGAAGAAAATACTCAAAAGCGACTTTCTCCTATTCGAAGTCGGTGAATTTTTTTTATTGGGGCAATTAAATTTTAGCACGCTGCCTGTGCCTGCGCTGTGGTCCAGACTGGGCCGTAACGGACCCGCAGCCAACAGTGTATGTGCGGCGAGGTCCCAACAAAAAGTTACCGCCGCCATATTAGAAAGTAACGATTATTGAGGAGTCCAATGCGGACACTGCGCATTTTTCAACTAGCTGGGTTTATTTCGATGCGCAGTAGGTATTCGGCGGAGCGCGTGTGGTCTTCTGCTGTAAAGATGTTACGGACATAAATCACGCCTATATCCCCGAAGGGGACGGCAGAGGTGAATTAACACCCACTTCTCGCCAATAGTTAAGTCCCATGTATTAGGTGGTGACTGGTGAGCCTATTTGCCATATTATTATATCGGGCACATAAATCGCAATTTATTGTTAGGTTTTATGAGAGTAATGCTGCTGCCCATTACTCATCCCTGTCCTTACCCTTAGTCGCCTTGTATGACACCCACGGGACAGATGGGGGCCGGTGACAATTGTATTCTACTCTGCCGTAACCACACGGCTAAAATAACACCCAAGTTATTTATTTAGCTTTGAAAAATTTTTGAGCGCTATAATTTTTCTAAGCCTATTTGCTTTCTAAGCCAATATAATAAAATATTCACTTTTTTGTGGACTATACATTCTAATAACATTTAAGTAAGTTCAGTACTTTAACATTATTTTATTTCGGTTTTACAATATCGAAACATATATGCATATATTGTTATAATAATATGTTGTACTACCATCTAACATCGATTTATCTAAATAATAATGAGAGTTAAATTGTTTGTTTGTTTATATGACTGCATTCTGGTATTTGTGTTTTCATAAATGGTTGCTCTGTAACAAGTTTTACTGGACACTGCCATCTTTGCTTCAGCGTAAGGATCGTCAAACCATATTTAAGCGTGAGAAATATTTTTTCTTGTACATACAAGTAAAATTCTTAAGTCATGATTTCAATATGAATTTATAGTTAAAGGAATCTCGGACAAAGGTTGATGATATTGCATACGTTGCTCTGAGATTGCTATAAGCCCCACACCTGGCCAGGATATATAAAAGTCGCTTTCTTATCTAATTTCATCATCATCACCAGCCCGTTTCACCAGTCCCCACTGCTGGAGCACGGGACTATCCCTATGGAAGGAAGAATATAAGAAGATTGGGCCATTAACCCACCACGCTAGCCCAGTGCGGGTTGGTGGGTATAAACGACTCCAGATGCAGCCGGGACCAACGGCTTAACGTGCCTTCCGAAGCACGAAGGAACTCGAGATAATAAATTTTTGGCCACCCATCCAATGACCGGCATTAGCGACCATTACTTAGTTTACGCAATCGCAGGCCAAGCGCGGAGCGAGATAAACATATTTGCTTTCCCCGAGGAGATTTTGTCCACGCCCTGTGCTACGTGTGCAGGTTTCTTGCGCATTCCCCGCGGCATGGGGCATCCATCTACTCGAGGCAAGGGCACTGATCGTCCCTCGAAACCATGGCACCTTACGCACGCGAGTCACACTCCACTCACGACTAAATACGTAACGGCCTCGCTTACGCTTTGATCTGTGGCCCAAGTTATAGGCCGAGCGGTCTGCTTTGCCTAAGTTTCGCAAAACTGTACTAACAACACTCACTTTGAAAAATGGACCGTATTCATAAGTATTAATGATTATTATCTTTTAAAATTACCAACAACTATGATATTCTCTTTATTTTATATTGTGCATTGCGCAATTATGTTGTTGATTATACATACACACATAAATCACTTTTTTTTCTCCCGAAAGGGTAGGTGAATTAACATCGACGTTTCACCAACTAACTTCAGTCCTATGTAATAGGAGGCCGCCCATTCGTCATCACTGTTTTACAAACAGTCAAGTAATAATAATATTTTATTTCCTTTATCCAGTCATGTATATTGACTATTCAATGTTTGATACGCAATACATCAAAAATGTACGAGTATGTCCAAGCACCAAGATATATGTCTGACAGCTTGCGTTTATCACAAATGCCCCTCCCCAACCGGGTCTAAACCAATGCAGCAGCAATAAAAAGCAATCGACCCAGACTGTTGACCTCCTATGACTTACACCACTTTGGCACGTACCAATCAATCTAGCTCTTATAAAGTTATAAGCCGACGTTAACACATCTATCTCTTGTGCAGAAATCTTACAAAACTAGTATTTGCTTTACAAGTGTACGACAAGGTCTCTGATATATATTTTATGACGCACCTAACAGAGATTAGGAATGGTATTGAATTCTCATTAATTTAAAACATGTGTTACTTGGCTATTAGAACAGCCACAAAGCCTTATACATATCATATAAAATTATCAATAAATCATAATTTTATTACCATTATGCAAAAATGGTTCAGCTTGTTTTTATTATATTATAATACCATAAAATATATAAAGACGCAAGCAATTCAATATAAGTAATTCAAAATATAAAAGGGTTAAATTAAACTACTTTGTTCAGCTTTCAATCATTATTATTATTTATTTGAACTAGATTATTGAAACTTATGGACATAACTGACGAATACATAATAAAATTCTTATTTATTCTTATAAGTTCGGAAAATTCGAGCTATTCTAAGTCGAATGTTCTTCAAAACATTGTCACAAGTCGAGCAAATATTATCGCGTAAGAATACCGGTGTTTCCTAGTAGAGACACTGAACAATATCCTACGTCTAGACTTAAAGGCGAGACTAAACATATTGTCTCTGCGCAACAAACGACGGGATGTCTACGAACTGAAACTTGATTATCATGTGCGTACAAACTTCAAATTACTGTCTAAACATTAGAAACAGATCCTTTGATATCCTTATCATAAATTCGCTCTATTTACTAACACTAAGATTGGAGAATATGGTGTAGAATACAAACGTTTTGATATCCTTATCATAACTTCGCTGGTTTTCGCTCTACCTTCCGAACCCCTTGTTTATAAGTTATTACCCATTAGTGCTTTCAATCTGAAAATTTGTCTCAGAATCAAGATATTGAAAGAAAGAACTAACAACCAAGTTATTTATCACTTTGTTTTGCTTTAGTGTAATTATGAGACATTCCATTTTGGAAAATAACGAACCAAGTTTTGTGGGATATATAATATTAATTGCTAGGTCCATTTATACTAACTATTCGTTATATACAAAACAGTGCTTATTTATTCGCATTACTATTTCTTATAGTATAATTATCATAAGTAATTATGGTGTTAGTTAAAATCCAGGCTGTAACAATAATTATATTGAAATCTTTCAGTTTCAGTATGCGCCAAGTATCGTCAAAACTCGTCTTGTTAATACTAAAAATGTTTCATAAATTTCAAACTATTATTAATCAAATCGTCTTTGCAAAAAGTAGGTATACTATATTTAATGGCCGTGACAAGAAACACGAAGATATAGTCCATGCGGCGTAAATCCAGCAGTTTATATATAACTTTACAAGTTTTTCAAATGAGGCGCCGCGAATCGTGTAAACATATGGGTCAACGAATTATGCAGCGTTTTGCGAGGAACGCCTCTTTCCGACCAATTTGTTTTAGATTCAGCTTCCACCAAGGTAAAACTTGAGGTAGAACGTTTAAAAATAGACACAGACTAATCAAATGGTGGACGGATGTGAAAAACGTAGACGCGTTGTCATCTAAATTAATATGCGATTGTTTTAATGAAATCGACTTTGTTTTTGCATGATTCGAGTAAACAGTTAGAAGATATTACGTGCAGGTAAATAGACGGTATTTCTGGAAAACGCACAAGAATGCTTCAGTGGTAAATAAAAATTTTACACAAACCAAGCACTTGAATTGAATCGACGTATACTTACTCGTGGAGACGTAACACTTCTCGCTGTACAAGATTTAAAGTCGTCTCAATATGTTTCTATTTTTATGTAATATTTCGCAACAGTTTCACAATCGTCTGGATAATGCCTGTTGTCTTGACAGGTAACACGGCTAAATAGCAAAGTATTTGCGCTATAAATAAGGTAGTGTGTTCAAAGGCATATTTTCCCAGTAGTGTAGCGTATTATGCTAAAGGAAATTTACTGCCACAGGTTACCTTTTATCTGAGAGTGGATAGAATTGGGCTTGTTTATTTAGATCTGCGGAACGGTGGCGCCACGGGTGCTTCGCAGAATTTCACTACTCTGCGCCAACGCTAAGACGTTACAATAGAATATCTTGTTTTAACTTCGAACAAAAGTTTTAATTCTTGTTAAATATCGTCTAAATGGTTAAAATGAACTATAAAATGGTTACTCAAATTGAAACAAATTATTGTTATTCTTTCGAATGGTCATAGTTTGTTCCTTATAGAAGCCTAACATAATTTGACAGAAATATACTTTCTTCATTTTATAATAAAATAACATTAAAAAAAAAGGATTGAAAATACGGGAAATCAATACGATCTAGAATAACCATTAACATCAGTAGTCATGCCAAAATCACGCGAAACTTTTATAAAAAGAGGAACTAAAACAAAAGGAACATGAGCAACCATAATTTTAAGCATATTTTTGCAACAATCTGCAATGATGTAAACATTTGTTTATACAAATACACACTCAAAATTCGACTCGTGCCATAAATCGCTTCGTAGTAACAACATTATTACTGATGATTTGTCATTACTCGTGAGATCACTAGTAGCGAAACATATACCCAAAGCATTGAGCTGACAGTCAACAATTACGGATATAAATCTATCAACATTAAATGTAAGATTTATCAACAGGCTACGATAAGATCGATTGTGGCTAACAACATGTAGTCAGCACTTGTATTGTGAGGTAATCAGATAATTGGCGAGAGAAATAAGATATTCTATATAAGTATTAATATACATAATTGTTATCCTCAGTGCTTCCTAAGATAAGTCAAGTCGTTGATCGTGGCTGTAAACTTAACCCCCAGCAGTGGGAGAGTTTAATAATGTATGCAATAGAAATAGGAATAAAAATAAATTTAAGAGTATATTTTAAAATAATCATTTAGCTGTAGAAAATGTTAAAACTAAAGATGTTTCTAGCGTATCTGTATTTGTTGAAGTAATTACAGGATTAGATCAAAAAGCTGATGGACTCCAACAGTCACAATAATTTATTCACAAAACAGCACTTATTATGATTTACATTGTGAATTTCTGGTGGGTAGTACAAAAAGCATTCAGTCAGGGACTTGAACACTTACAAAATAGCAAGCTGAAATAAAAATTAAGATTTTAATTGGCCCCTTAATTTTAATGGCTGTGTGTTTGAAACGTAATTCGGAGTGCACATAATACAGTGATAATATTTCATTGAGTGTACTTACAATAAAGAAGTCCAGTTTTAAATTGTTGCAACACGATAAGTGGGCACATCATCATAACAAGGCGATTGGGGTAATTTCCAATGATGTATCACAACTCAGCGGTATCTGGGTGAAGGTGTGCGCAAAGGGCAAAGGACGCTGGATAACTCTCGACATAAAAACGGTTGCGGTTGATTGGCTGCAGTGAATAATGATATTATTATATAAAAAAATATGCTATTAAAGATTGCAGTTGCCTTGGTTCTTCCAAGCTGGCCTGGGAGCGAAAAAATGACGTAGTATGTGCCAGCCCTGACTCATCCAATAGGTATAGCCAAGTAAAAGTCGACTAAGGGAGTTTGCCTAGTGTAGACTAATAAACACCTTGCAAACAGCATACCCAAAGTGGGTTGGTGTCAGGCATACGACAGGCGGCCGAAAGTAGCGTTTAACAAAGCAGTCTGTGTCAAAATTCAGATTTTGACCCCAGCTTCACGTGCATCAGAAGTAGGTAGATGGCATTCAAACAGCTCATGATAGACTACTGTAATCTCTACAATCATAATTGCAATAAGCTATCCTCGATAACAGATAAGTCTTTTATGGTGCCTCTAATAAGCAGATATTTTATCTGTCAAATAAGTATCAGTTCCTAACTGCCGCACTCAGAGACGTCAAATAACGTTAATGAGTACTGAATGTCAAAAAATGACAATTTTAACCTAGTCGCTATTTTTGCCGGTCTAGATTTATATGAGAATTTTTAACATTAAGTACTCATTAAAGTTATTTGACGTCTCTGAGTGCGGCAGTTAGTGAATAATATAAGTATACTACACATACATATCACGTCTGTTTATCCCCAAAGTGGTAGGCAGCGGTTAAATAATACTTATTTTAGGTCTCATGTAATAAACGGCTAGCCTAATCTAAAAGGGACTTAAATTACATTATATTGTTAGGTAGTTTCGAAGGGCTGGTGCCCATTACTACATTAGTGACACCCGCAGGAGAGATGAGGGGTGGTTGACAGTGGTATTTTGCTCTGCCGTCACCACACGGCAAATACTAATAGTAATGTCATTCTAATAATTAATCTGTTGGGTGTGTGTGTGTTCCGGTGTGATCAATGATATGAATAAAAAGGGAGGGGATGGCTTGAGGACGTCTGAACGATATGAATGGCAAAGGAAACATACTGTGCTGACCCCAGATAAACTTGGAACAGTGCAAGAACAAGAAGAAGAAGAAGGTCGTCAAAAACTTATATCACCACAACTTTGAAAAGATCCGTCGAAGGGTCAGTCCTCGGCGCGAGTGCGAAACAAGCGGAACACAGATATAAATACTGAGGCGTACTCGGTCGTACTATTTCTAATAATACGCGCAACAACTCATTGGCTGACTAAGCGGACTATTGTTAACCACCTTGTCAATGCTCGCGACGATAGATGCAACCGATGTCAAACAGAAACAAGTATCTTTTAATGTTTCCAATGGTGAAAGTAACAATTGGTCGTTAAAAACCACTAATGTTTAAGTTCTAACTCTAGCGACAATAGACTAGATATATTAAAAAATCTATTAGAAAGCGGTAGAACAAGTAGAGAACAGAGGATCAGCATTTTCAGATCTGTAAAACTATCTAAAATGATTGCACTAAAAGTTGCACGCATTATAATTTCATTTCACTAATTCTCAATATTATTTGATACGAATTAATGTGTTCTGTGAAACACTGTGTGCGATGAAACAGCAACAAGAATACTGTCACCGCCGTCTCTTCCGCGAATGTCTGATGAGGAATGGGCATGGAACCTTAAATATTTGTCGAAATGTAGGTGTTTTACCCTTTTAATCTTCAACAGGTTTGATGTGTGATCTCTGAATGTTTCTTTGTAATTACTATTGAAACATTTCGAATATTATGAATTTGTTTGATCCGTTCTACGCTTATTACTAATATTGTTTATCCTATAACGATAATGTCACTTTTCCTGCCAAATACAATAAAACCAATTAGAATCGACCAAATATCGTACAGGTATTTACTTGAGTCATAAACTAAACTTAAATCTCCATTCAGATGTTTGTTTATATTATTGTTGTTAATTTGTGCAACTGCGCCATTAAACCCACCGTCACCAACACACTTTCAAACATTCGCCTAAGCTTTTGCTATGCGTATATGAAATAATTCCCAACCTTTGATATTTACAATTAGTGAATCCAAATAAACACCGTTAGAAAAGAATGAGACTCGTGCGCACATTCCTTACTATGACGTAGATGGGAAACACTACGGCGGTCCTTTACGCGAGAACCCATTCACACTAAAACATTAATAGTTGATTGAAGGAATCTTGCAACCTGTTCATTGTTTATAATACCTCTAAGTTTAATCTCTAACAGGAATCATATTGTTACATTGAAGCTTTCTTTCAAACTCACATGTATTTTTCAGAAACTCTATCTTTCAGATGTAACCATAAAATTGAGTACAAAAATGTTTTTTTTACGCGTAAAGTTGTCTTGATTGGTTGAGTCACAGATTATAGATGTACTTGAGTGAGATAGGCATCTACCCGGATTGAAGAAGACGCAGGTTTCATTCCCGCATCAGGACAGATAATTTTCCGAAATTTCTCTAACTGAATTTCCTGTATTCATTTAGATTTTTAAATCGTACAAGTTCTTGGGTGATCATACTCGATTGCTGCAGCTAAGAAATCTGTAAATACATATTGAAATCACGTGCTTTGCCGTTTGCCTGATATAAATATTAATGATAACACTCAAATGGTGTTCAAAGGCTCATTTGCCATTCCGTGTATTGACACTTGATGGGAACTTTTACCACGTGGCTAATCCAATATAGTATATTGGTCAGCATAATTACTATTATCATGTAAACAATTTGTCTTATTTTCTCACTTTCGTGTAATGTTTCTCTAAGGCCCATGTTCGCCAGCACGCAAATTAAATGAATAAAATTTAACCGGCAGTTTTTGACAACTCTTCCATACAGAAAGATGTCAAAAACTGACGGTTAAATAATAATTGTCTGTATATGTAATGGAGAACACTAGCATCAGAATTACAAACAGTTATTTTAAAATAAATAACAATAATTACATGCATACATACATACATAAATCACACCTATATCCCCGAAGGGGTAAGCAGAGGTGAACTGGCACCCACGTTTCGCAAATTATGTTAAGTCCCATGAAAAATAGGTGGCGAGCCTTTTGCCATTTATCGAGCACAAAAAGTCGGCAGTACATTGCTAGGTGGTATAATAGTAACGCTGCTGCCCATTCCTCATCACTGATTTATCCTTAGTCGCCTTGTACGACACCCACGGGAGAGATTTGGGGTGGTCACAATTGTACTCTACTCTGCCGTCATCACACAATAATTTCTTGTGTAGAATTTGCAAGTTTGCAATAATTTGGTATACATTTATATAATTAATTTCTTTCAGCGTTCTAGCTTCATATTTCTACGTGAAGTGATTAGTTGTATACATGAGTAGACGTGTAGACATTCTGCCTAAATATTTAAAGTAAATTTCATTGGATTAGAATAAACCAATCACTGTCCGTTGGTTTGTAAAGTTAGGTTTACAGACATCATTACATTATGATGTTTCGTTATGATTTCATTATAAGGAATAGTCTTGAAATAGTAAACATTTTACATTAAACTTTGAGTCGGTTTCATGCAGATACGGATAAATTAAACCAGGTTTTGTCAGTTGCGTTGTTGGATTTGGTCGGTTATGGTGGTGAAGGATGGTTCGAATGCGGGTTAGGGAAAATCCATGGCATCATCCATGGATTTTCCCTAACCCCACCACAGATACCACAATTTTGGTCATAGTCTATAAAATATATACTATCAATGTTTATTTATAATTCATCTGTCATCTAGTATCCAGAATTGAAATGCTTATGAAGCGTAATTTTATCTGGAATATGGGTGTGAGTGTTTGATATTTGAACTGCTTGATTCACTATTCCCCCGATTACAGAAACGCTTCTGAAAGTTTGAGTCCTGCTTGACATTTAAGTATTGTCAAAATTGACGTTTTTTCTTTCTCTGCGTAAAACTACTATACTTGTGTCAAAAGCTCTTCTGGTTATCATTGTACCTATAAATATTAAAACATTGTATCTAAAACGATTATTAGGGTTTATCTTACAAGGAAAAAACCAACTAACGGCAGAAGTACCTTGATCTATCATCGGTCGAATATTCTAGGAGTGCGGAGGCGAATCGGGACGGTACTACTACAAGAGTATTGGGGAAGGTGATTCAGACGTCAGATATTAATAGGTTAAGTCTAGGCATGTTTATGCTGGATATCTAGACTTAATAATAGTACCCACAGCAACTAATAACCTCGAATATATCCCCGAAGGGGTAGGCAGAGGTGAATTAAATTAACATTTCGCCAAATTTAGGAAGTATAATGCTTGGTAGTATAAGAGTAACGCTGCTGCCAATTAGGTTCTTCATCATTCAGCCGACAGACGCCCACTGTTGGGCATAGGCCTCCCCCGCGGATCTCCGAACCGGTCGGTCCTGCGCTGCCCGCGACCCTTGTGGGGGACCTTCCAACGCTGCGTCTTCCGGTGCGTGGCCGCCATTCGAGGACCTTTCCGCCCCAACGGCTGTCAGTCCTCCTCACTCCCCCCACTACACGGCACGCCAGAGCCGAGGCCCGCGCCTTTAGAGGCACCCTCAGGCCTGCCGATCCAAGCTCCGACTCGGGCGACCTGTGAGGCTCTCCGCGGCAGTATATCTCCCTCGGGAGATGCCGTCCCCCCCCGGGGGACGCCTGCCGTGAAAGCACCCTCACAGGGAGTGCTCGACTGCAAGGCTTGAGGACACGTTTGGCTTTGGGTCAAGGTCTTCGCCTTCCCCAAAAAGCCTAGGTGATTAAAAATACTTATTGTTATCAAAAAAAAACCCTTACTGCCTCACTCAGAGACGTCAAATAACGATAATGAGTACTTAATGTCAAAAAATGACAATTCAAAACTAGTCGCTATTCTTGCCGGGTCTATGGTCTAGATTCAATTGAAATTTTTTGACATTAGGTACTCATTAAAGTTATTTGACGTCTCTGAGTGCGGCAGTAACGTCACATTGTACGACACACGCGGCTTTAACCGTACGGCTAACACTGGCTAACTGGGGGTAGTGACGATTGTATTCTGCGCCACCGTCACCGCACGGCTAAATTCATATTTACATGAGAACTACACATTCCCATGGATATCTATTTAGCGTAAAAGTACAATACAAAACACATGAACCCCCAATGGTCAATCAGAGATAATATTTAACACTAAATTTTTGCTCATGAAAAATTATGTCATAATGTGGTATAACTTTGTAATAATTTTACTAACTTCGAATATTACGGTGCTTTTTCACCGGAGCTGTGCGAGGATGCGTTGCGAAAAATGTGTTTGAGGAGAACCAATAGAATCACTCCACTTTCCTAGCCTCAGCAAAGTAAGCAAACAGTACACACTAAGCAAGACGTTTCTTTAAAACAAAACAGACACAACTCAAAATTGCGTTCCTGCAACAGTGAGTCTTATTGACATGTTTTTATGACACACAACTTTTCTTATGCATTGTTTGATTTGGGCCCCTATTAAAGGTATCAGCCGAGCGAAGTGTTGATGTGTTGCGAGGGATCTGTTGCGAGGTTTGCGACGATTTCGTGTTCTATGCCTGCTCGTATATAGACGGATTTTATCTTCGCACCGTACATTAATGCGCTTTTTCACAGCTCCGCTACACATTCTTGTAAAAGCCACATTTTTGGTGGAAACCCCCACACATTTTCATAGCACAGCTACACATCCTCGTGCGACTCATTTTCCTCGCGCATACATAAATCACGCCTATATCCCGAAGAGGTGGGTAGAGGTGAATTAACACCCACTTTTCGCCAATTAAGCTAGGTATCCCATGTAATAGGTGGCGAGCCTATTGCCATCTATCGGGCACATAAATCGCAGTGTATTGCTAGGTGGTACAAGAAGAATGCTGCTGCTCATTACTCATTGCTGTCTTTACCCTTAGTCGCCTTGTCCGACACCCACAGGAGAAATGGGTGAGGTGACAATCGTATTCTGCTCTGCCGTCACCACTCGGTCGTCCTCGCACATCTCTGGTAAAAAAGCACCTTTATGTTTCGATCGCTGAAAATGAACTAGGGCTTATTTTGTCTTCTACAAAATAAGCCCTAGTTCATTTCTTAGGCCTTTTCGCTAACCGTGCCAGTTGCGTCAGCGCAAACAAAAAGTGCTGCGCCACGCTCCGGCGCATCGACTATCGATTTCGTTCGCGTCGAGTACGCCGGTTATAATTATCGCCGGCATTCGAACACTGTGACCTCCCAGAGTTCATTTGGGAAAGAGCGCGGTCTTTTGTTGTAGAAACTAAGCGTTAAACGACTCTTTTATAATGTTGCATGTTTAAGTCCCAATCCGCACCAGGGCCTAATTTTTCGACTTGTTCCCCGTTTTTGTAATAAAAGATCAATTTCAGCTGTAATAGTGATTTTATATTTGTAGGTATATAATAGTTGATGTCCTGTTAATTAACCTTCAAATTCCTTTTCTTCCTTCCTTGTCTGTTGTTTTATTGATCGGCCGCCTGCCTGACCCCAACTCTCTTAGCGAATGCTGTTGTGTTTCCAATTAGAAAACTCCTTTGTCATCTCTTGTACACCCACGGGAAGTAAATAGGGATGGAAACTCTTATCTGCCGTCACAACGTGGCGCCAAACAATACAATATAAGTATGTGTTATCTAAATTCCAAAAACGATAATGGTTTTAATCTTTTGCATTGTTTTATGATAGTATTATCAGGACATTTCGCTGACCTAATTACGGCCACAACACGAGCCCCTTTTACAGCAAAACGTTATATGTATTTTGCGACTTTATATACTATGTAAAGTCGCAAAAACAAGACACTTATGGGCCTGATATTATTACATCTTCATCAAACCTATAATGTTCCAACTGCTGGGGTCTTCCCTGTGTATGGAAAGATGTAGGAAGAATGGGCTGTAATCCATCAAGTATTATAAGGACGGCAGTTACTGTTGCAGCCGGTATAGGATTGCGTAAGATGCGGGGTTAATTCCCACATCAATACTATAATTTTTCCAAACCTCACTAATGAAACACAGTGATCTGCCTAAAACAACAATAACACCCTAAACATGATACATTCCAGTTTCCAGCAATCCTCCGAGTGGTGTAACATCTCCAAGTTTACGTAACACAGCCGCGGCACGAACAATTGCTCGACCAAATAATTAGCTAGCGCCACGGCGATAATTAGTGCCGGGCGGCTGGCTCGGCGCTTCCGCCCGCGGAAAAAAAGCCACCAGTCACAACAAACCCGAGACGCGCCAGACTAGAGTTCGCTCCACGAAAGAAGTCCCTTGGCTTCAACCTTAACTCTTCGCAATAAAAGCGAAAATAATGTTATTGGAGGGACTTCTTTTGTGGAGCGAACTCTAGAGTAGCGTAACGCGACACCTGCTAGGGATGCGCGCCGGACGCCGCACTCAGCGCGTTTATCGATAACTGCTTCGTGAATTGAGTGAGGGTACGCATCTCTAAAATCGAAATGGAGCTTCCATTTTAAAATAAATAATGCTGTAACACAGAGTTTTTTCGATTAATAAAATACAAACACATTTTATTATCGAAAAAACTCTGTGTTACAGATTACAATAATAATAAACTCGTTAGTGCAATGGCTAAGCGCGCCGCTCGATATTACCCACTATTTCACACTGGGCCAGCGTGGTGGCCTAATTGTCTCTATATTCTTCCATCCATAGGCCAGGCCTGTGCCCCAGCGATAGGGACATTAACGGGCTGGTAATGATGATGATGAATAATAAAACTAGTTTTAATTAAAAATAATGTACTAATTTTTGTTATTCTCCTTTGTTGTTCATGAATTTTTTTCTCTTCAGGCGAATAATCAATAAAGTATAAACCTGCAACTATCTTAAGTACGTAATTGATAAAATAGCTAACCTTAGCGAACAGTCTAGATTCTAGAAGAAGCAATGGCGTATTAAAATTCCAAAGTGACCTTGGATGGTTTCGAACTGAGTTACTGTGAAGCAGACAAAATTAATTGCTCTTCCACACTGTAAGAGATTAATTCCATTATAGTCACAATATGATCATAAAACACTCGGCAGACTCAGCGTCCTTCTTCAAGGAGATAATATCCAGATTTGTTTGTTAGATATAGGTTAATTACTGATGCCTGTTTATCCAAATCCCAGTTTTTTGGTGAGGGCCTCTTCTAGCGGTCGGCAACTAATATGAGTGATCAATTGCGCTTTAATTGTGGTTTATTGAAATTGCTTACATACATAAATCACTAGTGTTTATCCACGAAGTTAAGCAGAGGTATATTAACACCCACATTTCGCCAATTATAATAATACCTACTCCCGTAATAAGAGGGTCAGCATATCTACCAGGTACGTCAATGGTAGTATTGCTATTACTACTATGGTTGTCTTGTACCACCGAGAGATCACTACGTCATCACTACGGCATCACTACCTAAATGGAAATTTTTAAGACAAATTATATTTAAAAGTTCATACTTAGACCGTACGCCAGACTTTCGTGAAAATACGACTTGACTGATGACGACTGATATAGTGACTTAGTTTTAGCCATCCCGTGCCGACTTTTATGTCCTAGCTAATTGGTCTATAAAAAGACATAGGATTATCAAATATTGTTGGAGGAATTGGAGGAATGTAAAATAATATGTTGGCTGTTATTGAGAAAGTTGCCATTAAGTGAATGAACAAATCCGATTGAAAAATCTTCACTGGCACTAGTTTTCCTAAAATATTTATATCTATTTAAAGTTTATTGGTCTCTAATTAATGGCTATGGCAACACAGATCTCATCACGTATCGAGCTTCTGAGAAAGCGCCGGTAGCCGCCACCAGTGTTTATTGTATCCAATATAAACAAGTAAAATGCATGCTTCGGGAATGAATAATTAAGTAATTACATGCCCGCTTCAAAAGAAATGTAGGGAACGTGTAGGAGTACAGTTAGCAATATCAACATGTATTTGGAGCCGTAATTATACGTCATAAGGTATTACTTAAACTGATTTCGACAATCATGTTACGATAAATGAGGGAGGAAGACCTATTATTGATCTCTTTAATAAAAATTGAAAGAAACGTTTAAAAGAAAACGTAATCACAAGAATTGAGAAAAAGATGCTTGTATGGTTTTGTCACGTAGAAAAGATGGTAAAAGGAGAATGACTATAATGATTTAAAATTCGGATGTGGATAGAGGAAACGGAAGGGAAAAGATCAGGCTAGACCTTCAAGGCTGATCTTTCATAATCAAATTGAAAGTTTTTTATAAGAAAAAACCCGGCAGACATGCATGAGGAGTTAATGAGATTGCCGAGTAACTCCTCAAAGTCATTCTTAAGATCATCTCTCAACACAAGCCCCTTGAACTTTTTGTGTACCGATTATCGACAAGCATCCATCATCACTAGTGAGCTCTTGAAATGAACAGAGCACCAATACTTTTTGATACTTATTCTCTTGTTGATAAAACTTCAAATTGTAACTTTCCGGTCGCTATCATAACTCATAACTGAAACACTTTGAAATCAATTCGCTTATCAACCTCTTCGTCTTAATGTAATTGAATTTATCTTTCTTTTAATAGTCGATACATCGTTGGCTGGGCTTAAGATTATGACAATTAGCGTTCACACTTCAAACAAACAGCATAACACTACGAATATTTAAAACCATGACGGAAACATTCAAATTCATTGTGTGGTTATTGTTTTGCAAAGGTCTACTGTGTGAACTGATTTGAAAAACTTAGATGAAATAAAAATGTTCAACTCCTGAATTAGATGAACACCAAAAAAAACTCAAATTGATTAGGTGAAAGAAGACGGAAAATGCTGTATTGACATACACTATGAAACTGTATATATATTATGACAAACTCTTTGTAAATTTATATTACTTGCGATCCATTTTAATATATTATTCTATGTGCAAATAAAGATACACATTCTACAATTTAGTTGCCTACAACCTCTGTAATTTTTATAAAGTTAATAGAAATGCCAAGCAACAAAACTTCACTAAGCTTACTTCTAACTGCAGATACTACTAGTAGAATATTTATACCAACATTTCCTGTATGTTATTTTAAAGCCTTTATCGCTCATCAAGTTCCAATGCTTTCTAAACAAAATCCAGGACATTTTTGAAAATAAAACTGTAATAACGTTTTTCACCAAAGATTGATGATGCGCGTGACTCAATTTAACCTTAAGCATCGAATTTTAGGTTTCTCGTCCCGGATCCAAAACACGTGGTATTGCCGTTTTAAGCTATTATGTTTATTATTTTTGCTTTAATCATTCGGTCATAGTTCTATGAAGTAGTAGTACATGGAACCAATGATGTGTTCTTGACGGGGATTTTAATTTAATAGGGCAATAATAAATAACTTAAATGACGTACTGCTTGACCAGAGGGGAGAGGATATCACATTTTGAAATGTCTGCTATATTGCGATCTCCTTATATACAATTTAGTGACACTTTACTTTTACCATTCTCATCTAAATTGCTCGGCACCATCTATTTTCTACGCCTTCCGTAGCATAGTCACTTTTCATACCATCTATCTATCCTATGTTCATAATTTTCTAAAATCTTATTCATTCCATGTTCATGTCACTGATTGACTTCTGATTAATGAGTAATGCTATTTATTATACTATATGCGTTTTATTTATTTTCTACAATAATTTGGGAATCAAAACCTACAAAAATATTAAATCAAAGCAATAATCGACTATTTTTCTACACCGTTAACTTTATCTCTGATATTGTCACTTCTGCAACGAAGAAGCTAATGAATCATTTTCGATTTGCTGTAAATATCTAGATGCTATTACATGTCTACACGTGAATATAATCGTTCATAATCATAAGTTCAATGTCATTCATCAATGGAAACTTTAATCAGGCCCCTTAGTATAGTAGAACGTGGACAAAATTTCCTTTGGGGAAAAGAAAATATTTTCTTCTCGCTTTAACTCCCACTAAATCCCGAGACAGTATTAAGTGGTGGAGAGAGATTTTGTCCACGTCCCATGGTAGGCCTGCAGGTCATAATTTATTTTCCCCCTTAACAGAACGCAACATCTTTAAGAGATAGATTACCTATAAATCAAACAAGACACCGTCAACTTTTAATACCTATAAACGCATTGTAAGACTAATCTCATTTGGAAAATGATTGATTATTCAAATAAAAACGTAATGACCAATCGACCCGCCACAGTAATATAAATTTATGTGTAAATAATTTTATATGCCTCGTAAATTGGAGGGCTTAAGACGTTATAAGGGGGGAAATTATTGACAAACATAAACATAGTGTAGGTCTAGCGAATGAAAATTATCATATTAAATTAAACGATAACTGTACGATTTATTATGTCACCGTACTATTTCAAATACTGATTCTGTAATTACAAAGCAGTTTGAGGGGGTTGCTATTATTGATTCAGTACCCATTGGAGCTTCACGATTCGACCCTTTAGCATTGGACCTCATTGAAAGTGCACATTTGAACTCCTATTATAATCTATCTAAATCAAAGTTTCCATTAGACCTCTTTTTGTGTATTCCCACTGGACCTTCATGAATGACAATAAGTGCAACGGTACCCACTGAATGTTATTTGAATTTCGACATTCAACTCTACTAAAATTATATAATTGGCAGTTCGTATGTTGATGCATTTCTGAGTCCACCCAATGATGGCAGTGTTACGGTAGATGAACGGAATAAGCCGAATTCTCGACATTATGGCTCACATCAAATCAAAGATGATCCTCCATATGTCATAAATACAATCTCAAACAAAAAAGCATAAAATCAGTAAAGATAGGGTAACAACGTTTATTATCACTAACTTTTATCATCGAGTGGACCTCCACAAACTTTGTATAGGGGCGAGTAAAAATTTCCGCAAGCTTCATAAAATAAACACGAACGAACATTGAGGGTGTTAAAAACGAATCACGTCGTTTAATCACTCTCCTAGAAGCAGTTTTATGGTAGGTACTAAAGTGGCGGGGCGGTCATTGAACTCGGACAGAATAAGTGTTCCTTTTCTGATGTCACTACATTGAAATTAATTTGTAACGCCAAAATTTGTGGCAATTCATAATTTTATAGAAATATTTAATGTTTACATTTAATATCACCCAAATTTTCCTAATTAGGATAATGCCCATGTAATCTATAGATAATTATAATAGCGTAATCATCGGTGAGCCTATTGCCATGTATCGGGCACATAAATCGCAGTATATTGCTAGGTAAGTTTAAGTTGGTATAAAAGGGATGCTGCTGCCCATACTCATTGCTGTCTTTACCCTTAGTCTCCTTGTACGAAACCCCCGGAGAGAGGGGTGGTGACAATTGTATTCTGCTCTGCCGTCACTGCACAACTACACTGGGGAAAAAGTCTTTTCGCATTATAGTATGTATAAACTTGTAATAAAATCTCTTTGGCTATACTATTTGTATCTGGCTGGTTTTAGTATCATTGAAAGTTTAAATTTTAAAGAACATAATTCCAAATTCAAATTAGGAAAATGTGTGATTTTCATTTGTTTTTCGTACCGCCAAGATGAGTGAATCTAATGAAGAAATTCGATACATTTTAAAATTTTACTACAAAAAAAGATAAAAATGCAACGCAAGCCGCGAAAAAAATTTGCGATGTTTATGGACCTAGTGCAGTGTCTGTGAGAGTAGCACAAATTTGGTTTAAGCGTTTTCAATCCAGAAATTTTGATGTCAAAGATGCACGTCGCTCTGGTCGCCCTATTACAGATAAAATGGATGCCATATTTGAAAAAGTGAAGCAAGATCGTCATGTCAGTAGTTACGACGTAGCTGAAGAACTGGGAATTGACCACAAAACAGTTTTGGCGCATTTGAAAAAACTGGGTACACAAAAAAGCTCGACATTTGGGTACCTCACGAGCTCACTGAAAGAAACCTAATGAACCGTGTACTCATTTGTGATTCTTTATTACGACGTAATGAAACCGAACCATTTTTGAAGAAGCTGATAACTGGTGATGAAAATTGGATTACGTACGACAAGAACGTGCGAAAAAGGTCGTGGTCAAAGGCCAGTCAGGCTTCACAGACTGTGGCGAAACCCGGGTTAACTCGCAACAAGGTGATGCTGTGTGTGTGGTGGGATTGGAAGGGCATTATTCATTATGAGCTGTTACCACCAGGCAGGACCATCGATTCTCAACTCTACTGCGAACAACTGATGAGATTAAAGCAAGAAGTTAAGAGAAAGCGGCCGGAATTAATCAACAGAAGGGGTGTGGTTTTTGATCATGATAACGCTAGACCTCACACATCTTTAGCCACTCAGCAAAAATTAAGAGAGTTTGGCTGGGAGGTGTTAATGCATCCGCCGTATAGTCCTGACCTTGCACCTTCTGATTTCCACCTGTTTCGGTCTCTTCAGAATTCTTTAGGCAGTGTCAGGTTAACATCACGAGAGGACTGCCAAAACCACTTGTCGCGGTATTTTGACCAGAAGTCCCAAAATTTCTATAGCAATGGGATCATGTCCCTACCTACAAGATGGCAAAAAGTTATCGAACAAAATGGTACCTACATACTTTAGTTAAATGTAAATAAACTATATTAAAAAATGTTTTGAATTTTCTTAAAAAATGCGAAGAAACTTTTTCCCCAACCTATTATTAAGCTTCAAAAAGTTTGTCTTCGTCTCAAAAGTTAGGTTAGTTTATTCTTACATCGTCTAACCCCCGAATACAGAAACGCTACTCAAATTTAGGGGACTGCATAAAAAGTTAAGTGGACACTACCTGTCAGAATTTGTATTTAAAAACGTCAATTTTGACAATACCTAAATGTTAAGCGGGACTCAAACTTTGAATAGCGTTTCTGTATTCGGGGGTAAGAATGTTAAGTGTTTATTTATTGAATGAGCACAATTGAGCACATGCAGGCAGAGATATATTATTTTGCCTTTCGTCATGTCTGCGAAAGACCGGAACTTGCGATAAGAGACAGGGACGACGACGGTGAAGAATGCGCTATGATGTCACATGTTTTTTATAGAGCAGGCATGTTCAGTAGTACCTTTGAGTTTTATAAATTTACTGATATTTATACTTCTCCCTTTGTTCTCCCTGTGTTCTTCTATCCATAGAAAAAGCCACAGCAGATAGGGAGATTAGGCCATAATCAACCACGCTGGCCCATTGCGAACTGGTGGGTATAACGACTGCAGATGCAGCCGGGTTCAAGTGCTTAACGTGCCACGGATTTGCTTGAGATAACATTTTTTTCCAATAACCGACCTTAGCAAACTTTGCTTAGTTTACGCAATCGCAAGCCGAGCCCGCTAAGCCACTGCGCTATCGAGCTCCTCAAAATCATAGATATATATAAAGCAAACAATAATAAATACAATTCAAGAACCCCAAAACTCTCAGTAGCCACAAACTCCTCCATTACCGTTTGTTTAATAACGAAAACAGATGCACTAATTACGCTACTGAATCTCTCAAAACGTTTCTAACGTTTCTCCAATTAGAGAGCTTTGCAAGAATTTTAATCGAATACCAATATGCTCAAGGTTACTGGAACTTCATAGATGTGTTACGAGTGGCTTTCCACAGACGCCGGCAGCACCGTGGTTATTTCTATGGGACCGACGGAAATATTAAAAAATACCCCGGCTACTTGGCAGCTTCTCTGGGACCTTGACCTACCTGTCAACTAATTACTATTGGCATCAGTAGCGAAACGTACAACGGACACCGTTCGAGATGTTTCAATTGGAATTGGGGCGTTTGTAACAAAATAACACAATATAAATAATAATATGTTATGTCAATTCATACTTGAGATGTTTACATCTTCTTTCTCCCTGCCCAGTCTATCTGGGGTCGCCGCAGTAAGTATCATCTTCCATTCATATCGGACAGACGTCATCAAGCCATCCACTCCCTTTTGATTCATATCATCTATCACACCGTATAGGTGCTAGTGATGAATGAATGTATAATAGAAAAGAGACGGAACGGACCATGTCGAGAGACGGATGTACGGAGAGAGTGATTGGTGACAACAGTCCAATCCATACTGCTCAAGGTTTTGGCTTAGGTTTTACAGCCGGCCACCTGCCTGACACCAACCCTCTTTGGGTATGCTGTAGTTGGTGGTTAGCTTGTACGACACCCACGGGAGAAATTTGGGGGATTCCTATTTCTATATTTCCTATTTTTTTTTCTTACTTTTGGTAGAAATCACTTCTTTCCACTTATATGCACCTCTCTTATTTACAAGTCACACTGTTTGTTAAAAAACTCCTCCGAAACGCCTTGACCAATTTTTATGTAAATTTTAGTGTATATTTGGTAGGCCAGAGAATAGATTGTGGGTTATTTTTTATACCCCTAGGCGATAAGTACAAAAAACGTTTGCCGGTTCGGCTAGTAATATATATTAGTTTTTAGTGTAAGAAAGGGAAGCTCTTGTCCTTCATCTCACCTGATGGTAAGTGACGATAAGGGCTGAAGATGGAATCGAGCTTCACCTGGAACCCTCAACCACAGAGGGACTGGCTATCTTATCACACGGAGGCGGTTATTATAAGAATACCTCTAAGAAACTTATGGGTTTTCTGAAATAAAACGGTTTTTTTACAACTTTATCGGCTTTCTTTTAGCTCTAAGTTGAATGAAACCTATTAGCCGGCTAAGATCTTAGGAGATGAAACTAATCGCGAATAATATTTTTTTACTCTTAAACTTCGTGCTCTCCAGATAAATTACAGACTCGTTACGAGAATTCACACTAAGCACGGTGCAATTAAAAACAGCGGGTCGCCTATTTGAAGAAAAAGTTGTTAATTATGAGCGGAACAGAAATTATATCTTATTATGATAATCAGTGAGTACAGCTTACAACGCACCCACTGTTAGTATTACCATAAAAAGAAAATGTAGTAGATCACACAATATGATGTTTTAAATCACAGAATACCGTTATTGTAATGTTTGTAGTATAAGCTGTACTGTATTCTGCCTGGCTAATATTATTTACTGCCACACTCAGAGACGTCAATTAACCTTAATGAGTGGGTATATTAATGTCAAAAAGTTCATTTAAAACTAGACCATAGATCCGCCAAGATTGGCGACTAGTTTTGAATTGTCAGTTTTTTTTCTATATACCCTAGTACTTTAAAACAAAAAAATAAATAGAAATTACTTACCAGTGGACACTTCGCAGAAGCACAAGAAACACTATAAACGATCCGCCCCTATACGACACACACGACCCATATGAACCTACTGAGACAATATTTGCTTTGGCACAACTAACTTGCGCTAATTACTAGATAAGTTGCTCTTTGTTTTTACTGTGCCCATTGTTGTTCCGCCAACATTCCCACGACCTCTAAGTAGACTGCATACTAAATTATATTTCCATGTTTCCTATGCTAGTTCACGTAGCTATGCTGCTCAAAAAATATATCACTTTTTATGGAATACATTCATGTAGTCCACAGTGAAAGGTTGACTGATTCCTTTGAGACCTGACTAAGTTAGCGAATTGTGAGTGTTAATGAGTTTTGCCTTCCCCATAGGGGGAAATCTTATGATTTATATGTCTAGGGTAGTAGGGTATTCAGACAGAACCAAATAAGTGCAAGTTTGAAGCAAATTTTGTTAAAACTTAAATAAATTTTCCCCGGTCTTTTGCCAAATGACAAACTCGTATAACTGCATGAGCTTTACTTTCTGTGTAAAACAGTTTTCTCGCAGTTTTACTATGGTCACTCAAAATTTTAAATTCATTTTTCTTTTACTAACATAATTTAGCACTTATTCGAATGTTTTTATATAACTACCTATAAATGTGGTGTGGTAAAATTGATTGCAGAAGTGTAGCGTTTCCTCTCGAAGGCTTGTAGGCAAATAGGTGACCAAAAAATATTTGACGGCCGCCTTGGTCGAATGCTCAGATTGCTGGGTATTGGCCAAGAGGTCCCGGGTTCGAATCCTGGTAGGGGCAAACTTTGTGGTGACCACAAATGTTTGTTTCCGAGTCATGGTTGTGTATATGTTTATGTAGTATATTTTCAACATTTATATACATAATTATAATAAAAATATGTCCGTCATCTAGTATCCATAACACAAGTGCTTAGGCTACTTACTTTGGACTAGATGAGAGGTGTGAGTGTAAAAAAAAAAAAAAAATTATTAATTAATTATTATTAAAAAAAATATGTTTTTTTTTTGATAAAATCTCTCATCGTCTTATGTCGTAATCCAAATTCCTCTTACTGCCGCACTCAGAGTCGTCAATTAACTTCAATGAGTATTTAATGTCAAAAATTTTCATTCAAATCTAGACCACAGCAAGGCAAGAATAGCGACTAGTTTTGAATTGTCATTTTTTGACGTTAAGTACTCATTAACGTTATTTGACGTCTCTGAGCGCGGCATTTAGTTGTTAAGTGATTATAGAAGTCAAAGTCTCGCGAAAGCTCTCTTGAAAGCTTGTCGATTTTATTTCCTATATTTTTGATCACCCATCCAATTATGACAATAAAAAACAATGAAAGCAGTCGTAAATACTCACCAATCCGCACTGGGCCAGCGTAGTGGGTTATAACCCATTCTCGCTATATTCTTCTATCCATAGGGAAGACCCCGTGCGCAAGTAGTAGGGATAGGAACAGAAAAATTAAAGACTTATAATTGACGATTATATATTTAGAAAGGGGTTTACTTCTACACCGTTTTACTAAAGAACTCAATTTTTCAGCAACATCTCACATTGAATTCATCATTGATGATTATTTTATAAATAATAGAAGAAATTCTCGAGCCCTAACCACCTTGTATAGTACAAAGCTCACGTTGACATCGTCGTTGTTCATCGTAGGTCTTCATGTTTTGTAATTGCATTCAATTTCGAATCAACTTTTTACGCCAGCCTACGTAATACCCGGTTCAGATGCGAATTTTTTCGCGATCTTGAATACATTGCGGGCAGAACGCTGCACCATTTTATTCAAAACCTTTGTCGCCGAGCGATGTATAAGGAAACGAGTTTCATTCTCGCGGCGTTCTGAACAGGGTCTAAACACCTGCCACACCTGGCGCGGCGCGTGCGCATCTAACTGCCGCACTTAGAGACGGCAATTAACTTTAATGAGTACTTAATGTCAAAAAAATTCATTTAAATCTAGAACCCGACAAGGATAGCGAATAGTTTTGAATTGTCTTTTTTTGTGATTAAGTACTCATTAAATTTATTTACGTTTCTGAGTGCGGCAGTAAGGCTTCAGTCAGGTTAACAGAGGGCAGCGAAGCTTTAGGGGGTATCGGAGCAGGCGTTTTGCAAAATATCGAAAGAAAAAACTTTAAAAGATAACCTTTAGTTACTTTATTCAAGAGTTGGTAATGCTTAAAATTTCAGCCATTCAGGCTGACGTTTATCATTTATTACTACTAACAAACATTAATTAAAAACGTGTTTTAATCAAAATCTTTTTTCCGCAACATACCTACATTTCGTATTGTTTAATTTCTCCCCTTTCACGGTAGGCAAAGTAGGCAAAGGGCAAAGGGATCTAGCCCATACAGCCGTGTATTAAGTTGATTTTTTTTTAAATTACATTATGGGTGTCGCACATTTTAACGCATCCAGGGAGTGCTTGGCGCGAATCGAATGGTAGCAGATCGTATTGTTTAATCTCTGGATGACGATCACTGTCGGATATTCGCGAGCAGCTGCGAACGCATCTGCCGTGCACGCGCCAGCAATTACCTACTGACTTTTTACTTTTTATTTTATTTTTTTATTCGCTCTCCGACCTTGGCCGCAAGGTGGAAGTCTAGCGTTGTTTGAAGTTTCGTAATGTAAACACAGTGTCTTTTTGTTTTCGTGTGCTGTTCAATATTTTTTTTTAAAGTTCAATAACAGCAACAAAATGTTTTATTGTGACACAATATGAAATGAAGGAGGGAGGCTGAAATGTATGTGACTTACTGGCGCACTCAGAGACGTCCATTTAACGTTAATGAGTACTTAATGTCAAAAAATTACAATTCAAAGCTAGTCGCTTTCCATACCGGGTCGTTGGTCTAGATTTAAATGAAATTTTTTGACATTAAATACTCATTTAAGTTAATTGACGACTCTGAGTTCGGCAGTAAAAGAGGACGGTTATGAATATTTGATATCTAAGCTTAGAAAAACTGAACACGTGCTTTGAATACAGTGAGTTTATTTTACCGTGACTTTTCGACTAGACTACTACTACAAGTGTCTTGTTTTTTTTCTGTTCTACAAAAATGTGGCACTCAGCATTATGAGTTGCCAAAGAGTAGGTAGGGTTGTAGGGGTGTCGAAGGCCAATCTATTTGAAAAAATAGAATACAGATGTAAAAATTTTTGACAGCTTCTCTAATTGATGCCGTGTGGTGACGGCAGAGTAGAATACAATTGTCACCACCCCAAATCTCTCCCGTGGGTGTCATACAAGGCGACTAAGGATAAATCAATTATGAGGAACGGGCAGCAGCGTTCCTCTTATACCACCTAGGCTAGCAATAGCAATGTACTGAAAATTTTTTGGCCGATAAATGGCAATAGTCTCGCCACCTATTACATGGGACCTAACACAATTGGCGAAATGTAGGTGCTAGTTCCCCTCTGCATGTATGCTGTATGTTCTCTAAGATTCGACACGACGACCGCCTCCTCCTCCTTTTCTCTGTTTGTATACATACATAAACATACGTAAGAACAAGTTAAGTATACGACAACTTAGACTAAAAAACTCTCTCCCGTCGACTCCAGTCGATTTTACATCTGAACGGATTTTACATCTTGTCCTTATCTCATTTAATTAGGGGTCGGCGCAGTATTTTCATTTCTTCAATTCACTCCTGTTAGCATTCAGATTCTTTGCCTCATTCATTCACGTTTTTAAAGTGCATTATCGTTTGAAAAAAACTAAAAGTTGTAATAACAACTGTACAAGCTCACCTTTGACAATGTTCATACATGTATACATAAAACACGCCCATACATCAACAACGACGTTTCGCCAAATATGTTAGGTCTCATTTAATAGGTGGTAAGCCTATTGCCATCCACATAAATCGCAGTATATTGCCAGTTTTTCCAGGTGGTATAAGAGAAACGCCCATTACTCATAGCTTTCTTAACCCTTAGGCTCGAACTCGAGTTCACCAACATGTAAAACAAGCATTAAAAGATACCCAGTTTTGACAGTTCTTCCATACGATAACATTTCAATCGACAGTTAAATATTAATCGCCTGTTTAAATGTTGGTCGCCTCGTGCCTTGACCCGCGGGAGCAGATGTAGGGTGATACCAACTTTACTCCGCTCTGCCGTCACCACACGACAATGGCAATGTAAAACAATATTGATATTTTAAAATCAATCTTATTGTGTTGGTTCTAGATTGTATTATCTATATTTCGCGAACTACCGCAACGGTATTGCATCTACGCAGCATGCGGTGAAGTCGCCTGTGTGATAGGTCCCTAAGTACCGCGATGTCAATAAACTCGGCTGGGCGGGCGGGCGGATTCTAGAAATAGCGGCGGCGAGACGGCGCGGCGCGTACCGTCAGCAGCGCAACGCCCGCTACTAGGGGACGCCTAGATTAAACACGCAGAAGAAAGCATATCTGTAAAGAAAATCTACGCCATCCGTTCGCAAACTACCGGGAGACCCTGTTCTAAATAGAAACACAGTCGGCCTTTTCTTACAGAATTTACCATACATACATGAATCACGTCTTTCTCCTCAAAGGGGTAGCCAGTCCGTACTGTTTGATGGGTGACAGGTGACACTTGATGATTGTTCATCAGAAATAGACCACTGAGAGAGATTTCTATATTACAGTCAATCGAAACAATCGCGCTTTCTGTTTTCACTGGGTTAAATTCAGATAAAAATATCGTACGACTATGATTAATCAATAGCCATCTTACATCCCTTCCCGCGCGTCTGCGGATAAAAGTAAAAATACTAATATAATAATAATAAAATAATAATGTTTGTCCAAAGAATTAAAAAAAATCTGGAGAAGCCACCCTTATCACATAGCGATATAACAATAACCTACGACTTATTCTCAGACCCACCAAATACACACACAAAAATCAATAATTATATTAGATTGCACGTTCCAAAAACATTAATGAAAAGAAATAACAGTCAGCCGTGCCGACCGTACCCTGGTTGTTTCTTTTCCTGAACGGTCGTTTCAATAGAGACATTACAGACATTACTCAAACTAGAGGTGAGAGGGTGTTGCGTTACAGTCCTTGTTATAAACACGTTAATACGTTAATTGCAAATTGGATTAATTTGGACTTGACTTAACTCCAGCGGAACTGACCAGTTCCGTCAGAAGGTCCGTTCCGTCAAACACATTTAGGGAAAATATTATTTCTATAACCTATTTTCCTAAGATTTAGTGACTCATCTTATAATCTTTAAGGGTCTGGAGGGAATAGACGAAGGGGGACTTATAATTCTGCTATGATAATACCTACCAATGTTGATACTTCACTGCGCTTTTAATAATCTATTAGTAGCAATGTTTGCATTCTTTCCACTTTTTTATGAAAACAATTTTTTATGAAAACTTAATATTATAATAAAGGCATTCAATATTTTGCATTAAACCATATGCATTATTTGCATTTAGATGTAATTTCTGGTGAAAATAAAGGTTCCTTTCCAGGGTAACCATAGGTAACTTCTGATTCTGAATAACTGTTAAACTTTTCTCTGTAAACATCTATTCAAATTAGTTATTAAAATAGGATTTAAATGACACAAAATTATTTTTTTTTTATGAATTAAAATAAGTAATTTTATAGAATTATGTATTCATGTTATGTACGAAATAACCAGTATTAGGTAATTCAATTTAAAAATACATAGACTTAAATAAAAGAACCTATTGATTCCAACATAAGGTTGATAATCCTCAAACCATCTACGCCGTCTGCTGAAACGGTATTTTGCAACTAAAATACCTTGGTGCGACGAAAAAAGTTCGTTTCTATCTAAATATAAAATGTCTGGATTGGTCGCCGCTGCACTGAGAACGGTTATTTATGAATAAAATTTATCGTCGTTATGTAAGTATTTATGGAATGTTCCTTAGGGTTTGTCGACAAGTACTGTGGGTACTTTAGCATTTTCCCCAGGACCACTGTTCCTTCGATAGGTAGGTTCCATTGTGAATTTACTAAAGTCATTTCTTATTAAAAGTTAATTGTATAGACGAGCACTTTTACATATTTATGATCGAAGTTTTTACACCTTGGAGTATTTGTTTTATGTATCTATATAAAATCGCATGCCTGTTCTATTCTAATAGACAAGAAAGCGAACTATTTTACTTCGTATGTGATGGACCACCAGACTTCCTCAACCAACCGGTTGAGTTGTGCAAAGATATCACGATTTTCAAGCTAGAGATGTCAAAGTATCGAAAGATTACAGAAGTATCATAATGTCAGACGTGAGTGGACGGGTGATCGAAAAGACGATATACTGCGATGACCCCATAGTAGATGTAAACAGACAGGGTGATGAATATGATAATGATGATGAATACACAACAACAATGCCTTAATGCGTTATTTACATATTTAAGTCAGCAGATACATGTACGGTTGCATGTTTAATATCACTTCGTTACTAATCCAATAAGAAAGAAAATTAAAAAAAATCTGAAAAAAAATTACAACTGAACTAGTACAAAGATTTTGGGGTTAGAAAAAGAATTTCGAAAAATTATGATGATTCGATTCCCGCCTCAAGATCATAATTTTTCGAAATTCTTTTTCTAACCCCAAAATCTTTGTACTAATTTTTCTAACATTTATATAATGTTAAAATTAAAATCGAATAGTTTACAACTGAACTGCTCAAAAACTTATTAAGTAATAACCATTTTCGCACTCCCGTTTGAAATGAGTCCATTACATTTGCGAGGTGTTAGACTCCATTAACAACAATATATCTATCTACTAAGAAACACCTCAAGGCCAAAGTCAATCCTCCGTTCCAAGAAATCGTCGGCGAATAAGCCAATCGATTTATTACAAACAAACAATAATTTCTACTGAATTACACCAACGTCTCTATCCGTCTGTGACAAACAACTGGTGATTCAGTCGAAGTTTAGTCAGACGTTCTGTTCCTGTAGTAACATGGGCGCTTCAGGCTGTGTGTTTTCTGATTCTTTGGAAGAAAATTCTTTGGAAAAGTTCTGGAATTTGCGAAATTTAAAGTCTTTGGGAAGGACTACAAATTTAAGGTCTTTGTGTGTGTTATGTTTTCATACTTACTGTTTTCGTATGGTTTTAGTACTTCTCCTTATTACTTACTGCAAGTTATAGATATATTTGTTGTATTGCAACTTCAACTTTTAAGGCAATTGGTCACTTGACACCTGTTACCAATTGCCCATTCTTTATTTTAAATAACATGCAATAAATATTATAGAAATAAGAGGAAGACTAATCAGATTTTTTATACACTCAGTATGTATAGTAAATCAATTGAACAAAGAAATTGAAAGAAGAAAAGAAAAATACCTAAAATAATATTTTTCGAAATTCTTTTTCTAACCACCACAAATTCACATTATGTGGTTTCTTAAAGGGTACATAAAGACATAGTCGAACTTGATGTGTACCCTAAAGACATAGTCGAATGAGCTTACGAATTTCCATTCCCTCATAGTTTACACGCTATATAAACTTGATAAATACAGACTCCAATACAAAAGAAAACCGAGAAACTGCTTCCTACATTTATGCAGAATAGAGTCGCGTTTCATGCAACCAATAAAACTTGCGATTTGTTGAAGACTACTTCTTCTTCCTGCGCTTATCTCACTCTAGGGGAAGTCGGCACAATATGGTTTTCTTCTTCCACTCCCCTAGCTATCATATTCTCCTTTACACAATCATCTTTCTCTCCGTCTACGTCCTTCCACGTTCATAACTACCTAACATTCTTCTGCCAACACCTTTCATCTGTTCGCATAACATGACCAAATCATCCAAGTCTAACACTCCGCAGTCTCTCAGTCACTGCCGCTTTCAAAGTTCTACATCACAACATATTTCATTCGCTTAGCAACGCCCGAAGCGGCACTCGAAATACACAGACTGACTAATGCACTTGATATATAATATTTTTGATAATTTACGTAACGTCGCACGGTGAGATCGTTGATGCCAGAAGTTTACGACCTGGCGTATGATGCCAGTTGATGTAATTTTTCAGGTACAAACAGCCGCACGTTTAGCTTCACACGCTCACTTTTTAAGGAACGCCAAAAACTTCAGCACACGGTTTACAAGGCATATAGTAACTTTCTTTATTTATGTTATATCTGAAAGGATAGCTCTTCATCTCACCTGGTGGTAGGACTTTTTCAAGTCCACCTGGCTGGCTACCACCAACTTATCAAAATCTGAAGCCATAATAATAATGTTAACAGCATTATTCTATTCCGACATTTTGTGATAAGATAGCCAGACCCTCTGCGGTTGACGGTTCCAGGTGAAGTTCGAATCCATAATTTGGTCTTTATCGTCACTTACCATCAGGTGAGATGAAGGCCAACAGCTTCCCTGTCTAGCATAAAAAAAAATGAATTCCGAGGAAACGTTAACGAACCCCTTCACACCGTTAGTGGTATAAAACTTTTTTAAAAAACTTCCGATTATGAAAAGCGGCAACAATAAAGTACGCCCAATTAGTTTCCAATACTCGCTCATATTTTAATATCGGGCCGCGCTGAACCCAAACAGACCATCAATCTTGGCCACGGCGCCGTCCCTCAATGATCCTAACACCCCATTGGGCAAAAAACCAAAAAAGCACACTAACTGCCGCTACTATAAAGTATTGCCAAAACGTGTCCAGAATCCAGCAGCTCGCTCCCCAGAAAAAGAACTCTAGCGGATGGTAACAAAGGCGAGGCTAACTGAACACGTTAAGGTGGCGGAGGTAATTGGATTCTGACAGTCGGGATTCGGCAAAGAGGCCGAACTCCGAATGCGATTGTCGAATGCGGCGCCAGCATCGCAGTGCGCAGAAAATGAAAACATCAAGGTTTACTACAAACTAAACTTAAATGAGTTATTGGCGCGGACGCCCGTGCCGATGGCCTTTGGAGAATGCAGTGCGGTGGACTATTTGGACCGAACGGCGGAGTGGTGAGCATAGTTTTGGGAAGGGGCGACTAGCAATGAGACTAGAAGACTGAGAGTAGAGGTAATGAGTATGATCCGGAGACCGGAGAAGAAGAAACACTACGCCACTCTTGATAAAAAATTTATCCGCTTCCAGTCTACCAGATTAATAAAGAGAGCTAAATTGTAGACAAGACGATAATACTCACTACGCGAAAAAACTAAGTACATAAAGTAGTTTTATTGGGCCAACCAACAGCTTTCACCCTTAATCGCCTTGTACAACACCCGCGGGAGAGATTTGGGGTGCTGACAATTATTATTATTGGCTCTGCAATACTGTAAAAATAGAATATTCAATTATGTTTCTAATTCTATCTAATGATTGGTATTTTCTAATCGCATTGGTGTAAGAAATTTGCATTTCACAATATAACTAAAGCTAACTCTGGCTGAAATTACGAATGATGTGATAGTCGCAAGTATGTTTGAGTTCGTAGTTAAAGGCACTGATCTTCGTAATGTCTCTATAGCGCGGTGAATCACCGAACTATTTACGTATCCATTACTACTTAACTATAATGCTATTGTGACACTAGTCCTGTGATAACAGCAATGTATTGGTAAATAGTTCGATGATAATCACTTTCAACTGTCAAAAAAAGTTAGGGAATAGGCCTACAGGGCATTCCCCGTCTAACAATCGGAATGGACTGGAATCTAATATCGGCCTGGGAAGGTATTGGGTAAACCGTAACAATAATTGGTAACATATTATCAGTATCAAGAAATATTGTTTAAAGTAAGTACTATGAACATGATTCTATGAATCATAAAGAGCGTACAATTTCAGGAGACGATAACTCTTGGCATTCCATAGATACACCATGCGGGTGCCCGCCAGTGCCGGGTCCATAGTGTGGCAGAGGAGGAAGTCAGCGGCAGCGCTTGCGACTTTTAACCCAAGTCTAGGTTTACATACAGGTTTACACCCCGACTTCTCTCTCTGCCATAATTGTTAGGATTCTATAAGAGCTGCCTTAGACACACGTTCCGGTGTAGAACTTACGAAAACTCTAGACAAGACAATGTCTTTTCTTCTATACTTACATTAAAAGTTTGTGTTAAATTAAACGTAATTTTAGAATTTTGAGAAATAAAAAGCCGAAACCTTCGTTAGTTAACCGTCTATTATTAATCGGTGTGACACAAAGTATTAATAAAGGACTAATTAATCTCCGCGCCGTGTCACGCGAATATGTGTCGCCGCGAAAATATGTGCTTTCGCGTCCCACGTTTTTTGGGGGTCCTTTTTTCGGCATTCGCCGTCATTTTCGGAATTCAAGCATTTACATAAATACCTCCGATTCTTTGTTCAGCCGCGGTGGCGCCGCGCCGCTCGCGAGTATGCCGCGTACGCTACTACCAGGGCTGCCAACACGGTGTTTTCCGTCAACAATTAATTCTTATATAAATATTAGTCTTTTTTTATATTATATATACATAGGTACATAATATGAAGTGCAGCTTCAAAAATAATGTAAAAGTTAATCTGTCGTTGATGAAATATTTAAATCTTAAATTATTTCATCAACGGCAGAATATATTTTTAAGATTTTTTTTCATACATACATACATAAATGACGCCTATATCCCCAAAAGGGTAGGCAGAGGTGAACTAGCACTCACATTTCGCCAATTATGTTAGGTCCCATGTAATAGGTGGCGAGCCTATTACCATTTATCGGGCACAAAAGTCGCAGTACATTGCTATTGCTAGGTGGTACAAGAGGAACGCTAATGCCCATTACTCATTGCTGTTTACCCTTAGTCGCCTTGTACGACACCCGCGGGAGAAATGGGGGTGGTGACAATTGTATTCTGCTCTGCCGTCACCACACAACTTGCATGTTTCTTTTGATCAATTTATTTATTTATTTTTATTTATATATTTAACAATGTTTCAACAGCATTAATAACACTCAAATAACAATAGTTGATGTTACTTAAACATAAGCCAATTTTAGAAACACATTATGATGACAAATAATATGAACTTAAAAACGGGTAGGTAGGTATGTATTTATTCCATTTTGCAAATAAATCAAATCAAATCCAAATTATGAATATACTATAGCTAGAGGCAACCCTAAAGGATCCGCTGCAGCGGCGAGGACGTGTGCCCACATTTGTTCCTCTTTTTTGCTAATCGACGACCGATGCAACTGTTTTAAAATGCCGCTATTGTTTTCATTGCTAAATAAAGTTAAAAAGCCTCAAAGAAAATAGTGGATATCACTTTTGGACCGAAGTCTTCGGTTACAATTTAGGTTGTATATTACGTGGTTATTTAAAGAACTTAGCCGTGTGGTGACGGCAGAGCAGAATACAATTGTCACCACCCCTAATCTCTGTCGTATAAGTATCGTGTATAAGTGTCGTATAAGGCGACTAAGGGTTAGAACAGTGATGAGAAATCTACTTGTATAAACGAGACACAAAATCACTGACGTTTTTCTTGCAAAAATAATCTCAATGGCATAGGTACAATTTGAATACCACAGAACAGAGAAAAAAGTATGTAAGAATCGTAGCAAGTGGAAAGAAGTTATCTCTGCCTACCCGAGCGGGAGAAAGGCGTGACATATGTATGTATGCAGAGAAAAAAGTCTTTCTCTATTCTGTGGGATAACCTATGTTTCGAAGTATTTTTTGTGTAGTGAGTCGTTTTTTAATTATTGACCAATAGGTATCGTGCTAATTACAACTTTAATGCATTCGGCGCTCGTCGGCACGTGGGCATGAATAGGATTCTTCAGTCTCTGTTTTTGAGCTGATTAAGTGTCGCGAAGAAAATAAGGTTAGAATATTTGGGAAAATTATGACGTGGCCATACGGAGAAAATTTTCAGCATATATTCCTCAAAGAAAATAGGAAAAGTTCGAAAAATTATAGTCTTGATGTGGGAATCGAACCTGCGTTCTCCGCGTTCCGGGCAGTGCCTTTACCGCTCGGCCAACCAAGACGTCTTGGTATTTTATGTTCGGTCACAACACCACAATCCATCAAATGACCAGCCTTAGCGAACGCTGCTTAGTCTACGCTATCGGCTATCGAGCTCCTATAAACGAGTGTAAGTAAATAAGGCCGTTTAAAATGTTAATTAGTAAATGTTACGAATTTAAGAAATACAATGGTTTTGCTATGGTTTTGTCCATTTGATGAGCGGTTGCCTGTATATTGTTTGTATGTAATAGTATGTATAGGGTTACTAAGGAGAGTTAGTTTTTTCACAAATAAAAGCGGCCCGTTAGATCCCCGGCTAGTCCCAGGAACTTTGAAACCAGTTATTTTTAATAGGGGCCTTTCCCCTAGGCTATCATTGTATGTTGTTATTATGTTTTTAATACATTAATTGTATACCGAGCTGGCCTGAGGATAATAAAAAATAGGAAATTTAAAATATTTTTTGCACAACATCATTATTCAAAGACATGTTATGAGACGGGATGCCATGAATGTGAGTAAAAAAGTTGTGGACATAAATGTTGATGGATGTCGAAGTAGAGAAAGACCACAGAAGAGATGGATAGATAGTGTAAGGTGTGATAATAATATGAAGGTGATGTATGTGGATGAGGAGATGACGAGTGACAGAAGAGTATGAAGAAAGAGTACATACTGTGCCGACCCCAAATAGGATGGGATAAGGACAGAGTGATGATAATCAATTCAAAGAGCAGTCCCTAATTTCTAAAGTGTTGAAAGGGACTGAAACAAATTGTGTGCTTAAAAACAACCACAAATCTTCCGTGGCACCTAACCAACATATCCAGACTTACTTATATCGGATGTCATTACTATAAAAATCTAATGATAAGCAATTATTTAACACGACAAACGAATATGTATTTCAAGTATGTCATCTTCATTTACTTTATTTACTTCTTGAAAATGTCTCCCTAATCTGATTCTTAAAATATTCGCAGTGTCTTCAAATATGAAGGGAGATAATTCATTCTTATTTAAGCCGCCAACATACTTTTTTGTATCCGCCACCAGTACGATGTTTAATCCATAATTACTATCTAATTTTGGTCTCCTTATTATTATTTTTTTGTGTATAATCTCTAAAGACGCGAAATTAAACAAGCTATTCAATCAAGTTTGGGAAGTTTGTTATTTACATTTCTTTATTTATTTGTTTTGTAGGAATTTATGCAAGAAAGTGTCAAGGCTGCCTGTCTCCATAGTACTACAGTCAATTCGCCGGTCCGCGTATTTAGGTTAGCACGCGTAACATTTTGAATGAGAGTTATATATATCCTGTCACAGTTTATTCGGTTTCCCACTTTCCGCTCTTTCACAATGCCAACTTTATCGCGTTGTTTATACAGACGGCTTTTGCGAGAACTCCCAATCTCAAGCACTACCTTCGGACTCTGATAAGTAGCTGGAAAACCATTTGATTCCTCTTCCCATGGATCTTCTCCCTACCCTGTTCCCAGTCTATCTGTGGTCGTATATTTTCTCTTCCATTCATATCAGTCAGACGTCAACAAGCCATCTACTCCCTTTTGATTCATATCATCCATAACACCGGAAAGGTGTTAGTGATTAATAGTGTATAGAAAACAGATTCCTCTTCCGATAGAAATCGATTTACAATTCATAAAAACAGCGTACCACTAAACTAAAAAGGTTTACATATTTCCGATATCAGATACAAAGGATAAATGCACAAATGCTCATCAAAATGCGATCAAGAGCAATCATCGAAAGGGCCCAATTAAACAGTTTGGTTAAGCGAATGAAAAGATCGTTTTTGCGATTGTTGCCCATAATCGGCTTTAATCGGAGTGTAATTAAGCCGATTGTTATCGAGTTGAGGCCGTGAGAGATGCCAGCACGGACGGTCCGTCTGTGAGGCCTATTTTTTCTAAGCAACCGTCGAGTTAAGTCGACAAACACCAAAGGACTCGCCAAATTAGGCATGCGTATTTGCGAATAATATGATAATTTTCTTGTGTTCAATTTGGTTTTAGTGAGCGAGCTCAAAAGGCGTAGTCCAAAAGCAGTTGCAAATTAGTCTGGCGGCCATTTTGTATCGAAAAAGACCCCCAAAGATGAGCCCAGAGCCTGTACGTGATTGGGCTTGATTAGAAACTTCTGTTGAGAAAAAGAGGCGCGTATTTTCGCAATAATTTATAACTCCATTAGAATTTTGCTTTTCCTTGCAAACGTTTGGTAGGCAATAATACTCACTTCAACGTAGTCGGCTTCAATAAACGTCTTCTGTCAAAATAGCATTATTATGTTTAGCTACACATCCATTATTAACTGTAAGATTGCCGGCAAAAAGCGCTGTTAGCCATTAGGTGAATTAAACAGAATTCTTCACGACCAAATGGAATTGGCATAGTTGCTCCGCTGTGCCAACGTCTCTAATTACAGTAATATCAGTGAGGCTCACCTTTTAACCTACTTGCTGGGCGACTCTGGATTCCATTGCATTGTCACCATGCCTCATTTGTATTCCATTCGTCTCTTCATCACAAGCCGCTGTAGTCGCAAGTGTTCTTTGTAGCCGTCCCTTTCCATCACCCTTCTCTACCATAGCATCATCTCTTTCTTTATAATATACCCAATCCATTCCGATATCAGAAAATAAACAAACGGTAGCTTTGTGATCAATTGTTGTTTAAACTGGCAACTTTCGTTGACAATCGTGTTTGTTTAAGAAATGCTTCGGTGTTTTTGATTTTAAAGGAACCCACTTACATCGATGACACTGTTTATGTTTCTGTTATTGGTTCAATTGTTGGTTCACACATTCCAGAAGTTCTCTTAACGACTTTATTATAATTGAATTCTATTGTATTTTTTTTTACAAAAATGTTGCGACAGCGTTGATTTATACAGTAAAAGAGTTAAAGGTATCATGAATCGTTAACACGTATGACTCTTAAAAGTAGTATATTATCTCTTTTAGAATAATTATTAACTAGTTTACATATGAAATCACTATCTTCGTAGAAATCGTATAAGCGCCTACCTAATGACTAACCTGCGGAATCGGGGTCATCTTTCAAAAACACTTTTATTTTAGAACTAATTTTGGCTGGGCCTCTTCTAGTGGAAGTGAGACATCTCGGCCTAAGGGATATTTTAAATGAAATGTCGTAGAGACTGTTAAAGAAATGGGAAGTAACAAGTTGATTGTATTGTGGTTAGAAAATGTTCGAAAAATTATAGTATGAAAGCGGGACTATAATTTTTTCTAACATTTATATAATTATTCGATTTTAATTTTAACATTATTAAATGTTAGAAAAATTAATTATTAAAAAAATTTAATAATTAATTATTAATTTTTTTTAATTTATTTGTCAGGCACCTGCCCGGATAGCAGCGGACGCGGGTTCGATTCCCGCCTCAAGATCTTTTACTAATTTTTTAAAAGATCTAAGATAAGATAAGATAAGATAAGATTTCTTTGTACTAATTTTTCTAACATTTATATTATGTTAGAATTAAAATCGAATAGTTTATAAAGCAAACCCAAGCTTAACCGAACGCACGATATTTGTAAAAATATCTGCTTTGGAATGTTTGAAATTTATTTCTACATTGCGAGGGTACCCGTTGGCTTACAACGTGAATTGTAAAGGTTAGAAGAATTTCGGCAAGTTAATTAGTGTCTTGGGTGGCCGAGCGGTCAGGCACCTGCCCGGATAGCAGCGGACGCGGGTTCGATTCCCGCCTCAAGATCTTAATTTTTCGAAATTCTTTTTCTAACCACCAAAATCTTTGTATTTATATAATTTTCAATAGCAACATTAATTATAATAAAATGATTTGTTTGAATAATCGGAAACTCTATTTTGTTATTTTCCCTTTACTAATTCTGCAATAGCTGTACAAACAACTTCAGCGTAACAAGGTTCCAAATCTATTTATTGACAAGGTTGTCATATTTTTAAAATAAATTTACTATGACACAAACGAAATAATTTTTGGTTTAATTTTATAGTTAAAAAATTTCTGATTGAAATTTTTGTGAGCTAATTTTTTTGGTAATTCACTAATATCACACCTGCATATCCCCGAAGGCTAGATAGCGTAGGAACACCTAAATTTCGCCCAGCTATGTCAAGTTCCATGAAATAGAAAGCTAGGTGGTAAATATAATCTAAATATCAGAAGTGCTGCTGCACATTCCTCGTTTTATTTATAACCCATAGTCTTCTTTTTAGAGACCCTGAGGGAATGGTGACAATTCTTTTCTACTTTGTCGTAATCACAAAGAAAATCAACTTAAAGCATGATTGTGTCAATAGCGTGTGTTCTATTTAAATATTACTTATGAAACCAAAATGAATTTTGTATATTTTTATTACCGTGAAGCTTATGAATTAAAAAACAAATTGCAAATCAACTGAACATAATATGAAGGAAATTTGCAAAATGTTGCCTTTATATTGTCTTCAGTTGATTCTCTATTGTTTATTAGTCCATAGGCTTCACGGATTTGAGTGGTAAGTCCAGCGCAGGCTACTAATCCTTTTTCGTGTGTCATCGTGAGGACACATGCCAACATAATTGAGTGCCCAAATTTTAGACCAACCCCTGAAATTGGTTTCATCCTGCGAATGAAAGAGGACGTCTGCTCCAGTGACCTCTAAAAGCGAGTCATCGAACTTTTAAATATTTCCTAAGTCGGGTAACGTACCGACTCACGCGATCGGTATAGGCAGAATTACGGGAATCCAATGAAATTATAGTAAAATTCGCTACCACGCATGCTAAATATTTAGGGGCGCCGCGAGCTACCGATTGTTAGGGATGTCGGCCCTAATCCGCTGCTGAGTTATTCGACTTTATACTCGACCTTTTATGAAGCTGTCTGTTTTGAGCTATGATCAATTCTTCTAAAACATGATATATTTATGATTCCTCTGACATCGGCAAATTGTTGGCTTTCAAAATGATTTGCATTCTAGTTTGTTTCTCGTATTTTTGAATGCGATTTACTGTATCATCTCCATTCCATAAAAGAACATCTTTACCTTTATACTCATTCCAGGTGTTTATCACAATTTTTTGGTATTATTTTTCATCACCTGCAAGTTCATCATTAGCATGCAATGCCTTGCCTTCTCTTTTCTTATCACTAGGACTGCCACAGCCCTACTCGGCATAAAAGAATGCAAGAATCGCGTGATAATTTGTGGGCTTCTTTATTTTTTCTCGTGTCATGCGATCAGTCAAATTTACAGACTCACTGATGAAAACGGCAGACAGAACGTCATACGGCGACGGCTTATGGTAACAACATTCTTTGTATAATGGAAACGAATTATCGAGCTTACACTGTGTGTAATCTTGGAACGCAATTTAGCAAGATTTTCATAACAAAAGCGTTGGTGATTTATTTATTGTGAGTACCCGTTAAAAAGTCGTTAGAGATTAGTGAGTTCTTGTCAAATTTCTCTAAACCTGTAAACATTGAATTCGCAAAACTATCGGTCTTTGGCGTAGGTAAGTGTTTAAATATTACGATGTTTAATTATTGATGATGATGTTTTATTTTTTTCCTCTAATAATTTCATGACGTGTAGCAATAACGGAAATAACGTAATGGGGAAATTATCTTATGGCATTGCTTTAATTATTCTGCAACTTGTATTATTGAAGATATTTTTACGGAGTTATTAGTTGGTTGTTTTTAGTAGTATACATAAGTATATACTATAAGTCTTCACACAAATTGCTTAACTATCAGATCGATCTTAGAGTAACGTAATGTCAGCAAAACCAGTCAAGAGTGATATTAAGCAAAACAACAAATAAATGGATACTTCTGTCTCAGGACCTGATACCGCAGTCTCTCCTTCTGGGGATGAACAAAAGATCGTATTGATTTTGCCGACTATGCTCCATACGATAAAAAATGGTGCTACGCGTGCCTGTCAATCAGTTAATCTTGTGCTTAGTAATGGAAATGCATACAAATTATATAATGCCTGTTATCCCCGAAGGATCAGACAGAGGTGAATTCATACCCACGTCCCATAATAGAGGACCAGCCAATTGTTATCTATCGGGCATGTAAATCACCGTATTAGATGGTATACAGAAAAGCTGCTGCCAGTTCCTCGTTACTGTTTTAACTCTTAATCGCCTTGTACGTACTACCTAATAACATTAACATTAAAACGAGTGTTCGTGTTAAAACTATTAATTAATAAATTACATGTTACTTTTTCCCACTATTTAACATAATCTTAAATAGCATAATCACATCGGGAGGTAACAAGACTCACCCATTTGGTGTCTTTTGATGCTCCAAATAAGGTGATGCTTGCAAAAAACAAATTTACGTTGCTTTTTGATCAGATGTCATATCGTAAAAGCGCACCGTAATTTAGTGTGCGCGTCGTATCGTCTGCGCGCGCGCAGTAGTCATCATTTAAAAACAATTCTACGGGGTTGCCTCGCGAGTAACTGTTTATGGAATTGCCGCACCAAAACTGGCGTCAACGAAAAAACTCGATAGGCCAGGGGACCGGGTCCCGCTTTAAACATTGTAACGACAGCTAATCATTATGCGAGTATTATTAAGCGCGGTTTACCACACT
This sequence comes from Cataclysta lemnata, assembly GCA_963931975.1. Taxonomy (NCBI): domain Eukaryota; kingdom Metazoa; phylum Arthropoda; class Insecta; order Lepidoptera; family Crambidae; genus Cataclysta; species Cataclysta lemnata. Next base: position 985,903 of record OZ008343.1, on the reverse strand, counting down.
TATCTAGCAATAAACGGGTAAGACACGCGGTTCGTCTAATCAACTAATATACGTTTGAACTTTCTTTGGAGTTATCGATATTTGGATTAGTCGACTTTTTTATCAGGCACTATTTAGATGCCGCGTGGTGACGGCAGAGTAGAATATAATTGTCACCACCCCAAATCTTTCCTGTGGGTGTCGTACAAGACGACTAAGGATAAATCTGAATATGATTAGGAATGGGCAGCAGCGTTTCTCTTATACCACCTAGGCTAGCAATGTACTGCGACTTTTGTTCCCGATAAATGGCAATAGGCTCGCCACCTATGGGACATATTTGGCAAAACGTGGGTCCTACCCCTTCGGGGATATAGGCGTGATTTATGTGTATGAGTACTATTTAGATTACTGCGATTGTTTAATATTATCGCTAAACGCGACTGAATTCCCATTGTTAAAGTGAGAAACGCACATTTGTCACCTGCGTTTGGATCGCACTATTCCTGACGTGCTGCCGTGTGTACGTTAAAATTAAGTTCTTATTTTCTTCCAATTGTCATAATAAAAATTTAGGAAAATACTTAAAATTATTAAATCTCCTAAACAGTACTACCAACTTTGTCTACGAAAAAATTAACTAAAATACGTCCGTCAGTTAGCTCGACAAGATGTATAAAGTAAACAATAACTGTTTATTTAATGAATCGTCAAAATGTTAACCTTTTATTTTTTTATTTCTTTTTTGCTTATATTTTGTAATTACAGGTATATATTTACTAATAATACCGTTCATGTATTAATTTGTTACTCTAGCGCTTTACTAACTAACTAGCGCTCACATATTAATCGCGTAGAACAGGCCCCAGGCCTAGCTGCATCGAGTCAAAAGGAAACCCGATTTCGATAAAAAACGGAGTGACCAACCGTTCGTAGCGTAGTAGAATGCCTGCGCCCGCGCCCCGCACCGCGCATGCGTACTACGCGCGCTTTTTTCCACCGCCGCCGCTGCAATCGTAAACAAACCGATCTCGACTGTGTTCGCGTATGCATTTTATAACTCCTTTTTTAGGGTTCCGTGCTCAAGGGGTAAAAGGGGACCCTATTACTACTGATTATCGTCAATTAACTTTAATAAGTACTTAATGTCAAAAAAATCATTTAAATCTAGACCATAGACTAAAGATAAATTTATTACCACCATAGATAGATTTCAATTGCTTTGGTCTACGGATCACTCACACTTTGCTATTATTCTCAATGAGTGAGAGAGAAAGGTAGACGAAAGCAACTGCAATCGGCTTACATAATAACCCCACCGGCATAATTGTCATTTTTTTTGTATCGAGTACTCATGAACGTTAGAAGAATGAGCAGCAGCATTCCTCTTATACCACCTACCCATAGCAATGCACTGCGACTTTTGTGCCCGATAAATGGCATAATTACATGGGACCTTACATAATTGGCGAAACGTGGATGCTAGTTCGCCTCTGCCTACCCCTTCGGGGATATAGGCGTGATTTATATATTTATGTATGTAGAATAAAATAAATATTTAAGGGGGCTCTCACACAACAAACCTTTTTTTTCTATATAATTTTATAGATAATGGTACGGAACCCATCGTGAGCGGGTCCGACTCGCACTTGGTCAGTTTTTTCTTCCTCTAAGTGATGAGGAAAATTGTTCGTTTTTCAAGGAATCGCGGCGTAAACGTTTTTATTGAGGCCCATGTCATTTATGTTGTTGGTGAGCTTTGTGTTTGTTTGCAAATGAAGAAGATTGCGTATTTACGGCAATTCTTCGGACGTTAAAGATAAAGGTGTACCCGAGAACATTTTAATTGTGATGTAAGCTTTCTCCACACCAAATGTATGGCTTAAGCTACCCGCTAAACGGATGTATGGCATCTACCTATACAGTATAGCGGCGTTAAACTGCTATCAAAGTATATTATGTAATATAATTGCATACAAAAACCCTAGTAATACAGATTCGGTGTTACAGCAGGGCACCTGTTGACCCCTCCAATCGAAACCATATTACCTTTTCTAATATCACCAGTCTCAGCTTCATCATCACACTGCCCTTATCCCACCCCATTTTAGGCACAATAAGTCCTCGCTTTCCACTCTCGTCTGTCATCTCCTCATTCACACCCATCATCTTCATATAAATACCTCACACAATCCATCCATATTTTTAGTAGGTTTCCTATACTACGACATCCATCAACATTCATTTCCATATAGCTTCCCATTTCATTTATTTCATCTTTCACACAATTCATCCTACTTTTGGGAGGTCCCCTCTTCCCCTTCAACCACTAACATCATTTCGCATTACTCTTTTGCTCGCATGCTTGTCATCTCTTCTCATTCAGAACTTAGAAATCATAATAATTCTAAATGTTTTGAGTTTTGTACGGTTTTTGTATTATTGCTGCTTTACTAACTCCATTAAGACTTAATTTAATTTCGTCCAAGATATTGCCCTCCTTAAATCCAGGATCCCAAAAGAATCTTTAATCCGATGACGAAAACAGACGTGCGTGTGACCGCACCGGTCCTGAAGAAGTATTTTTGTGGCGTATTTATTTTTGAAAGTGTATTTAAAATTCAGGTAGGTACTTTGTATTGTGTCGCAATCATGTCATCGCTTGGTAATTTGTCAGGGAGAAAGTTCTGTACATTAAAAGTGAGTTAATCTGGGTGAACGACGAACTGATGACTTGATGACTTTAGATTTTTCTTTTGCATACGTACAAACATCACGCCCACAGGGGTAGGCAGAGATTACTTCTATCCACTTGCTACGATCCTTACATACTTATTTCACTTCATCCAATCTCATGAATGTGCTCATGCATACCCATCGGTTTCGGGTATTCTCGACCTGCCAATTTTTTAACAGACTTTCTATTTGCTTATGAAAGATCCGCCTATTATGTGACCTATGATGCGTCTATATTTTTCTTTTCACCAACCCAAATCCCATAATGCAGGAAAATGTTAAGGCAATGAGACGGCTATACCACTGAAATCTTTTAAATCATTATTAAAAGATCCCTAATTATCTAGAGCTTCCGTAAGATCTATAATTAATATTTTTACACTCACACATCTAGCCCAAAGTAAGTAGCCTAAGCACTTGTGTTATGCATACTAGATGACGGACATTTTAATATCATAATAATTATGTATATAAATGTTGAAAATATACTACATAAACTTTTACACAACGATGCCTCGGGAACAATTATTTTATATTTTATTTTTCATGACAAAATTTGCCCCTACCAGGATTAGAACCCGGGACCTCTTGGCCAATACCTAGCGATCTGCGCATTCGACCAAGCCGGCCGTCAAATCTATACTAGAGCACTATACAGCTAATCCAGAATCAAATATTAGACTGGGTAGAGAGAGATGCCGTGGACAGTGTAAGTGAGCGCTTAAACCTGAACTTGGGTAAAAAGTCCCTGACAATATTAGGGTGAGAACTCCCTCTCTCTGTCACTATACATCCATGAATTCCCCTTGTGGCACCCTCAAGTGGAGTCCATAGATTGTGATTTGATCTGAGACGTGACTCTTAGTATTCCTTGGAGTTCCAGAGAATACTAATAGTTACTCCTCGGATATTTTGGAATAGCGGCAAATATGCAAAGCTTTTAAATAAATCTTTCCATTTATCGGGAAATTGAACCTATCGCACATAAAACGTCAAAACCGAAAGTTTAAGGGACGTTTTTAAAAATTGGTCACCCATCTGATGGATTTGTGAATTGAGCAATCTGAGTTTGTGCAACGATCGAACCCCTAAAATACAAAATGGATTCAGTCAAATTTATTTATAATAATATATTTACTTTCTTGCCTCGAAAAGCATGCAATGTGCAAAAATGAACACGTTTAAAAGCTAGATTTAAAACAAGTAAAGCAAGCACCCTCACAAGATAACAATCCTTGTATATTGAAAAGCCCAATGAAAAGACAGTTGGCACAAGCGAAAGAGATAAAAAATCTCGTTACGATTTCACGTGTTTCCAAGAAACAGTTTGAATCACGCTGATTTATTTTATATTGTTAAATCCGTCTGCCATTGCGCATACGTAAAAACTCTTTGATGATATGGGCTTGGCAAGGTAGCACGGAGGTAAAGTGCGGGATATAAAAAGAATCTGTACATTAGCCGGTATTAATAATGCAGTTTATTCGATAAAGAATCAGACAAACTATGATTATGTTGGTATATACCTACCTGAGGAAACAAACGCCAAAGAGACGGATAGATTACGTTGTATGACGTTTGTATGACTGCTACGACGATTGGATATCATTGCAAACATGCTAATAAAAATATATATCTCTAACTGCCGCACTCAGAGACGTCAAATAACGTTAATGAGTACTCAACGTTAAAAAATGACAATTCAAAACTAGTCGCTATTCTTGCCGGGAGGGCCTAGAATTGAATGAAAATTTTTGACATTAAATACTCATTAAAATTAATGGACGTCTCTGAGTGCGGCAGTAAGGATGTATTTGATCCTGTACGTTAACACCATTCGGATATCTTCTTAAGTCTAGAAATATGTCACGTATAAAATTGAGTTTTGTTTTGACAACAACTGCAATGCTTGCACAAGGCAATGCATAATGGCTATCTTTATTAAAATTTTAATCGTTCCCAACCAAATAGCAGGGGAGCGCTCCACGCAATGTAAGCGATACTGCAAGAAACAGAAAGAAAATTATGAACTTTAATTATATCTTCAATGTTACCTCAAGACGAAATAATAGCGCATTGCACTGTTTATACGCTTCCAATTCTTGTTTATTTATATTATGATAAGGTATTAAACGTAAAATTAATATGTCTCCGACTCATGTGCCTCTCGTGTGCCAACACCTTAGCCCTCCTATGGAGTCAATGCTAGGGCCAGCAACTTCAAAAACAAGAAACGATATTGTTCTATCATTCTTGATTCTGTTTCCATTTTATTTTCAACAGCAAGTTGATAGGATTTTTCAAATTCGAATTTGGAATTCTATTCATAACTGGTATCATTACAACACACTTATGAATCCTGAAGATGTTAAACATCGATCGTGTTTTCAACTTAACGAAGGGAAAGGAAGATGGGGCAGTACCCGGTTTTCTTTAGCCCATAATGCCAAACCCATCCACGATTTAATTCGCTTACCCCTGCATAAATTAAATACTTATTTTCAAGTTAAACAAGATATCCTCAAAAATCAATCTTAACTCTATTTGTGTATTAGGATTGATTTCCCTCTTACAATACCAAATTACCATTTATTAAATAATCAAACATAAGGTTTACTAAACAATTGTTCTGTCCTTTCTTCTGTACAATTCTGTCTTAGTATTGCTTCTGTCATTTCTTTCTTTATTGCCGATATTCTGGCTACCCACCTCCTACTGCAGGTTAAAGTGTGGTGGCAACCCTGTTCAGGGCCACACCACGGTGTGTGTTCCATAACTTCCACGCAATAATCTGACCGCCATAAAAATCCTTTACGTCTTCATCGCGCAGTCGGCAGTTGATGCCGCTGTTTACGGCCGCGTTAACTGATGATATTTTATATTAATACCGTCTGGGGAATTCCGATTATTCTAGAAAAGAACATAAATTTATCATAACGGTCCCATGAAGTGAACTTGCGTACTTGTTCCCGAAATAGATACAGCAAATGAAGGGATTATGAATTTTATGAAATCGACTTGTTACGACACAGAGTTCTTTCATAATGTCCCATTGTGAAGTATCACAGAAAAGCACTTTGTGGAAGATGAAATTAATTAAGCTACTACCAATAACTGAAAGTTGTCTTCGTTGTATTGAATGTGTTTTTCGATTGCTTGTCAATCAAAAACTGTTTCTATTATTTTTATCTGAATAAAAATATTATGAAGTGATCCATTATGAATTTATACGTTCAAGATATTTCAGACTGTGGTGATATTGCTAGAAAGAACGTTCGAACAAAACATAAAACAAATCTCCTGAGGCCCGTAAATACAACGATTTTATATTCGTGATTGTTTAAAGTTGTATCAGATTCCCATCAAATATGCAATTTTATTGATATGATCCAAAATTTCGCCAAATAATGACACATTTGTTAGACTTTCGTTCTTTCTACTGGCACTTGGAAATGTTGCTCAATGTAAATTAACTTTGCTTCCAGTAAATTTAGGTTATGGATGTTCTGTTTCTGTCTTAGATTTTAATAAAAACATGTTGAAAATACTACACAATTTGCTACCATCACTGGTCACTAAAACTTCTAAAATGGTAAAGCGAGCACTTCTGAAGCAGTGCTGATCAAACGCAAAGCAGTACGCGGCACAGCTGCGTCTATTGTGGAGTTTAAAAATAAGAAACGGTTTATTTTCAATCCGTCGGCTGTATGTCCCGTGCTTAATTACGGTATTTATAACAGCCCCCAAACTAGCGCCCTCTTTTATTTTGATTGCTTCGTAAACAAATTAGTTTATGTTTTATGGCCTTTGATTTTGGAGAGTGATCAATAAAGCTTGAAGTATTTTGTGGGATTATTCAATACGGTGAAATGGTGGCTTGGGAATAACAGTAAGTGGGTTGTGGTAACATCCTACTCCCTGGCTTATACCGAATAATGGCCTACCGCGTTGATGTTTAACAGTTAATACCAGTAGACCTTAAATCTAACATATTCGTCTAAATACTATTTACATTGAGAATTATCAGGTACGATTTCCACAAATATATCTTAAAGTTTCATGCATAAATCCTCTCCTGATATTGATAAATTTAAGCCGGTGATTTGTGTCGTTCATTCAACCTTATTACTTATTTAAATGCATTTAATCTGCTACATTCTCCTTTGATAAACATTCTATTGGCCAATTTTTGCCATCCCCTTTCCGGTCAACCATAAATACCTGTCAACTGAGGGATCAACATTTCAGCGTGCGAACACCGTCAGCGGGCTACTTTTTCAGTTGCAATTTTGCATAAGAAGCGTGAGTAAGTAAGAGTTGGCCGGTGGCCAGACCAGCTCACCTGTGCGATCCCGTTCGGCTTCCGTCGGTGATGGCCCAGGGTCTATTTATAATGGGGTGACGAACCGATTGATCTGTTAGAGCGTGCCGTAAGGACTTTGTAACATCTTAAAACTGTATTAGTTTAACATTCTGGCATAAATTATTCTGATTTTGTGGTATCAATGCAAAAACCTCAATACTTAAGCACATCAATTGAAAAGCAATACGAGAAATTTGAAAGAATTGTATAAACTGTAGTGATGTCAGTGTTACATTCATAACCGTGCGAAGTAAATTGAGAAAAAAAAACATTAATATTATTTGGAGAATAATATATACATTCAGTAGCTTTTGTAGACTAATAACAAATCCTTTATAAAGACGAATACATATCTATTATAAAACGAGAACAGCTAACTATAATTTTAGCGTTGGTACTAAATACAACCAAGGTCAGCCAATAGCTGAGACAGCACCGTTTACACCAGTAAAACGAAGTACAGTTCGTGATTATCATACAATATCAACAACATTGTCATTCACTAGCCGTGTCAATGAGGAATTAATTGCTACGGTTTTGATCTGTGCATTTGAATACAACTAGGCAATTCTTATGAACAACGGTACTGACAATGAAACAAAAGAAAACAGCAGGTTGAAAGAACTTTCAACTATTTTCCAACTTTTCTCTGTAAATTTAGTACCTAGTATATTTATGTCATTTGCTACACATTCCAAATCAATGAATTTTCTAACTATAACACAAGTAAGCTATACTAAAACACTGAAGTAAAGTGGATTATCTGATGAATCAACATCTACTTCCTTCAGATAATTATCCTGTGACGTCATACTAATGGCTAGACGTGGTGGGCGGAAGAATTGGCAAGGACGTTGGCAGTTCTTTAACGCGAGACGTCATTTCATTCATAGGCTGAGGTAAGACTACTTAACGACAACTTTCTTCTCGGACGATTTCACGTCTGAAACTAGTTTCAACTAAAATATTTAAAAAACAAATCACGAACGTAGAAAATCCTTAAAGATAACAACCTACTCCACAATGATGTGCAGAATACGCGCCATCATTTATAGTGACTATAGATTTTTAGAGATCAAATATCTCTCTCAGCTTAATAAATTACAATATTCCTTCAGGAAAACAGTCCCTCTAGCACTACACTTGCTTTTCAAAATATGGAAGAAGTTACAAATTTTAGATCCGCACCCATTGTAAGCAATGTCCTTTCAATCAACCTAAAAAACTTGTCTCATTGATAATTTGTTAACTAAAATATTACACTTCTGCCCCTTTCTTTATAGATATACAGGCCATACTTGTGTATGTGATTACACATGAAATATAATATTTATACATAAATATATACCAGAAGATAATTTTTTTACACTCTTATTTATTTTGTCGCCATCCTAGCCTGGACTTCATGGTTTTAGTCTTATGCGCGTTTACATACATACATAAATCACGCCTATATCCCCGAAGGGGTAGTCAGAGGTGAACTAGCACCCACGTTTCGCCAATTATGTAAGGTCCCATGTAATTATAGCCTATTGCCATTTATCGGGCACAAAAGTCGCAGTACATTGCTATTGCTAGGTGGTATAAGAGGAACGCTGCTGCCAATTCCTCATCGCTAATTTATCCTTAGTCGCCTTGTACGACACCCACGGGAAAGATTTGGGGTGGTGACAATTGTATTCTACTCTGCCGTCACCACACGGCTTATATTATATTTTCTAGATAATACGTACATAAATCATAACTATAATATAATTTATCCCGGATGAGATACGATATCTAGATGATCCAGCACAAAGAAGTACCATTGAGAATTTCACCATAATTTCGTTTAGGCTCAGTCAAATATTCATGAATGAAAACTCGTGGGAGTAGTAAATGGATCTCTGAATGGGATGACGTCAAAACTAGCTTCGGGGGAAGAATGGCCTTAAAAGTCAAAGTTCAACCTCCTACTAATGGCGAGACAAGATCGAAAGCCATCACAAAGATGCACTGAAAAAACGTGTTAGGTTCAGAATGTGGAATCAAATTCCTATCATGTCTTTTGGGGAATGTTTTGAAGTCACAGCTTTATTTATTAGCATTTTTACTACTTAACGATGAAAATATTAAAGAAACTTTTTTTAAAGACAGTGAACTACCAGAAATCGGATTGCATAATAATCCACAACGGCTAACTGGAACGAGAGACATCTTAACGCAATAAATTAATTTTTATTCCAACACAACGCACGAATACCCAGTTACGAGTTATGAAAAACAGCCACGTTAAATAAAAATTTATAAAAAATCCCTTCTAATCCATTTTAAACGAACATAATGCATGACACTCAGTAGATATAGTAAATGATTTACTACAAACGTTCCTCGCCCTGAAACGTAGCCAAATTTTTTTGTCGCGTATGGATGGGATGTGGTCCAAGCGAATGACTCCAGTTTAGATAATACTGGTTATTTTTAATCTTACAAATGTTACTCGTCAGACAAAATAATAAGGCCATTGGCCTAATGACAGCCACGGGATTATTTTTAGATTTTAACTTATGATGGCGACTAATTTTTGTTAGAAAAGTTCCTGAAAAAGTTTCTGGCGTTCGGTTTCAATCTGTTCGAGATTATACTAACGATGTTGAATGTTTCACTGGTTGTAGGTATTCTATGTCGTGGCATAGAAAAGAAAACACAATAACTTCAGAAGAAGCGAAATATGTGCTTGTTTGTGATAGGGAAGAATTTAGTTATGGCAAATTATAACAGAGTTCTATTTTACCTACATTTATGAGGAGTAAAACCAGGTGCAACGTCTCATTATGACTGTTGTAACATTGGACACGCTCCATCCATTAGGTACTTATATTTGAGTATTCCTTGAAGACATTACCTACCTACTACGTTCGTTGTACGTTCTCGTTCTACGTTAGAACTTTTGTTTGATACTGTAGCTGGAAAACGCATTGCTAATGTAAACTTTTTGCACTCAGGTAGTCAGGCGCGAGTCAAACCGATGTCGCCTGTGAGGACGACCCGAGGTTCCCGGGTGAGGCTGGAGTGCAAAGCAAGCGCTCGGCCTCCTCCCCGAATCACCTGGTATAAGAACGGGAAGCCTGTCACAGATATAGCGTTGAAGATAAGGTTGAAAAGGTTCCGGGTGCAGAAATTCAGGTAAGGAATTCACTTTCAAAATTAGTATTCACCAAAGCATATTTTGAGTGGACTGTAATTAACAAAATATACTATTCCGATGTTTCACTCTGCGGTACACTTTAACCATTTAATTTTGTAATCGTATCCTCTTCCTAATTTGTTTGCAAATTATATTTTTTGTCAGCCTGCTCTGGAGTTTGTCATAGCTACTTGCCTTACACCAAGCCTCCTATCCTAGAATACGCTGTTGTTTCAAACAGGGGCTTACTTGCCACTCTATGCTACAAGAGGCACGTCAGTTATTATTACATAGTCAGCTTCAGTCTATATCTTCTGAAAATAACTTGAACATATTACCAGATTGCATCATCTTCCTGACCTGTTCCCAGTTTACCGGGGATCAGCGCAGTATGTCCCTTTTTCCATTTATATCAGTCAGGTGTTCTTTCAGTTATAGGGGTCAGGCCGTCCCTTTTGATTCAGATCATCCATTACATCGGTGTGATATATCGGTGCATGTATACAAGGGGATAGGAAATTATACTCTTCGATTATTTCACAGGCTTTTGGTCAAATTGCCGAAAGTATAGCGACACTACTTTCCTCGTTTGGAAATTATTACGCTTTACAATAAAAAAACGTACTAGAGATAACAACTTCATCTGAGATACTTAAATACAAATTCAATTCTTTACCACAAAAAAGACGTTGAACTCAAATGCCGTGTTTATTTCTGAAATATATGCTGGTTCGCTGGTTGTATTACGTGAAAATTATAGCGTTAATGACAGTGTAATTGTCCACTCAATTCACTCGGAACTGAAAATACGCGACACGATTCTTTTTCCAGAGAATCTTCGCATATGACCCACTTATATACGTGTTGATCTTGATCCAAAACTAACTGATGACTTTATGTTTACGTGTAGCTCTAACAACGGCAGCGATATACGCAAACAAATAGTGCATGCATTCATATGGCGTTTGCCTTTAATGCCCATTGCATACTCAGTTGCAACAAACACATTGAGATAATCGCAATAGCAGGCAGCTGTCATTGACCGGGGTAAGGTATCGGGATTGCCATTAGATAACGACGCTTAGTGCACAGGAATAAGGGTGCCGACGCATGTCGCTGTCACATTGTTAATTTAAGTAATTATGACGGAGTAACGCGGACAGTAATTTAACGGGTCGTTTGCGATTGACATCGGAACGAGATCCTCATTTGACAGACGTTACTGTGCAACATCTGCTGCGTTGAATCAAAATCTTTGACGTGGATTGATCAATAAAATACTGTTCATTGATTTACTTCGAAACAGCTTCGCATTGTTTTGAAATTGAAGCTTGTTTTATGGCAATAAAACAACTCCACAATAGCGTCATCAGGGATGATGACAGTATTGTGGAGAATCATGTTTGTTTGTTTTCAAACTGCGTGCCACGGGTTGGTCCCTAAATTAATTAGTCAAGCATTCATTCAGACAAGAAACATAAGACATTCATACCTATTTTCCAGTCTTCATACAGCGTTTGCGGTTTTTTTTTTACTAATACTTTTTTTATGAAAAACATTTGTTGCGTCAATAGCTCCTTTTTCTTTCTACACTGCTTTGTTGTCACACTTTTCTTCAAAATTTTCTCAAATATCAAAAGATATTTTAATAATTACAAAAGCAGGAACACACTTTCAGGATACTAACTAACCACGGATTTAGATTTATATTTTTTTCTTAATTTTCTAAGGACAGCAAATAAATAATGTTGTCATTTTGTCTAAAAGAACCTAAAAATGCCTTGACCTAAATTATAATAATTAATCTAGAGCAGAATACAATCGTCCCCACCCCCAATCTCTCCTACGGGTATCTTGCAAGGCGACTCTTCGGCGATGGATATGCTTTGAAATTATGATGGTAGAAAAAAGACTGGAACCAGTAATGATATTGCCCGTTTCTCGTTTCCAGGAGGCGCTCGGTATTTGTAATAAAGCACGCGAAGTACGAAGACTCCGCGACGTACGAGTGCAGGGCGCAGGGGGCCGTGGGCCCGCCCGCCATCGCCACTGCCAACGTCAGCATCATGCTGCCGAGCACGGTTGCACCTGACACATGTGAGTGGTCGTTATGGACTGATCATCCATTCATCTGATCATCTATTCGAATGAATAGAATAAAAATGTATGAAACTATTTGAGTAGTTGCACGTTATGGACTGATCTGGGGGCCTACCGCCTAACTCGATTACTGATGATAGCTATATTGCAATGCACTGCTTACGGCTATAGCAGCCATCCTGAATTTTTAGGCGGCACGGATTTTGTGCCAAATTCATACAAATTCGGTGATCATTCGTTCAAAGCTATCGCTAATAGTTTAGGTGCATTTGGTGCGAAATGACAGCATGACGTCATAAACTATAGCTTTTGCTTTAGCAATCGAGTTAGGCGGTAGGCCCCCAGGTCATCTATTCATCTGATCATCTATTCGAATGAATAGAATAAAAATGTATGAACCTGACGTATTACTGATAAAACGCCATGGCGACCAATAATGGCGATCATAGTGTCAAGTGTCTCTTACATTTACATTAGCTGTCAAAAATTTACATTTGTTAGATAGAAACCTTGTATCGTTTGTCAGTTGGCTATAGACACTTGCTTTAACCATGTTGCATTAGGTCCGGACTTTACAAATACAGTCGTAAGTCGTACAACAATTTCGAAAAATATATATCTCTTCTCCTCTTATAATATGAAATAAATATGTCAACAATAAAATAAAATAATGTACACACGGTAATATATGTAGGTAGGCACAAGAGCTTAGCTCAGTCTTAAGCTCAATAATTCGAACGCCTAAACTGAATTTTCTACTTCTTACGATTTTCTAGCAAAATATTGTAAAACTTGAGTTTAATTCGTTGTGCTTACGAGTCTAACTGCCGCACCCAAAGACGTCAATTAACGTTAATGAGTAATTAATGTCAAAAAATTACAATTCGAAACTAGTCTATTGGTCTAATTTTAATAGATTTTTCTTGTATTAAGTACTCATTAAAGTTAATTGACGTCTCCGAGTGCGGCAGTTATACGTCGCGCTATATAGAAGCAGTATAGTATTGACAGTTCTAGTTCGATAATTAGGAATGGTTTCTGTCCACAGCGTCCATGGGTGCGCCATGCCCAATGCCGGATCCGTCTTCGTACTGCCTCAACGGTGGGACGTGTTTGTACTTCGAGCCAGTACGGGAAGCAACTTGCAAGTAAGATATCGCGTGATCATAATTTAACTTCTAAATCTTCTTAACCGCCTCCGAGGTCTAGTGATTCGCCCTCCGGAATTAGGATCCAAAGGTCCCGGGTTCGATCCCCAGTGGAGTAAAAATTTGTACACGGTTTGGTTGGTAGTAGGACTTCTTTTAAGTCCACCTGGCTAGCTACCACTATCTTATCAAAATATGTCGCCATAATAATAATGTTAACAGCATTATTGTGTTACGACAATGTGTCATAAGTTAGCCAGCCCCACTGTGGTTGAGTTCCGAGAAGCTCGATTCCATCTTCAGCCCTTATCGTCACTTACCATCAGGTGAGATGAAGGGCAAGAGCTTCCCTGTCTAGTATAAAAAATTAAAAAAAAAACCTTCTTCCTGCCCTTATCCGAGTTTATCTGGGGTCGGCATAGTATGTTTCTTCCATTAATAACGGTTAGACATCATCAAGCCATTCACTCCCTTTTGATTCATAACCCCGGAAAATGTGCTAGTGCTGAATGGATGTATAGAAGAGAGACGGAAAGGACCATTTCAGGAGACCGATGGGCGGAGAGTGATTGGGGGGATGACAACATTCCCATCCATATTGCTCATTTACAGCCGGTCGCCTGCCTGACACCAACCCTCTTGGGCTACGGGTTTATGATTTGACTTATCTCCATAAGTGCAATCATTGTTTTGTCTCAATTGCAAGTGATTGAACGTTTTATGGAATTCGAGTTTTTACGATATCATCACCATCATCATTTTGCCCTTATTCCATTTTCTTTGTGGTCGACACTGTAGGATGTTTTTGCTTTCTTTAACTTCTGTTAGCTTCCATCTCCTCAATCACTCCATTCAGATTCATGTCATTACTCTCTTTATACATCTATCTCTTCTATTCTGTGATTTTTAAGAATATATTGTAAAAAAATTGTAGTTATTGTAATTATAGAAGAAGCGATGGTGCTTTCTATGGTTACAAGCCCGAGCAATGTGAAACAAAACATTCATAAACAAAGGGCTTTATTTTGATGATATAATACTTTTTTCTTTAACTACTAATTTACACATTTGCCTTAATTATTAGCTTATTTATTTTGATATTTTCTAATCCTACCTAAATGTTACCTACAATTAACTTTGTTCCGTTATCACCACTGGCTTCGAACGGTTTATGATTGAACTAAGAATGTGTTTGACTTACCACTTAATGGTGAGCAATTTGGAAATCTAGATGATTGTGTCTATGCTGATTTCGCAAAGTTTTGATTCGAATCAATTGTGTTTATAAAGATAACACGTTTCACTCCTAGATGATTGCTGGCGAAAAGGCTGTGGCTATCAAAACTTATGGATTTATCAATATCGCTACAAAAATAATTAGGGTTTTAATACAGCTCCACCTATCCTCGGAGATAAATAAACTGATTGATTTATGTAGGTATGTTGTGCTTCAATAATATTCTTAATTCCCATTTCAGATGCCCAGATGGCTTCAACGGGCAGCGCTGTGAAAACAAGGACGTTTCGAATAGAAGCAGTATGTATCACCACCCCTATACGTGCAAATTGGGCCTATCGACGTCCTACTACTGTTAGCCAACGCTGCGCCCGCGCAGATCCCACCTTGTTCCAATTTTGAATTAAACATTTTAGCGCGCCACCTCCTCGGTGGCCATGGAAATTATCCTTTACGCAGCGTCCTGCGTGAGCGACTCAACGCGGACGCGATGGTGAAGCGATCCGATGCGAATTCAATGCGGTGCGGTGTGACGCGAAATTTGTCTACGTGGCGGCGAATCGTCCTACACCACCCAAACCAGGGCACCTGACCTTAATTTGTTCACGTAGGCCACTTCAATAGGTATCGCCTGTTTATTGTTTCCGTGCCACACAGCACCGCTTTGCTTTCGTATCCAGATCGCTCATGAAGGACGCTGCATTAGTGTTCTCATGGGTACTTGTACATAGAATTTTTGGCCTAGACACAATTTCATGCCACCAGGAGAGTGGCCTGCAAAGACTAGCTGTATGTATGAGCAGTGAGTCTTATGCGTAGCTAAAGTATGCCTAATATTGTTATAAGAATAGGGTCAGTTGTTTTCCATGACTATTTTGTATATACATTCAGAATCTCAGTCTCATCTAGGTGTAAAGATGAGAATCGCCGAAGATTCCATATTGTTTATTATTATTTTTAGTTGCGACAAAGTGTTGCTAGTTACTTTTTACTTATACTTCCATTTTCTAGGCAAATATCTGACCCAGTGAGATTATAATTTTTTAAGCATTTTATTTTCTATGTTCCGTGTTTTAAATGATAATGATATTTATGAATTATATTATGAAAAGAAAAGAAGGCAAACGATATTAAGAATAACGAATCTTCGAGATCATGGCGATGCCGATCGATTTTATATTCAAAAGAATTTGTGACGCGAATTTAATACTTATTACAAAAACAAAAATCACTCGTATAGATTAGATATTATACTACATATTGCTTAAACAAAATATTAAAAAAACAACTAGCCAACTCACAACAGATACGCCTTATAAAAAGTAATAACTTTCTTCTATTAATGAAGTTGTAAATATTTTAAACATATTTGTAATATTGCGATTTATTTTATTGTTATTTTAAAATTAAGGTTTGATGATTCGTAGCTGGTATGTCCTGATGTTGAGACTTGCAAGTTATGTACATATCTATTAGGGTAAGACTTATAAATATATACGTCAGAACACAAAAAAATAGTAAGTATTAGCTTTACTCGTTGCACGTTGATAAATTTACCAACTGTAAAACTAGCCATGATATTTTTTTCCTTAAACGTAGACGAAAGAGATGAGTGAGTGCGTGAGTTTAAAAAAAACTATTTGAATTTTCTTATATTATATTTTCCCTTCTATTTTTCCAGACATAGTGCAGCGAGTATAGGCCTTTAGCAAGCGAGAAAAATGTTTTCATTAATTTCCACAGATTAAATACCACCTAGTCAGATGCCAGTTTTAATAATGTAGCTAGGTAGGCCTAGATGAAATTTTATAATGTATAATTTTTGAGTGTGGTCAATCGGAAGAATGGTTGTGGATAGCGGAATCTATTCTTTTTATTTGTCAAAATTGTTATATTTTATGGAAACATTTTTATCCACTATTCGGGACCGAATACTCACAGAATAGATACGCCGGTTTTGTTAGTTAATTTGTCATTTTGTATAAAGTTCTTCTATTAATTTTAAGGTAATTATTTATATGTAATTAAACCAGACTATTTATTTTTAATACATATGAAATGGAGCCAGTGCCCTCCGCGCAGTGACGTCATGACACAGTCCATTACTTAGTCAGTATTCCTACTAAATACTTATTATTAATACAAAATACTACTGATACATTTACTTAATCTTTAATTGAGCCCGTGACGTCACTACGCCGTTACATTAATTGATTTTGTATTCTCACAACAAATATTAAGACGCGAACATCGTGTTAAGTCACTGTAATGAAATATACCAAAATCACAATAAAAGAATGAGTGTTGGAATTAACAGAGAGACGATATTTTGTTTTTATTTTCATTTAACTTCATCATTTCCTCACGGCTTTCTCAGTAACCGATCGCAGAGTGTACCTCATATCTGATAGTGTAATGACTCATTTTTGTTTCCAAATTGTAATCTATCACAAATTCATATGAAGTGATATTACGGGCATTCCTTGAGAACAGATCATAGAAACAGTGTTGGAGGTCCAGAGATGTCAGTTAACTTTAATGAGTACTCAATCTCAAAAAAAATCATTCAAATCTAGACCATAGAATTTCGGCTAGTTTTGAATTGTCATTTTTTTATATAAAGTACTCATTAACGTCAATTGACATATCTGAGTGTAGCAGTAAATCGGTTAATGAGCTAAGCCGTAAATCCCAAAAAAATAACTGGAGTAGACAGTTGACAACCTACACGAACACACAATATGGTAATGGTATGTATTTTTTTTTTAATTTTTGTCATGCACTGATTTAACAAGGTACACAGTTCGCACTCATTTCTTGAAATGAAAAACTGAACACGACAGTTCCTTTTTCGTTTCAACTTGTAGAAACTAATGCTTAATATGTGATTAATTACTAATGGAGGTTTACTACATGCATGTTATTTACATGGGCATTGATCAGATAAAACTTAATTATTTGTTGTGAGAGATAGAGAATATTATAACCTGCATGCTCAAATTTAAAGAGATTGAAAGCTGTGACTTTAAACATTATTTAAAAAGAAAGTGTATACTACCTACTTAATAAATAACGATTTTTTTTCTTCAACAGGTAAAGGCGATCCTCTTTGGTAACAGAAGAAAAACAAGTCATGACGCAAATCATTCCTATTATTAAGTAACGTAGATCTGAAAAATACGAACGCGCTTACGATAGTAGGGACTATTTATTACTATGATTAGTGGATAGCGAATATATTTTCCCACCTTTTATAATAAATGAATACTAATAATATAGGTAACTAAATAATGTCTCTTCATAACAGCAACAATTGTAGTGCCAAATAATATGGACTAATTATTCCAATTGCCTACAGTGCATATTCATGAGTTTAAGCACGACTAATTAAGAAGAACATGAGAGCTTAGACAAGCGCGCAATTCAATCCAACGAATAGAATACAAAATAATTGAAACTGATGTGTTACAGAGAATACAACATGGCGACCGTGTCCTGTCAAATGTAAGAGAAACTGTCAAAAAGTGGTACCTGTTCCATTCGTTCGAATTGATTGACCAGTTGTCTAGGCCCCCAACCATGGATTGCAAAAACAATGTGGCCCCTACACATTTAATACTACTAATATTCATACCTTTTGAAATTGTCAATCCCGCGCCGTAACCGAATTTCGTAGTTAAAATGTTGACGTAGGTACCTACCTGGACCTATATAGGTATATGCTAAAGTATTGATTTCCAAAGTGACCCCCAGGGGTCCGACGGGGGGTTCACGATTCGTACGCTTTCGTTTTGGGAATATGGTTGAAATGTAGCTGCACGGGTCCACCGGAACCTGCAAAATTTTGAAAATGGTCTATGAGAAAAATAGTTTGGGAACATCTGCTCTAAACAGTATACAAGTACAATATTTTTATTATACCCGGCACATAACTTGACCTATGCGCAACTCATTAAAACGTTTTCAGGTGTTAATAATTGAGATTCTGTATGAAGAGCGACGTGTGTCTGTAACTTTTACGGTGTACCTACGTCACTTCGCAAATATTATAAAATATAAACATTTTGGTAAGTTTCTTTGGAAAGATTGGCTGGACGAACATAGTAAAAAACTGCCACAGACTGATGTTCTTGATCCGCTCATCGTAATTAAAGTAACAATAAAATTATAACCTGCCCCTTTGAAAGCTTGACATATTTTAACGGCTAGAATAATTAATTAGATGTAGCTGTATATTATAATGGTGCTTTAAATGAGACTAATTGTGCAAAATATAGTAGAGTTCCTACTTCTTTATGGGTGCTACTTATTTGTCGTCATGGTCCATGGCAAGCAGAAGGTATTGACTTGTCTTAGTTTCCCGCGTGATCTTTGTACGTTCTGCAATCTTTTATCTTTTACATCTTATTACAAATTGTATTTTCATCATTCCTCCCCTGATCCCAGGTTATCTGGGGCCGGTGCAGTGCAGTAGGTATGTTTCGTCCACTGATAATAAATCAATGGTGTCGTCCTTGATTCATATCGGTCATCTCGCCATCTGATCCCCTTTAATTAATATCATCATGAATTATTTAGAAAGGCCTGGCGCCAAAGCTGGATCCGCCCTTGCCTACTTCTATCTATAAACGATCTATAAACCTCTTCCTCTTCAGTCGATCCGTATTGTCCGTTTATCCGATAAATAAAGACATAGGTAGGTACTACTAATTAAGCCATCGTTGAGCTCACGTAGGATATGACCAGCCAAGTAAAAAAAATTATAGACTTTTCCTAAGTAGTTAAAGCACTGTTAGAAGATAACTTTTCAATTGAAAAACTGTTTCGGATTGTCTAAAATTTTATAATAGGTACCTATTAAATAAATTTGAATCCTAAATGCTAACGCTAATGGCGCTACTCATTTTAGAATAAAGTGTGTTTCTATGCTAATAAACGAAAATGTAAGTAGGATGAAGTCTGAAGAAAACATTTGATCAAGATTTAGTAATTATGTTTTTAAAAAGTATTTAAACTTAATAGTAATCAAATCAGATGTTCTATTTTTCCGACAATCGTGACTTGAGGCTGGTTCAAACTACCAACAACCATGTTTAAAGAGGCACTTATTTTATTTACACTACATACATACATACATAAATCACGCCTATATCCCCGAAGGGGTAGGCAGAGGTGAACTAGCACCCACGTTTCGCCAGTTATTATTTACACTAACCATCTTTAATATTATTATTAAGTTTAAGATCCTGTTATTTCATTGTAAAGATCTCGATTACTCAATATTGTTTTGTTAAGTTGTATTAACAGACTTGTACAGTATTATTTGCTGATTAGAATATATTTATTAGTGTAGAATGTAACCGCTATTCGACAGCTTTGTTAATATTAAGTGAATGAGAAAATACATTTTGTTTTATTTATTTTCCTTTTTAATGACCTTTGACCTCAAAAAATATTGAAAAATTATTCGCCTAGTTGGACGAAGTTTACAAGTGTTAGGTACCTACGTGTTGGGGTAAAGTACATACATACATAAATTACGCCTATATCCCCGAATGGGTAGGCAGAGGTGAACTAGCACCCAATTTTTGCCAATTATGTTAGGTCCCATGTCATAGGTGGCGAGTCTATTGCCATTTATCGGGCACAAAAGTCGCAGTACATTGCTATTGCTAGGTGGTACGATAGAAACGCTGTTGCCCATTCCTCATCATTGATTTTATCCTTAGTCGCCTTGTACGACACCCACAGGAGAATTGGGGTGGTGACAATTGTATTCTACTATGCCGTCACCACACGGCACAAAGGTAAAGTAAAAACGGTAAAATTAGTAGATGTAAAGTAGAAACGGTAAAATTAGTTACTAAGTACATAGTTCCAATTTTCGCCGCATGACCAGGTAAATTGGTGGCGCTGCAGGCGACGATGGTGTGAATTTGTATTCTTCTGCCGCCACCTATAGTCAAATCTGTCAATCATAATAAGTAAACCATTTTAAAACCATGTAGCAATTACGAATTGTATAATATTGACTTAATTTTTGTCTTGCCACTAAAGGCCTAGTGGCCTTTCAAGTCATATCTTCCTTCTTTTCCAGATCTAACACGTGGACGTAGAGAAAATCTCTCTCCCAACCACTTGACAATGTTTTGTCTTGGGGTCCAGTGGGAGTTAGATATTTTATTTTATTATAGTTATTTTCTTTCTTATATATTTTGACCTTTTTATAAACTCTCAGGAGTCATTTTGATAGATTTAAAAAAAAGCATTAAATTAATTAAAAGTTTATTGAAATTACAATTTTATTAAAAATATTTTTTTTGTGTAACTTACATCACTGAATGATCAACCAATACAAACTTACTTCTTAAATTATTACTTAGCCTATTTACTATTTACAACAATACTGAAGATTGTGTTCACATGACTGAATTTTTATATATACTTCTTTCTATTGGAGGCTTCTAAAAGGTAAAATCAAAATCAACGATTTCGTCCAGCGCACTGACCACTGGTTAAGTTACAGAGGACTGTAGGTTAGGTATCAATTGTCATAAAAATGTATTACACTGGGCACAATTCTAAATTATCTCTAAGATTCCAAACATACTTTTAACTACCCTATCTACTGTAGCATGAATATATTTGTCCACCTTAAACAACATTGCAAGATAAAGGGTAGGTAATACACGTAGCTAAGAAATAATATCAGTTGTGGGAGTCAAGCCTATGTAGGTTCATAGACCCATGTTACATGTCCAGGCTTCCTGACAAGACTAAAAGAGCCAGATCAAGAGTACCACCGACGTGCATGCAAGAGGCCATTAATGCGATTGGATGAAGCGAAACAAGTATGTAGTACACCCAATATAGATGCATTGGCACACAGTGTAATGGTCTGCTGTAAAAATGTCAGACACCATTTAGTGAAAAATAATCTAAAAATCTGCATCTCAAACCTTAAAAGTGATTCTATAAAAAATTTACAATTGAGGTAACCGAAATTCGCAATCATCCCAATGCAGTCGAATAATTCAAATAAATAAGAGCATACTCAATCCAGTGTGATGAGCCACCCTTCTCAACTCCCTACCATAATTTTTTATAGTTACAACAATTTCAGGTTATGATTTTATGTTTTCGCATAATTTGACTCAACTAGCTTAATATTTCTCACAGGTGTAATACTGTAGCATACAGCATGTGTCATAATGCCTTTGAATTCCCATACATTAGTAATGACTATGCAAATAACTAATTCACTTCAATGAGATGTAGGACTCTATACATAAGCTTTGGTTACTGAGATAACACACCACAGCCACTTAAACTATACTGTAAAACAAGCCAACTTGTAATGAAATTCTCACTTAATTCCAACTATAGAAAATGTTGTTGATCTTACAGATAAGACTTAGCCTTAATGCAGGTAGCATAGTTTTTACAAATAATTATCATCACACACAGTATTTAAAACTACTCAACTAGCTTATAACTGACTACAGTTTCCATTTTGTGTAAGCTAGTGGAAAATGTCTTTAGGTTTACATTTTGAGCATTTGCTATAGCCACCGGCTCCGCTTCAGCCCATTTCTCGGGGATATCACAGTCTGTTTTTGCATGTATTAAAACATCAAAAGAGCATCGGCAATCTAGAAAAGGTAAATATGAAATTGTGGCTGCAACCTGTAGCATTACATCTCGGATTTCTTGTTGTATTTTCTTGAGGTCTTTTGTACCAACAGTCTCATTTTTCTCTTTTGAAAGAGCAATGTCGCCTTCTTCATATTGAACATTGAAATCCCAACATTCTAACACCTCCTTGTTAGCTACATTCAAAATTATAAGAGACAGCTTGCTCACTTTCTTGTTTACAATCCACTCTGTAATATTCAAAATATTTGTCTTTAGTAACAATATATAAATTGCAATCAAGGCATAACAAAGTATAACTAGTAATAGTAAAATTTCAAATAATAATAATTATTATTATTAATTTAACTTTATATTTAATTACTTCTTGATTTAACTTTGATTTGATAATTATACCTATGGATGTTAGAAAAATTGTCACAAAGAAAATTTGTGGTTCGAAAAATCATAGTCTTGATGCGGGAATCGAAGCCGCGTCCTCTGCTTTCCGTGCAGACGCAACTCTTCCAATCAAGGGGTCTTGTTTGGCCAAGTATAATTTGTAGCTGTAGAATATAATTTTTCGAACATTTTCTATCCACTACACACACACTAACTTCTTTATGACAATTTTTTATATTATTTTGATTGTGATTTTTACCTTCACTCTGTGTGAGGAGGTTTGTGAGGAAGCTCTTGATTTGTGCATCTTCAGATAGTAATAACGTTATTCCATACTGTTGTTCGGCTTTAAAAGACTCCGGCGGGTACAAACCTCTTTGAAATAAAACTGAGTTGATAGCAAATTCTGAAAACAGATACATAAAATATAAAGTGAAATAAGTTAAATTTCAATTACTACACTGAATCAAATTAATTCGGTAATGTAGCGTTATCAAATGGAAACAAGTGGTCTTTAAATTTTAATTAAGTAACTATTAATGGCTGAAATAATAGTTTTCGGTTGATTCCATTGTTAGTGAAATTATTTCGTTTTTCGCATAGCTTACTTAAATATTCACAAATTATTTGTGCGGAACCGCGAAGGGTGATAGTATTTTTCGTTTGCTGTTGCGACATTTCACTGATAATAAGAATAAAAAATTGTAAACAGTAAATTTATCCTAAATCCGTAAACTACAGTTTAACGGCCAATGGAGAAAATGTTTTCATTTCAATTCAAATGAATGACATTCATCTGACATTTAGCCATAGAGATATTATTCTTGAGTCTATATATCAACATTCTTAAATTTAGTCTCACATTTGGGGACAGCGGACTCTTACCCAAACAGCCACGTCTTTAGTATATTTTCATCGTTTGTAGCAAACAAATGTTGGGTATTATTAGTGACATATTCAAGAACATCATCATCATCAATTATGCCATGAGGTTTTGTCTCAAAAGGTACTTAAACAATGAGGACATTAATAAGTTTCGATTAATGTGTATTATTTGTTTGTGGCTGTACGGCCTAGTTTCTGCTGCTTTATTAAAGAAGAAAATAAAATTAAAAAATATTTAAACTAAATATCCGGCTGAATGGGCTAGATCCTCTTGCCCTCCTTGACAAAAGAGAAATTAAATAAAAAATTGAATGTTTGGCGCGCTTTCAATGGAGTCAGTCAGATTTTAGTATCAATCATTCAAAAATTGTTGCAGTGGACTTTGTGCAATTAAAGTAGTGTTAATTTGGTGACATCTATAATTGACGTTCAAACATTTTAATATGAGGAATCATATTGTTATGATGTGTTTGACGTTGAAAATTTATTATAAAGCGGTCATCAGTCGTCGCCATCATTGCGCCAAGCATGCGTTTAAAAGTCTGACAGTTTTTATCTGACAGGTTGACAATTTTATTGTAAAATGAAAAAAAAATATAGACATGGCTGTATCGGCAATATTTCTTTGCCTGCCTTTAAAAAAAAGGTAGGATTTAAAAACAAAATAAAAAAACTAAATGCAAATAAATGAAAACAACTTCATTTTCTTAATAATATTTTGTTTCATTTCGGGATTTTTATTTATTCCAAAGATGATGATAATGCAAGTATGAATAAGAGAGAAGCAATAAAATTAGTTCGCGTCTTAAATTATATTACCTTTAGACATAACTATGGGTCGAACTCAAAGAAAAAGAAGACAAACCAAAAGGCGACACAAGTTTCGTAGCTGCGATCATGAAATAGAACTTCTGCTTTTGAACTCTTGGCTCTCTAAACAAGGAGTACGGCGGAACAAGAAGCTAGTACTAGCCGTATTCGACGATACAGGGCGTGGTGTTCTAACTAAAAAGAAGATATCATCCGGAGAAGAATTAATAAACCTTCCTCTAAACTCAACCATGAATGTAATCACCCTGCTTACAGACATTCCATTCTGTAATCTATTTCTGAAGAATAAGAAGCCATGCTTATCGGAGTACAAGAAATCAGTTACATTTCAGTCATTGTTTGCATTTTATTTATCATACTTGAAATTACTCGGAACAGATACAAAATGGCACATGTACTTGGATAGTCTCCCTAAAGAATACACTGTTCCATACTTTTTGCCAAACAGCATGCAGTGTGAAGTCGATTCCGATATTTATACAGTCATATCCAAGCAAAAAGAAATAATTACAAATTCGTATAATATTTTTGAAAATGTACTGCAATCTTGTTCGGAAGATGATAAGTTGCAAAATTTAAAAGAAAATTTTCAACTGGGACTTTATGAATGGGCCTATTTTACTGTAAACACAAGGTGTGTTTACATGGACTTAACAAAAGTAGTAGATTTGAAGAATATAGATAATACTATACTTATTTTAGTAAATGATAATACCAAAATATCTCTCTGCCCTTATTTAGATATGATAAATCATAGTCCAAATGCTAAAAATGAAACCAAGCTAGTGGTAAAAAACATAGAAGATATTATTAATGTGAAGAATTTAAACCAAGATGTATTTTCTGATGTGTGGTTTTCAATTTACACAAAAGATAATTTTGAGGCTTTTACAGAAGTGTTTATATGTTATGGAGACAGTCATAACTTAAAACTTGTTACTGAATATGGCTTTTTCTTACCAGAAAATGATCTTGACTATGTAGTATTTAGTTTTGATAGTATTATAGAATATTTAAATTCAAGGTCCCAAAGGTTATCTCAAGAACAAAGTTCTTTTATTATCAGTCATGGACTCAATAAAGATTTGTACATCGATTTTAGAGGACTTAGTTTTAATTTGTATGGACTCTTGATGGTTGTTAAGTATTATTATGATCAAAGTATGAATGTCGGCCGCCTAATTTACTCAGCTGCTGTATGTTCGAATAATGAAGACTTGAATGATATGTTACGGCCAATGGTTAGAGTAAAGCTAGAAAATATAAAACTTTCAATTAGAAAACTAAAGGATTCAGGTAACAAAAGTGTAGTTTTAAGTAATTGTGTAGGTCTTATGAGTCAATATGTTAATATTTTAGAGAAGTTTATTAAATGTTAGATGTGTCTGTTGTACATTTCATTTTTGTAATTCTAATATTTACTTCCATACATACATACATATATAAATAGAGAGGTGAACTAGCACCCACGTTCCGTCAATTATGTTAGGTCCCATGTAATAGGTGGCGAGCCTATTGCCATTTATCGGGCACAAAAGTCGCAGTACTATTGTTAGGTGATATATGAGGAACGCTGCTGCCCATTACTCATTGCTTAGACGCCTTGTACGACACCCACGGGAGTGATTTAGGGTGGTGACAATTGTATTCTACTCTGCCGTCACCACACGGCCATTTACATCCAACTGTCCATTAATTCACCTCTGCTTACTTCTTCAGGGGTATAGGCGTGATTTATGTATGTATGCACTTCCGACCTTGGGCCGCAGGTATTACAGGGTTGCATGATACAATACGTGTTGTACCTCCTCATGCAAATAAATAACTAACAAATGATAGGCTATCAGACATTCGGAGCTTTGTTGGCTCGCCACAGACATTGGCAAGGGCTGTTGGATCAGCGGAGGGTACCCGCTTTCTATGCGTATGCGCCCTTACCGAATAACAGGATAAAGGTTAAAGCTCATTAGACCTGCCGAGCGCGAGCTACGCGCTATCTATGTGTATGCGCCCTTACCCACTATCGGGATCAAGGTTATACACCTAGCACCCAATGACCCGACCCTCACCGCCTCGTCGCTCGGCGTCCACTCATCGATAGGTGGTTTAACACCGCTACGTGGTCAACCGGTGGACACGGCGTGGTCAATCAGTGGGTGTCACTAAGATCATACAATAAATCATATTTTCAAACTGCTTCGATAAGTCCTTCCTTTAACCATTTTGAAAGCTAACACCATATCCGACACGTTAGAAAGAAAGCGTGGATATGACGCTTCGATGGCATGAACCGCTCGTCGCGGACATCTTATACGACCGAGAAGATCCGGAGGCGTTCGGAGTAATTGATGTAGTGAGCGCATATCAATACAAATGATTTAAAGAATACAAATCGCCCGAGGCGAGACGGTGCGGTTCGATAGTGTTCTGTGGGTTCGGGTGCCGGGTGGCTCTATTATGCGTTTATTTTGAAGCGCGGATCCAGGCTAAAGGCTGTGGTCTTACCCATATGAATGGAAGAGGAAACTTCAGAAACGTACTGCGCGATCTCAGATAAACCGGGATCGATGATTAATATAATTTAAATATGTTACTGGCCGTGTGGTGACGGCAGAGTAGAATACAATTGTCACCACCTCAAATCTCTCTCGTGGGTGTCGTACAAGGCGACTAAGGATAAATCAGTGATGAGGATTGGGCAGCAGCGTTCCTCTTGTACCACCTACCAATGTACTGCGACTATAGTGCCCGGTAAATGGCAATAGGCTCGCCACCTATTACATGGGACCGAATATAATTGGCGAAACGTGGGTGAGTGTTAGTTCACCTCTGCCTACCCCTTCGGGGATATAGGCGTGATTTATGTATACTTTTCTATGATAAGATACCAGGATCTTTGACTGAACTGCCTCAACACAAATTTATATATTGAATTTGTGTTGAGGCAGTTCAGTCAAAGTCCTATGTAAAGAAAGTACTAATGGCAAAAGGATACTATAAAATTCAGGACTATCTAGATGACAAGGATGTTTGGAATAAATGACTTTTATTTTATTTATATAATTGATTATGATCAAACGATGATCAATATGCTGTTCTGTCTATAATGGAGGATGTTGATAGCTTCAGAAATTGTGGCTATAATTATTACTTGAGGTAAAAGTTATTGTCATCTTTCATTAAAATTTTCATTGAATTTAGATAATATTTGTTAATAATATGTAACTAAGGGAGGAAAATATCCGACTGAGTTTCTTGCCCGTTCTTCTCAGAACAGGGCCTCCCGGTAGCTTACGAACGGATGGCGTAGATTTTTCGCTAGATATTGAAAACTTGTGTCCGTATAGGTACCCAAGCAGCAAGCTCACGTTAAATTGACGTGATTTGAAGGTGATTATTTCTTCATCGACGTCTTCGGGCTAATAATCACGTCATAGTTTACGTGATAATTAATCGAGTAACGACATTCGTCATACTCAGACGTTTGTAATGTCGTGATTTTATTCGTGTGACGACATTCGTCACTTCGAAACGTTTAAAATGTCGTAATATTATTCGTATGACGACATTCGTCATATACAAACGTTTAAAATGTCGTCATGACAGTCGAGTCGTGTGACGAAAATTTTCTCAATGATAATTATTAACGATATCCTCTAGAAACCTTACCGAGAACCATAAATTACGTCAAAATTTGAAAAGCACTTTCAGCTGCCTAGGTCTCATTTCGCCTGAAGTAATAAGTAATGCGATGCGACCTGGCGAAATGAGATCTATATAGGCACTAAAACAAACGAGATTTAACGAGAATGCCTTTCGTAGGAGCCGTAGTAGTCTAGTAGTCGGTAGTATCGGTATTTTTTATTATTATTTGAACTCACTTTACCATGATAGGTGTTTCTAATTATGTAAAAAAAATATATATTTTAAATGTTTTTTCCTTACTTTATTTATAAATAAAGTTTTGAGATATGATTAACCCACAAGTATTATGTATAATTTAGTACTTCCTAAAGTTGTAATTTTCTGTTTCGTGTTTCCGCCCGCCACATTGCTCGGGCTGTACTTTAAGGAATAATAGTTACCTTATTGCTTTAAATATACGGTTTAATTTTGCGTCAATTGGAGCACCTCATTCCCGCCAATTTCGCCAGTTTGGCTTGCTTGCTCGTTTGGACCGTTTGGACGTTTAGATCCAGTGTTGCCAGTAAAGGTTATAGGGAAGTTTTTCGTAGTTTTTCGACTGATTTTTATCTATTGATGGGTTACGAACAGAAATGGGTTTTCACCCAGGTAGAAACCCAAATGAGGGAAAATACCTGTTTTACTCAAAACAGTTTTTACCCTGATATTTATTTTGATTATCAAACATTTTAGTAACGTAAACCGATACTTTTATATCGCGTTCGAGTCATCTTATCAAACAACTTTTCATATAGTATAGGTAAAACTTCGAAATATCAAGTGGCATAAAATTCGACTGTTTCATACAAAATAAAAAGAAATGAATTAATAATTTAGTATGAAACAGTATTTTTTTTACGATTTCAAAGTTTCATTTACAAGAAAAGTTGTTTTTATAATGACTACAACGCGATAGTATCGGTATATCTTTAGCAAACCAACATAATTATTGTATAGTAATAATGATTTTTATATGCAATTTTTTGTACTATTTTCTTTACGTAAGTGGCAACACCAAGTCTGGCGCCAATGCCAAAGAGTATATAATACACTACGTTTAAGAGTCGGGACTTCAAACAAGCTTTTTGACGATTTTGACTCGCAGTTTAGGCTCAGATCTCGTACCAACCAACAGAGACAGATAAAAAAGTAATGCCAACATACTACAAAAGCAAACTAAGGATGTGGTGTACGCTACAGAATGTGTCGATATCGATAAAAACGAATGGGTACCCCCCCCTGCCTTGCAGACAGGTTTTTTAATCCTACAAAAGCAAAATAAAAAGCTCTCATCGTTTGAAAATATTGAGTATTATTCAATTACGTGTAATTATTTAATACAATTTATTTAACAACAAAAAATAAAAGTTATGTTTACAATGTGGAAATTAAATTGTTGGTAATTTTCTGATCTCTTATTCTAGGCGGAGTCTTCAGATGTTAGCTGATCGATCAACACACGTTTTTGCAATGTTGTGTAAGCAAGTAAGCAGGACATTTAGATCTGAAATAATAAATAGATTAAATTAGTATATATATCGTTTGAGTTTACGCTGGTCATCATCAATTCAATTTATTGTTCACCACTTACCATAGCGGACTATGTGTAACGCGCTCGAAGGTCTGGTTCTGCCCAATCAATGAAATCTGGTTCTGAAATAAAATACTCATTAGCTTCAGGAATTGAGCTATCAAACCATATCGGAAAGATAGGTTATGTAACTTACCAATAGAGGCGCTTATGCGGTTGCAGGCAACGATCACACCCGACGGGCACCGTGTAGTAAGGCGGCAGTCACGCTGTCTTCTTCTAGTGCCTCTTCAATTCGGAAGATAAGCCGTCAGCTTTTTATATTCATCTCTGTCAGTCGCAAACCGAAACAGCTTTTCAACGGGGTTAATGCCGATCCACTCTCATATGCTTTGCAGCCATGACTCTCATCGCCTTTCAACAAGTCACGCTGTGATCTGAAAAATAAGTGGAGTTGAACACAGAAGAACTTTTGATGATGATATTGAGAGATGAACACATGCGAATAATTTTGCGCAATGTTCTGCATTATATTAAAACTCATACAACAAACTTTGTTGTTAATGATGTTAGCTATCTAGTCATGGGAGGTTTTTGTTATTTTATAAATAACCCTATATATGATATACTATATTATAATATATTGCAATAGACAATTATGTATTAAACTAATGAAACATCTCAAGTACATTTGATACTCAAATTTACGAAAATAGATTTTTTATCGATAATCTGGTAAGTAGTAAGGACATCGCTACGGCGCATATGGTTTTTGATTAAAGTGACCAGAACTTATTTCTAATTACTTAGCGTTTATATAATAACATGGAAAACTACTTACCGCTTCTCATCTAGTGGGAATTGGCCATGAAAACCCTCTTTTGGTTTAATTTCCTACCAGATTTTAGTCAACATATTTCACACCTTTTGTAAAACATTTTGCTGTTATGCACATAAATAAATGACACAAACTAGTAGATATACACTAATGATAAGTCACTGAAGACAATAAATAGGCACAAGATGGAAAACTAAACTAAAACAACGCTTTAATTTATATTTTCAAAACGGCATAGTGACTTATTGACATTAGTGACACACTCCGGCAGCGTGAGACAAGGAAGGTTAGATCGGAAGTAAGAGACAAAACAAGTCGCCATTAAAATTTGCCTAAACTCCATACATTTTTTCTGCAGTATAGGAGTTTCGCCAGGCTGGCCAATGCCGCCGGCGAATGCTTTTGCTTTCGGTAGACATATTAATGTTTTTGTGCTTGAATAAATATCCTTCACTTGTGATTTACAAAAAAAATAAAAACATGTACGTTGTTGCTGAAGAAGAACCAGACAATGACGAAGACAATGGCAATGTTATAGTTTTGTCTTCAACGTGGTTAACACCACGTAAAATAGAATGTTTCTGGCCTAACAATAAACTCACGAAGCAGTTTAACAAAATCCTCCAAAAACACCATGAGCCACAAGAAGATTGGTCTCTCATTAAACTTAAAAGAAAATTCTTCGAGACGGGTAAGTTACTGTTATGTCCTATAGGATGACTTTGCCTGGAAGACAACTTGTTGCACGGTAGGTAACTGTATTAAAGGTTATTACATCATTTCCACCACTTCATCGTTGTGAATTTATGGGTGGTGTGATAAACAAATTTTGGACTTTTTAATATTTAGAATTTGTAACCTTTTTTTCCTTCATGGTTTTAGAATTTGTTAAGTTAATCATAAGGTTATTTACCTATTTATTTATTAGTTGCACAAACAGATTGTAATTAATAAGAACCATATTCTATAGCAGAAACCACACAGCAGTAAGAAAGATATGGTTTTATTTAACTGTATTACATGTTACACAGATGATCTGATTCTGGCCAGGAGAAAGGCCAAGGAAGCAGAGTTTACTAGTGATTTAACTGATGGGGAGGTCAGACAGAAGAGAAAAATTAGGAAACCCGTTTCCAGTAGTGATGAGGAAGATGATCCTTTTCATCATCATAAATCTATACATAAGAGTAACAAGAGAGAAATTTTTGAAAATCCAGGTGGGCATGCATTATATATATTTACATTGGTTACGACTGGTATCTCTTTCTAAAACAGTTGTTTCTACTGCGAGTGTATGCCATGAAAAAGTGAAATCATTTTTTCATAGTGCTGTCCTTGTCTAGTCAGAAAATTAAAGGTTTAAAATATCCTATACTATGAAATATATTTGAAAAATAAAAATGCCATTGTGTTATTAATATTTAAAAGTCTATTTTAAATACATAAAAAGAGTTAACTATCCAATTTTGTGGTAAGATACACTTTACATCCAACATCTGCCATGATTTTCAAAGATTGTAGGTAGAAGTACTCACCATGCTTATTATTACTTTGCAGGTTGGAAGGTATTGTATTAATGGTGATGTATTTCTTTTCAGAATTTATAAACAACAATCATCTAGAAATAATGACTCCAGAACCTGCTAACACTCCATCTCCATTGGTACCATTACCATCACCCAGAACTCCGCAAAAAATGACAACTATTTGTTCCTCAAACACTCCAGTTAATTCCCACATACTAACTAATCATGTTTTAGCAGGCAGTTCTCGAAGATCAGCTGTTTCTGGTGTAGAAAACTGTGTAGCAGGCACTACAGGTAATAATGGTATTAAAAGTATTGTACATAGACGATGAGTCAGAACAATAATTTTGATCCTCTCTGCTCACTCCCAAAGTGAAGTAATGTATTGTTATATTTCTATTAATAAACAAAAACATATTTTTCATTTTAATTGGATTGTTTTTATGCAGTATTTTTTTTATAAATTTGTTTTGACATTCAAGGTAAACTCGGAAATCTCAAAGAACAGAAAATATGCTTCAGGTTTACTGGCTGAAACCACTTCAAGTGGCAAGGGAGTTTGTTCTAACCCAATAACAGAATTTGAAACCTATATGTTGTTGTTATAATTTCAGGTTTTGAGTACAATACTATGAAGATACTCAACACAATTCTAGAACAAAATAATCAGATTTTGTCTTGGATAAGAACACAAAATGAATTGGAAACATTGAAATCAAAAAAAACTCCTATTCAGATTCCTATTAATTTCCCCATTAAAGAGGAAGATGATGTTCATCAAATAGAAAAATTCTTAGAAGATGACAAGAATTTTGCAGATCTGGTGAGTTAGAAGAGCTTAATTTTGATGTGATAATGTTTTTAGTGTTAAGGTTTTAACATGAAAACCTTATAGTTTCACTGTGTCCGTCCATCCATCTGTCCGAGGCTTAGTTCAGGGACTATAGTACTAGAATGCTGTAATTTGCCATAAGCATACATGCTAATTATGAAGTAATAAAATTAAATATTAAAAAATATTTTTCTTTATATATTATTTGCCTCCCCTACATGTATAGATGTAATATTCTTCTTTGAGGTGTTGTTGGATAGGTATTTTCCATTGAGGGATTCGTTTGTGAAATATTAACCTTTGAAATACTTTTTTTATTCAGTGTTTTGTAAAAATAGTACTCTTATGCTGTTATATTTGTGCTTTCAGTGTGAATACTTCACTGCATTTGCAGGACATACAGTTACTGGAACTGTTAACCAAATTCTGAAGCACACTATGTCAAATAGTGTAGCAACAAAATTTAACTACCGGGGAAAAAGGGGCAAGAAGCCATTTGAAGCACTTAATTTAAAAACGGCTATCATTCGTAAGTAAATAATAAATATTTCATACATTCACACCAATTAGCCTAGCCCAAAGTAAGCACTGTGTAAGGCTTGTGTTATAGAATCTAGGTTGTAAGTATATCTAATACTGTACTGAATGTGTAAAATGTAAAGAAATATGTAACACTATCCATTTAATTATGATATAACTTAGTAACAACATAGTCGCTGCTTGTAACAAACATTGATAATGACCTCCATGGCCTAGTGGTCATCATGCCAGGCTGCCACTCGGTAGGTCCCAGGTCCAGGAAAATATAACAAGCTACATTTAATCATCATCAGTATGACTGTCATCAATATGAGTGCTTTTAATAAGTGTGTGAATTTGAGATTTTTATGTTGCTTTCTCTTCTCTAAATGTCATCATCGTCATCTCATTCAAAGGACAGCCACGCTGAACATAGGCCAGAATAAAAATGGTGTTTTATGATATTAAGAATTATTATTTTTACAGGTTCTACAAAAAAAATGTTTAAACTGCAAACGGACAAAGAAATTGAAGATGATATAAAGGTTTGGCTAAAACATGCACCTCAACGAACAAAACTGGAACAGAAAAAGATACTGGCTCGTATAGATCATTCAGTCTAGTTTTATTATAAAGAAATTTGGTACTATTGAAATAGCTTCAATTTTAATATGTTGAGAGACTATACTGTATTCAAAATTCTTAATATTGTAGAAATCAATGATCAATTTATGCTTTACGGACAGAAATTTAAGGTGTATGAAGATTATTTTACTTATCCATGTTCTTCGAAGCACTTGCAAATATATCTTGTTAGTGAATTGTCACAACCAATACTGATTGATGCAGCCGAAGTTATATCAAAATGTCTCATGCTACCTTACTTTGAAAAATTTGTCATTTTGCCTTTAAAACATATTTAAAAAATAAAAATATGATTGATTTGTTAATTTTTATTTACTTAATTGTTATTACATACGATGCTTCATAAATAACTGATAACAAGAGTGTGTTAATAGCGCGCGAAACAAGCCTGCTAAATAGGTACTGTTATATATATCTTTTGTTCTTGTGATGTTACCTAGATATAGCTTTTTATAATTACTTGCAGGTAAAGTTGTACAGCTTATTGAACACATTCATACTCTGGTATAATGTCAGCTATTTAAGAAGCACAGATCACCCACTACTACTGGGTATATAGTACAGTCAAGAGTGCCCGTAAAGGTGAGATATTAAAGAGATATACAAAATCCGAATTGTCTAGCTGCTCTTGAGTGTACTGATACCTAAAGCCTGACCCGCACACATCAGTGCTGACGTATGTCTATCATTTCCGTGATGGTCAGCGTTATGTTGACTGACACTGACTGTTACGGAAATGATAGACATGCGGCGATATCGATGTGTTTGGGAACAAGCTTATTAGTCATTACCGACGTCATATTTCACGTCTATGATGTCTTAAAAATGACGTAGTGTAACGTTTTCCTAGACGTAATAAATAACGTCTCTTAAGACGTCATCTCACGTAAAAAGTGACGTAGTGTAACGTTTTCCTAGACGTAACAAATGACGTCTCTTAAGACGTCATCTCACGTAAAAAATGACGATTTTCTGACGTAACTAATGACGTTATTATTCCCGTCGAAATTTGTGACATCGTCACGTGAAGTCTCACGTCAACTCTCACGTAAAACCACGTAAACTTTCACCCAAAAATGACGACATTTTTCTCGTCAAATGTTTCTTGGGTAGGTTTGGGGGTTGGGGGGTTGCTTGGTAGTGCGCGCATGTTTCGGTTTATGTGATTGGCGAGTTGTGGGATTGTATCTGGTACATAATTTACAATGTACCTGCGAAAGAGAATACAATACTACGTATCCGTAGTATTATTGTCCTCTATGATACTACGTCTGATAGTGACAAGTTCAAAAGCTATAGCTGATAGTGACAGCATGACGTCATAAACTATAGCTTTTTCTTTAGCAATAGAGTTAGGCGGTAGGCCCGCAGATTATTTTGTATTTTTTTATTACTGTTTGGTTATCATTAACTATAATTTCACTCTCACACTATAGTTTACTTTATAACTCAATGGCTTAAACTTCATAGCTCTATTGGTAAAGATCGGGTTCAGTCATTCACTCTTTATTCGCTTAGATTGGCGGCACTGTCGGGAGAACTTTATCACTGGGGATAAACCAGTCTCTCCCTTTTGCCATGCTAGCTCTAGAGAAAGAAAAGGAGGGGTTGAGAAAAAAGTGTCTACTCCCCGGGTGACATATCTCCGCGTCCCGTGCTAGGCCCGCTGCAATGTCATAACTCGTTGACAATGGTGGGTTTCTCCAAAGAGTATATAATACACTACTGGGTTTCTCTACAGCCTTCTTGCGTGTCGTTCTGCTAGCGGAGTGTTGGGTAGACATGTGTAGTTCCGGACCGTAATAGTTCCAGGAACTATGTCCGGCACTGGAACGACATCAGTCCTCTCCGAAGCGTCTTACTAAACAGGTTCACAGTTCCTCGCATGTCCATGTCCATGTCCAAAGCGAACCGAGGCATGCCGAGGACCGACGACGGTCGGAAAACTCCGGAACGAGCGGCGCCGGCAGTTCCGAGTCCGAGCCGAGCACCTTCCGAGCATTCCCGATTTTATCCCAGCGGGATTTAGAATGAGACAGATAATAAACGAATGTAAAACTGCTTATGGATAATGTGACTTATGTTTTATGCACATTTAATGAAATTAGAATTCTTGTTTTGAACTCTTGACCTTATCACGTGCTTACTGCAATTCTCTGAGCGAGTTCTTGGAATTTTTATTTAGCACGTTACCCAAAATAATAACATTAATAAGATTATATAAATAAAGTATGAATATTTTTTTTTTAAATAAAATACTTTAATAATAACTACTATTAATTATCATCATCAAAAATATAGAAAATTAATTGCTATGAGTTTGTCTCACTAACTGCCGCACTCAGAGACGTCAATTAACTTTAATGAGTACTTAAAGTCAAAATAATTTATTTAAATCTAGACCTTAGACCCAGCAAGAACAGCGACTAGTTTTGAATTGTAATTTTTCGACATTAAGCACTAATTGTCGTTATCTGACGTTTCCGAGTGCGGCAGTAAAACTCGAGAATGGCTGGGCCGATTTCTATGCGTATGCGCCCTTACCGAATAACAGGATAAAGGTTAAAGCTCATTAGACCTGCCGAGCGCGAGCTACGCGCTATCTATGTGTATGCGCCCTTACCCACTATCGGGATCAAGGTTATACACCTAGCACCCAATGACCCGACCCTCACCGCCTCGTCGCTCGGCGTCCACTCATCGATAGGTGGTTTAACACCGCTACGTGGTCAACCGGTGGACACGGCGTGGTCAATCAGTGGGTGTCACTAAGATCATACAATAAATCATATTTTCAAACTGCATGTACAGTCTAATCCAAATAACTGTTTAGATTATAACTGCACGTAGATAAGCAATAATGTGTCAAGCCATATGAATATCAATTTGAGAAAATGGCGCCCATAGATTCTAAACATGATTTAATTTGCTATTTTATTAAAAATTGTTTTTATCTTTTTGTTAAAGAAAGTGTTTTAAGTCAGTTAGAATTAGAACACTTTTGAAAATAGTAGAATAAAACAATGATGCTTTATCAATCTATGTCGAAATCTCGGAATATGGGTTTTTGTGGGTTGACACATTATTGCTTATCACCGTCCATCTGGAACTAAGACCGCCTATGCCCAACCAAAGGACCTACATTACATAGCAAGGACCTAACCAGTTCCGTTATCATGTCCGAGGACATGTTAACGGAACTAGGTCCGATACGTTATGGAACCGTTCCATGTTCAATCCATTTCCGGACATGGTTTGAGCATGTCTAGTGTTGGGCTCTGGTGCGTTTAGTATTATTGGGCTCGGTTATTAATAAATTTCAAATAAAATATACTTTTAGCTTTTCAGCAAATTCCAAGCATTTTTATTTTTTATCTATCAAAAATTGACAAGTCAAAATTAAAACGAAACCATTTCAAAATATTATGAGGTGCAAAAAGTTTGTATAGCTAGCTACTACATTACCCCCTTTCCAGTAACTGCATTACGATATAAAACAATAACCTACAGTTAACAGGAATTAATTAACATATAATCATTTTTTACATAACAAAAATCAAACATAATATTGTGAAACAAAAAACAACGCATAATAAAATAACTACACATATTTATCCGGAATTCTAACTTTTCTTCCTACTCTAGTTGTAATTTCTTTTGGGGTTTCTTTTTCATTATTTACAATATCTTTAACTTTAACTTTATTTTGAGTAACATTGCTATCATCAAAATCTAATAAATAAGCAGGTTTTAATCTATCTACAGAAATATTTACATTTTTATTTTTAATATTAATAGTGAAGTATTTACAATGACGATTAACAACTAAAAATGGTCCTTCATAAAATGATTCTAATGGTTTCCTAACCCTATCAGTTCTTAAAAATACATTAGAGCAAGTTAATAAATCATGATGTACAAAAATGTTTTCATTAGTCAAATTTAAATTCCTTTTACGTGGCTTCAAATTATCCATTATTTTAATTAAATCAGTCACAAATGAATCAGTATCGGTTTCAGCATGTGATTTCTCAAAAAATTCCCCTGGTACTTTGATAGTAGTGCCGTATACCATTTGACTAATTGTGTAATTTTTGTCATCTCTAAGAGCAGTACGCATTCCTAACAATACTGTTGGTAGTGCGTCTGTCCATTTTATATGATAATGTGCTTTAAGAGCAGTTTTAAGGGTCCTATGCATTCTTTCTACTTTTCCGTTACATTGTGGATGATAAGCTGTCGTAAATTTGATTTTAGATCCACATATTATTGCAAACTTTTTAAATAATTGAGCTTGAAATTGAGCTCCTCTATCACAAATTATAGTATGCGGAATTCCAAATCTACCTATCCAATTTGAGTGAAATGCTTTAACTACAGTTTCTGCTGTACTGTTAGGTATTGGAATGACTTCCATCCAATCAGTATAGCGATACAAGTGAGACAATAGACATTACCATCTGCGGGTGGTAAAGGGCCTATCAAATCTATATGAACTATTTCAAAACGTTCATCTGGATCTGGAAAAGCTATTATTGCTGATTTAGTATGCCGAACAATTTTATTTTTCTGACAATCTAAACAAGTTTGAGACCAATATCTAACATCTTTGTTAATGTTTGTCCAAATAAATTTAGAAGTTACTTGTTTAGTTGTTGATTTAAATCCAGGATGCGAAAGATTGTGTATAGTATTAAAGATAGATTTTCAGAAATTTTGTGGTATATAGGGTCGGATATTGTTTGTTGAAATATCACACCATAAAATATCACCTGTACTAAGTTCACATGGTTTAAATTTCAATGAATTTGACAACTTTAGTTGCCGAAGTTCATTATCATTTACCTGTAGGCTTATTTCCTAACTTTTTTTGACAGTTGAAAGTGATTATCACCGAACTATTTACTAATACATTGCTGTTATCACAGGACAAGTGTCACAATAGCATTATAGTAAAGTAGTAATGGATAAGTAAATAGTTCGGTGATCATCACTTTCAACTGTCAAAAAAAGTTAGGGAATAGGCCTACTGTGCTTTTGCTATCAAGCTATAATCAATAACATCTATAGCATTAATTCTAGACAGTGTGTCTGCTATAATATTATCTTGACCACTAATATGCCGAATATCCGTAGAAAATTCCGAAATATATTGTAATTGTCTAAGTTGTCGTGGAGATGCTTTTTCGTTCTTTTGACGAAACGCAAAGATTAAAGGTTTATGGTCTGTAAAGATTATAAAATTTCGACCTTCTAGATAATGTTTAAATTGTTTAATAGACATATAAATACTTAGCAATTCTCTATCGTACGTACTATAAGACTTTTGAGCATTGTTGAGCTTCTTTGAGTAAAACGCTATTGGTTTCCAACTATCGTTCTCGAATTGTTGTAAAACTGAACCTATAGCTAAATCGGATGCGTCTGTAAACAAGGCTAGTGTAAATTTGTTATTAGGGAAAGTTAAAAGCGCTGTGTTTGCTAAATCTTTTTTACATTTTTGGAACATTTCTATTGCAGTTCCTGTCCACGCTATTTTAGATTTATCACGTTTTTTGGAACCTTTTAAATAATCGTGTAAAATTGCTTGTGTTTTAGCAGCATCTTACTTACTACTTCTGTTTGTCTCTCTACTCGATGAACGACTTGTGCGCATAAACGAAGACATTGCAGCAATTTGGTTTTCTAAATTAGCAATTTTTTGTAGAAGCATCGTATTGTCATTTTCTTTGCTTGTTACACATACCTCTTTACTCGGGCTTATATCTACGATTTTGTCTGCCATGATAGCCAATTTTTGTATGTCCTCGTCACTGACAATCAAAATATTTTTGATGGCATCTGGTAGTTTATCTAGCCATAAGGTCTTAAGAGCGCTGCTAGAAATGTCTGATCCTGCCAATGATTGCATTCTACGAAGCAACTGCGAGGGTTTCAAATCTCCTAGCTCAATACCAGTAAGTAAAGTTTTCATGCGCTTGTTCTCGCTATCTTTAAAAATTGTCAGTATCCGCTCTTTACTTTGTGTGTATTTGTTGGTAATGTTATTATCGCTAATAATATCCCATAAATTCTCTATTAATTTTGGGTCTGTTTGTGCTATTAAATGGTTAAATTTCGTCGTTTCGCTAGTAATTTTGTTAATGGCAAACTGCGCCTCAATCTGGTAAAACCAAATATCTGGTTTTTCTGCCCAAAATATCGGAAATTTTAAACTTACTTGATGAGTTTCCAAATTGCATTCTTTTTCTGCCATTTTTGGATAACACTCACTACACTAGATATTAAAAAAGAAACTATACAAAACGTCGGTAGGTCGGGGTCACCAATTATTGGGCTCGGTTATTAATAAATTTCAAATAAAACATACTTTTAGCTTTTCAGCAAATTCCAAGCTTTTTATTTTTTATCTATCAAAAATTGACAAGTCAAAATTAAAACGAAACCATTTCAAAATATTATGAGGTGCAAAAAGTTTGTATAGCTAGCTACTACAGTATCATCTTGGTATTAAACGCGTCAGGGTCGGCGCTTCGTTGCGGATCGGGGCGTACGCCAGTTTTGGAGACCTATCATTACAGACTGAGACATGCTGCGCGCTCCCCTATTTTTTTCTTGGACACACGGGTTTTCGGTATCTAGCGTCTTGACGATTCATAAGTGTATTGTTATCATACCAGAATAAATGAATTTTGACTTTGACTTTGACTAAGAATATTAGGCAGATAGTAGGCAATAGATTTGCCCTCCTGTACATGAAGCATAGCATATTTGGCGAAACGTAAGTATTAATTCACCTCTGCCTTCCCTTTCCGGGATAAAAAGGTGTGATTGATTTATGTAAAGTTGTATACTTAGGGCCTGTTTCACAATCGACAAGACTTGGAAGATCATTTAACACTTGTAATATGAAATTTATGTCAATCGAATTCCCAAGTAAGCTACTCAGAACTTACTTGTCGATTGTAAAACAGGCCCTTAAATAAATATAATTTTGGCAACACTGCTGTTTTTGTTTTCTTGTCATTGTCATGTCAGTCTGCCACCATGGCGGCTGCACTGTTGTCAAATAAGAATTTCAATTTTATTATTAAAAATCATCTAAAATTCTCACAATCAGTTAATTCCAAAAGATTAGTAATTTATAACAAGCCTCTACTAAACATAGTTTGTAAACAATGGTGTGCCACAAGCTATTTCAGGGTGTGTTTTTATAGGATATAATCGTATATGAATTGGAAATATTTTGGTTATTCCATGTATTACTGTAAATAAATAAAGGAAATTATTTTATTAGAAAGTTCTTTATCATTGTAGCATTACTCAGCATCACCGCCAAACAGCCCCCAAGGCGGGGATACGGCTAAAAATGTGTTGGCAGCAGTGTTGGCAAATAAACCCAAAACGGGAAAAATACCAGTCGGTAAGTTGATATAGCTGTAACGGTAATTACGGATTATAATATAAAATATCGGAGCAGAGAATGCTCTTAAAAATATATCTTTAAAAAGCGTTAGTTATTACATAATGTATAGTGAATTTTGTGACCTTGCTTCCCAAGTGATAGTATAGTTATTGTTATCTAAATGTGGATTCAGAATTCAATGTGATGTTATGAACTTGGTCTTTTCATTGACAGTTACTAAACACTTTAATTTTTATAAACACCATGAACATTAATAATTATTTCATTGTCAGTTTAGGTTGTTGATTTATAAACTTATTTTAAGTATTTATGCTCACTTATAAAAACTACAAAAGCCGGTTTTTTTTAATTACAATATACATAGTACCTTTACAATTTTAAATTTAATGAATAATTTTTTTTATCCAGCAGAGTGCTGAATATAGAAATACCACAATAGAGAGAGACTGTCATGCAATTTAGTAATATTAATAAAATAATTTTGGTACCTAACTGTGCCATTTCTTATGCCTTCTGAATACTCAACTGCTATTCATTTATATTCAATACTAGGCTACATAGATCATATTTTCAATTATTAAAATAGTCGATTCCTTTTTTCAATAAATGCATCATACTTTTTGAAATTCCACCTCCTTTGTCTGTTACTCCGCTATAATAGTTTTGTATCTGTTTTAGCTTTTGATTTAGCTTTCATATTTAGTTTTTTTCACTAAGCTAGTGATCAGCTTCAGTTAAATGAATATATGCTTGCAAAGTACCTACAATTAAAAATGTTTGTGACAGAGATTTTTATCAATATCTGAAAAATCTCTTTTAAGTTTAATCTTTGGTCAGGGCTTAACATTTGTTTGCGTCTTAGTATAAACTGAGATCATATCTAGATTAAACTGTTCATTGAAAAGTTGAAAAGCTGAAAATGTGGAATGGCTATTGTGAAAAAGTCAACTGGGAAGCAAAAGGTTTTTTTATCTGTTAACAATGCCATTTGTGCTTCCCAATTGCCAAAGTAAACAATAAATACTAAGTTGCGGCTGAATGCTGAGCATAGATGTGTTAAATTTAATAACACAATATTGTGTATTATTGGCAATCAATTAAATTCAATGATTTATTGCCATTTCATAATGGTTATTTATCTTAGTCTTAGTCATAGCAATTATTACAATAGATCATGAATCATGGAGTGTTGGGTGCAGCAAAATTAGAAAAGAATGTCATAGCATTCATCTTCTTCTTGCTCCTGTAACAATACAAATTGTCCTGCAAATTTTATCACATAATAATTTCATGTTTTATTATTTTATGTTTTGTTACTAATACTTGGTTGATAGCAGCTCTGATCCTGCACGTTTCCTTGTATAAATGTCCGCTTTGCTCCTCTCCTTACTGTCACCTCTCCGCTCTCCTTTTAATCTCTCTCCTATCCCCTAGGTATCCAAAAAAGAGACTGCTTTCACCCAGGTGCATCTGTTTTGTCTCGTGAAGATATAAACCTGGGAGATGCGAAGCCGGTGTCCGGAGTTGATATGTTTAGAGGCATGTTGGCATATGTGTGGCCCAAGGTAAGCTTTGAAATTTTTATTATGGCATAAACTTTAAGATGAACAATTTGAAAACAATAATTTTCCTACTATCTAATACTTGTATCAATATCATATTTTCATTTTAATAATATAATTATGTATGTGCTTTCTTATGTTGTTCAGATGAAATTTGATTTATCTTTCTCCAATCAGTTATTTTAGTTTTAGTGTCCAATAATTAATTTAGTATCAATATATTATAATAACACAGAAATTAATCAATGTTCTCTTTATATTTCAGGATAATGAGATGATCAGGAACCGTGTGATGCTGTCACTGTCTCTGCTATTTGGTGCAAAAGTGATGAATGTAACGGTGCCTTTCCTGTTCAAGTATGCAGTAGATGAGGTCAATCAATTATCGGTCACTTCTACTGGGGACGCTCTGTTGGGAATGGCGACTGTGCCTCAAGCCCTAGGCACCACGGCATTCAGTTTATTGGTTGGATGTAAGTTTAACAAAATTTTCTATCAATTATACAGGTTAATTGTAAAGTATCCGCAACCTGGCAGGACTAGATCTCTATATCGAACTTTTGTTCTACGACTTTCGATAATTCTTTAGAAATTACTTTCATACATAAATAAATATTAATTTAATCCCCTCACCTCTCGAATTAATAACTATATTATTGGTCAGCGCGCGAGCTGTTGTACTAACCTACTGCCCCGACTTATTTCATTCGTAAACGAAAGGCGACGCTGCAACAAAAATAATTAATAATAAAAGTTATTAACGTTGGAGCGGTGAATTAAGCTAATTAATTTGTATGCAAATAATTTCTATTGAATTATCAAAAGTCGTAGAACAAACGTTCTTGTTTATGATGTTAGCTATCTACCTAGTTCTGCGGGGTACCTTAAAATTAATTCTGTACCTAAAGGCGTGATTTATGTATGTATGTATGTATGTAGCGAGTAAGAAAGGTGATGATGCAATATATGCAAACGCAAAAACAAGTAAGCGCGTACAAAGGGTCCAGAACGCTTGCATGCGATTCTGTTACGTAATATCTAGAAGAGCTAGAATAAAACCATATCTTGTTGACAAATGTTTACTAAATATGTCGAGTGCGGCTTCACTTAAATATGCATGTTTCATATATAAGATGTTTAATACTAAACGTCCCAATTATTAGTACGAAAGGATAGTGTTTAAATAAAAAATCCAAAACTTAGAGATAAAGGTGTACAATTGTGTTTGCCCTTTGTAAGATTAACGGCTGCCAGGGGTTGTTTTAAGTATGCCTCCGCAAAGATATGGAATGACTTGCCAGACTGTATGTATGTGATGGGATGTTAAGGGTTTGAAGAGACTTCTGCAGTTTGGGTATGATACCTGTCAGTGGCGTGGCGTGAAAAAAAAAGTTAGGCAAGCCACAGTAAAAATTAGGACCCA
Organism: Cataclysta lemnata; assembly: GCA_963931975.1. Classification (NCBI taxonomy): domain Eukaryota; kingdom Metazoa; phylum Arthropoda; class Insecta; order Lepidoptera; family Crambidae; genus Cataclysta; species Cataclysta lemnata. The sequence continues at coordinate 941,438 of OZ008343.1, read as the reverse complement.
CAAAAAATGGGTACTCGCAGAAACTTTATTTAAAGCTCGTAATTACTCAAATATAATAATGTTTCAGTATAATTACCACGATTATCCGAATTTACACTTTCGTCGTGCCCGCGAAACGCTAATTCTTGTTTACCTAAGAGAACAACTGTGTCTATGAAAAGTTTTAACAGAATACGATTACGCTCGACTTTGCGGTTATGAGCGTCAAAATTATTGTTAAAATAGTTTTCTAATCTACTATTTTCAAATTCATGCAATGCTAAACAATGTTGCATACATATGTTTCTCACTTTGAACATGTTTTTTAGCAGAGTTTGATAAATTATTTACATCAGAAAATCCCGTTCGATTCCAAACGCTGCTTTAATCAGAAAACAAAAGTCACGGAAGCCAACTATATTTATCTTAAAAAAGAACTGTGGAAATGCTTGAAAAAACCGTCTTTACGCTTGTAATCTATTGACATATTTGGACGAGCTCGACCTATCTGTATGACATATATTTTATTTTCAAAGGCGAACTTTGAAAACTGCTTTCCTAGGACAGAGAAAGAATTTTCACTTCTCATGCTCTGAAAGTGCTTATTTGTGCAGGATATAGGCTGCACAAAATCGAATTTTGTGCTCTAGAGCATTAACGTATCTACTCATAAATATGTCTATATTAAGGCAAAGAAAATGAGCCATGCGGCCAAACACAATAGGAAATTCAGAGGTAGAATTTGTTATTTTATTATTTACAGACATCTATTTGCCTAATGTGTTTTTTAAGACATAAAATATACTAACATTTTAATTCAAGTAGGTACGGTAGGTTATTAAATTAATTTAAGAAAATTATAATTTCAAAATTAATTTAATACTTGGCTGTATAGGTCTGCAGCCCAAGCCTAATATCAATGGGAAAAACATTTTCCTTCAGTATTCAGAACTGTACCAATTTTAGTTTGAATTTTAAGAAATGTTATGATAAACTATGGTTTTATTTCCTCGCAATCGAAGTGAAAAGCAGAGTTTCTAACTCGTCCACAAAACCATTTTTATCCTCGACATTACTATCAGCTAAAAGTCTCGGAAAAAAAAGTCTCTGTTTTATACAACCAGAAAGAGAGATCATTATACAAACAAAAGCCGTGTTAAAAAGGGAAGGACGATTCAACCCGGTCCGGAGCGGCTTGTTGGAGCGGCGCCGACCGCGATATTGAGTGCAGTTTAGTGCAGTGAAATTCCGCTTTTATGGTTATTGTAATAAGATCTAAAATATTTACTTTTGACGGAACTTGTTTTCGTGGGAGTTTATTACTAATGTGTGCGTGTGGTAGTGTATCGATGCATAAGCGCGTAGGCTGCCGAAATGCCGGCTTGATGCCGGCTTGTAGGCAATCTTTAGGCACTATTTCTCGTTGCGTGCGCCTGACAAGACTACGCTTGTCTGTGTGCGTGCTGTATCGCAGGCCTCCATAACTCGATATTTAGCGAGTTAGTTGAAGAAATCTAGAGAGCGGTAGCGAATTGTATGTACCTGTGTTGCATATTGTTTCGCGCGGGTTTAATACTGTTATGATAAGATTTTATTGATGGATTTTTTTATTTGTTTTAAAATGGTATTGTACTTGCATTATGGTAATGATTTTTTTATGCTCGCTCGTTTGGTACGGCTGTTGGGAATCGGGTTATATGGACGCTCCGCCACTGATACCTGTGGTAGAGAGTGCTATGGGAACTATTGTAACTTTTTGTTGTTATTATTATTTTTATTATATTCCTGCCAAATAAGACGATGAGTTTCTTGTAATATAACCAAGTGGCACTACAATTTTTGCAGACGGCATAGCAAGAGCTACAGCGGCCGGCTTCAACGAGCTGCGTAACGCGGTGTTCGCGAAAGTGGCCCAGCACTCCATAAGGAGGCTGGCCTGCAACGTGTTCACGCACCTGCACAGTTTGGACCTGGGCTTCCACCTGGCCAGGCAGACCGGGGCCCTGTCCAAGGTGACTGTACAATTATGTATATCTAACTTTGACGGCCGCCTTGGTCGAATGCTCAGATCGCTGGGTATTGGCCAAGAGGTCCCGGGTTCGAATCCTGGTAGGGGCAAACTTTGTGATGACCACAAATGTTTGTTCCCGAGTCATGGTTGTGTATATGTTTATGTAGTATATTTTCAACATTTATATACATAATTATATTCAAAATATGTCCGTCATCTAGTATCTATAACACAAGTGCTTGCTACTTACTTTGGGCTAGATGATAGGTGTGAGTGTAAAAATATTTATTTATTATTTATCTGCTTACTTTATTGTTTCGGATGGCATAATGTAAATCAAGCCTTCCTATCCTAATAGGATATAAGGGGCAGGGTTTTAAAGGCCTACAGAATTATATCACAGTGCTAACTTTATTATTTCGGATGGCATATGTAAATCATGCCTTCCTATCCTGTACCTATATAATATTAGGGGTAGGGTTTTGAAAGGCTATATAATTTATCAATGACTAGCTGACCCGGCATACGTTGATATGCCATATAAGGGTTTCTGTATACGTAACGGGAAAATACCCCGGACGGGACGGGTACAGGGCCTCTCTCGTTCAAGTACCGTCCGTGACTCTGTGACATATGTCCTTTATGTTACATTTTGTATGAAACGATATTTCTGCAGTCCCCGTCCCCGTCCTGTCCACGCCACGTGCGGGGTTTTTCCCGTTATGTGTGCAAAGACCTTTATAGTCTTAGCATTCCATGGATTCACCGTGCGGGTGCCAAAGACCGGAAAACCTTTTCAAAGTTAAGCCTATTGACAGGGTTACCCTTATAAGGTAACCTAATCAAAAGGGTTACCCTATTGATTGGGTTTCTTTATAATTTCAGTAACCCTTTGATAGGGGCTTAACCACTTACCATTAATTAAAGTGTACTCTATTGAGTGACAATAATTGTATTCTGCACTGCCATCACCACAAGGCTTGTAATGATTAATTATTTATATTGCTTTCAAGACCATCGACCGAGGCTCCCGCGCCATAAACTTCGTGCTGACAGCGATGGTGTTCAACATAGTGCCTACGATATTCGAGCTCACTTTGGTGTCCAGTATCCTAGGGCTCAAGGGCGGCATGGCTTTCGCTGGTAAGAGAATTAACTAAAATTACTAACATACATACATAAATCACGCCTATAACCCCTCAGGGGTAGGCAGAGGTGAATTAACACCCACTTTTCGCCGATTCAGTTAGGTCCCATATAATAGGTGGCGAGCCTATTGCCATTTATCGGGCACGAAAGTCGCAGTACATTGCTAGAATGTGTAAGAAGAACGCTGCTGCCCCATTGCTCATTGCTGTTCAAACCCTTAGTCGCCTTGTACGACCCCCACGGGAGAGATGGGGGTGGTGACATTGTATTCTGCTCTGCCTACATTTACCTACATACATACATAAATCACGCCTCTCTCCCCTTAGGGGTAGGCAATGTGTTTTAACACCCGCGTACCGCCAGCTTATTCCACGTGAAAAGAAATAAATATTAAGTCAATGTCAAATTATTTTCACGTTATGTGTTGGCTAAAAATTTTATTTAATATTCCCTCTCTGATGTCGACAAAACTTACTGCCGCACTCAGAAACGTCAAATAACGTTAATGAGTTCTTAACGTCAAAAAATTACAATTCAAAACTAGTCGCTATTCTTGCCGGGTCTATGGTCTAGATTTGAATGAAAATTTTTGACATTAAATACTCAATTAAGTTATCTCTGATCTAAGTGCAGCAGTTAGTGGGCTTAATTATTAATTCCATAGTTTTATTTATTGTACATTTTTTTCCGCCCTAATTTTATTTGTAATTTTTTTAAACATATTATTATAATATGTGATAATCAATACGAATGTCCTTTATATTGAATGACCAGCTGTGCCCGCGACTTTTGCGTGAAAGTCGACAAAAAAACAAAATGTTCCCCGTTTTTACAACATAAAATTAACCTGAATATTTTATGTTTCCAGGCCTTGCCTTCGGATGCGTAGGAGTGTACGGCGTATTCACTTTGGCCATCACCCAATGGAGGACGAAGTTTAGGGTGTACATGAACAGGGCGGAGAACGAAGCGGGCAACAAAGCGATCGACTCCCTGATTAACTACGAAACTGTCAAGGTACAAACATAAATTGTAAAAAAAATACTATGAGTAATTATCGCATTCCGATTACTAATTATTAGAATTAAGGTCTCCGCACACGTAACGGGAAAATTTCCCCGGACGGGACGGGGTCTCTCGAACAAAAAGCCCCGTGTACGTCCCGTCCGTGACTCTGAGACATATGTCCTTCATGGTACATTTTGTATGAAATGATGTTACTGCAGTCCCCGTCCACGTCCCGGCCGGGGTATTTTCCCGTTACGTATGCGGAGACTTTCAGGTGACAAGCAAAATAACAACTGTTGGTTGTTATCACAACCAAAAAGAATAAAAAAGAGAATAATGACAATAATTATTAATCTAATTAAATATTAGTGCCGTGTGGTGACGGCAGAGTAGAATACAATTGTCTCCTCCCCAAGTCTCTCCCGTGGGTGTCGTACAAGGCGACTAAGGATAAATCAGTGATGAGGAATGGGCAGCAGTGTTCCCTAACCTAACCTAACCTAGCAATGTACTGCGACTTTTGTGCCCGATAAATGGCAATAGGCTCGCCACCTATTACATGGGACGTAACATAATTTGCGAAACGCGGGTGCTAGTTCACCTCTGCCTGCCCCTTCGAGGATATAGGCGTGATTTATGTATGTATGTATTATTAATCTATCATTATCGCTCTGCCCTTATCACATCCTATTTGGGGTCGGCTCAGTGTGTCCTCTTTCTCCATTCTTTTTTGTCACTCGACGCCATCTCCTCATCCACATTCATCGCCTTCCTATCCACACCTCGCACAATCCATCCATCTTTTCAGTAGTCTTACTGCCGCACTCAGAGACGTCAAATAACGTTAATGAGTACTTAATGTCAAAAAATGACAATTCAAAATTAGTCGCTATTTTTGCCGGGTCTATGGTCTAGATTCAAATAAGATTTTTTGACATTATGTACACTTTAAAGTTATTTGACGTCTCTGAGTGCGCCAGTTATTCCTCTACTTGGACATCCTTCAGCATTCATGTCCATAACTTTTTATTTTTTTTTATTTTTTTATTTTTATTTATTGATAATAGAATCTACAGCACATAAAAATAGTATAATAAACATTACATTTGAACTTATTGCCAATTACAGATTCTCACTTTGTATGTGTGGCAGTTAAAGTCGTGAGGTAATATCGCTAATTATAAAACACTATTGAGAAAACAAAACAACTACAATTACAAAAAACTAATCCAAAATACAATACGCAATAGAAATCAAACATTATTAAAAACAACAATAATTAAATAATTATGAGAATAACAAAATTATTTGAAAAACAATTGAAAATAACTACTTTTTTAGTCACATCCATGGCATCCCGACTCATAACATGTCCAATACTAAGATTTTAGTGGTTAGAAAAAGAATACAACAATACAAGAATACCGTTGGCTTACAACGTGAAGTGTAAAAGTTAATTAGTGTCTTGGGTGGCCGAGCGGTCAGGCACCTGCCCGGATAGCACCGGACGCGGGTTCGATTCCCGCCTCAAGATCATAATTTTTCGAAATTATTTTTCTAACCACTAAAATCTTTGTACTAATTTTTCTAACATTTATATAATGTTAAAATTAAAATCGAATAATGTCCAATACTATAAACATACCCATCCAACAACCCAGCAACCGGCACTGGGCCAGCGTGGTGAGTTATGGCCCAATTTTCCTATATTCTTCCATCAATAGGGAAAGCCCGTGCCATAGCAGAATACAATTGTCACCACCCCCATCTCTCCCGTGAGTGTCATACAAGGCGACTAAGGCAGCAAAGAGTAATGGGCAGCAGCATTTCTCTCATACCACCTAGCAATATAAATTTGTACTGCGATTTATGTGCTCGATATATGGCAATAGGCTCGCCACCCGTTACATGGGACCGAACATAATGGCGAAAAGTGGGTGTTAATTCACCTCTGCCTACATATAGACGTGATTTATGTATGTATGAACTATTATTATACATATAATAGAGGTCAGTGATTGTATACTACTACTACTCTGCCGTCACCACACGGCCTCTCAATCCAAGGCCTCACGCCTGCTGTTCCCTTGCTCGCAGTACTTCAACAACGAAAAGTACGAGCTGGCGAAGTACGACGCCAGTCTCCAGAAGTACGAGCAGGCCTCCCTGAAGACGGCCTCGAGCCTGGCCGCGCTCAACTTCGGCCAGCACGCCATCTTCAGCGGCGGGCTCAGTCTCATCATGCTCATGGCCGCCAACGAGATCGCCAAAGGTTGACCACTCTACAGGGTGGAAAGTTGAAATGGGGCAGTAGGGGCAGCTACCAGATCCTTTGCTGGATCGCGAAAATGGTCTTAGGACACCTCACCCAACGTTTTGAGCAATGACAATCGACACTTTGCCTTAGCCTACTAAAATGTATGGTAAAAGTTTTCTTTGATTTGCGGGTGTTCTAGTACTCTAATCTCAGTTGGTGTCAAAGAGTGTTTTAATCCTCTATGGAAATGGGATCGATTGGCATCAAAAAAAATTCTCAATTATGACGATTTTTTCGCTGACTGTACGTTTTATCAAAAATCTGTGAATGTCGATTGTCATCGCTCAAAAAGTTGGGTGAGGTCTCCTGAGACCATTTTCGCGAGGCAGCAAAGGATCTGGTAGCTGCCCCTACTGCCCCATTTCAACTTTCCACCCTGTATATCTTCTTCTTTTTCTTCTCCCTGCCCTGTTAACAGTTTGTCTGACATCGGCGCGTATGTTTCTTTTTCTATTCATGTCGGTCAGACATTCTATGTTATTTTTACGCTCCCAGGCCAGCTAGGCTAGTGTTACCATCGAAACACGATATGTATAGCCATATATTATAGCCTAGTATGATATAGCCATTTATCACTTACTTTGAACTGTCAAAAATCCAATTGTTATTGACAGGTCAAAGCTATAAATGGCTATTTCATATCGTGTCTTGGTGGTCATGCTGGCCGGGCAGCAGGGAATACTAAGCTTATATATAAAAATGAATTGCTGTGCGTTTGTCTCGCTAAAACTCGAAAACGGCCGGGCTGATTTAGCTGATTTTGGTTTCGAAATGATTGTCTTGGGCCAGGCAAGGCAGGAATTGTGAGGAAAATAGTAATAACATAATTTCATTTTCCCATATAAACTGCTTTTGCCGGGTCAGCTAGTTTAAAATATTCTGACTTGATGACGCATGACAAATGGACTGGGAACAGGAAAGGGCGATGAAGGAAGACCTAACATCTTATGCCGCCCAGAGATATCTCAACCTACTCTTCCTTGTGTCCCCAGGGAACATGTCCGTTGGCGACCTGGTGATGGTGAACGGGCTGCTGTTCCAGCTGTCCATCCCGCTGGGCTTCCTGGGCTCCGTGTACCGCGAGGTCAGGCAGGCCCTCATCGACATGCAGACCATGTTCACGCTGATGACTGTGCAGTCCAGGGTCAAGGTTGGCACAAATTAACTTTTGACGTGTATCCAATGTGTCCATTCGAATATTTAATAACAATAAAATAAGTATACCATTCACTGCCCATGCTCGAAAATTTCGACTTTATGCCGTTTATAGGCTGCGTAAAATGGATTTTTATGATATAGAGCAAAAAGTAAAATTTTTTTTTAGACAAAGATTCTAAAGCCCAACAGCCAACAACGCTCAATAAAACTTTATAGAAAAACTCGCGATAATTTGTTTATTAGCTTTAATTTATTTGTACCATGTTATCTACTTAAAAAGGTCATAAAAACAGACAAAAATAGTAACCGGTTATTATTAAAACGCATTGAATTATTTATATTACTTGGCAGAATGATATATGTATGAACCTAAGTTAAATATCCCCATGTAAAAATAAAAAATGCGTGATTTATGTATGTATGTGTATGTTATTTGTAGGAAATACACAAAGCACCACCCCTTATAGTGGACGCGAGCACAGTGTCCATAGAGTTCCGGGACGTCAGCTTCAAGTACATCAACGGGAAGCCGATATTCAACAACTTGAACCTGTCCATACCGGCGGGCAAGAAGATCGGTATCGTCGGCGGCTCTGGTAGCGGGTGAGTGGATTTTGAACCTTGTTCTGTTACGATAAGTTCTATATTCGTTTGCGTTATTTAGGCTCTGGTAGCGGATGAGTGGATTTTGAACCTTGTTCTGTAAAGATAAGTTCTATATTCGTTTGCGTTATTTAGGCTCTGGTAGCGGATGAGTGGATTTTGAACCTTGTTCTGTACGGATAGATTCTGTATTCGTTTGCGTTACTTAGTGTAGTGGGTAAGTGTGTGTTGCACAAGGTATCGTGTGGCCGTGAAATGGTTGATTAATGAAAAGTGCGCCAATAATGGAGTTAATTCAATACTAAACCTTATGACTGTTGTAATTTGAATGAAAATTTAACGAAATGTATTCCTTAATAGGCAATAGGCTCGCCATCTATTACATGCGACCTAACATAATTGGCAAAACGCGGGTGCTAGTTCACTTCTCCCTATCCCTTCGGGCATATAGGCGTGATTAATGTATGTATGTATGTATGTATTCCTTAATCTTGATGACAAAATAAGAAAAGAGAACCTTCTTCCCCCTGCCCTGTTCCCAGTCTATCTGGGGTCGGCGCAGTATGTTTCCTCTTCCATTCATATCGTTCAGACGTCATCAAGCCATCCACTCCCTTTTCATTCATATCATCCATCACACCGCAAATGTGCTAGTGATGAATAAATGTATAGACGAGAGACGGAACGGACCGAATAGTCGGTATTTAGACCGATGAACGGAGAGAGTGATTGGAATGACATTTAAATCCATACCGCTAAAGATTTTAGCTTAGATTTTACAGCCGGCCGCCTGCCTGACACCGACCCTTATTGGGTTAATAAAACTAAAAGAATAAAATAAATATGTTTTCAGCAAATCAACTCTGGTGCGCCTCCTGTTTCGTTTCTTCGAACCGCAATCGGGTGAAATTTTGATCGCTGGACAAAACATCAAGAACCTCGACTTGGCGAGCCTGCGCAAGGCTATTGCCATAGTTCCACAGGTATTACTAGGTTCATATTAGAATCAGATTGTGTGGTGACGGCAGAGTAGAATACAATTGTCACCACCCCAAATCTCTTCCGTGGGTGTCGTACAAGGATAAATCAGTGACGAGGAATGGGCAGCAGCGTTCCTCTTATACCAACTAACCTGGCAATGTACTGCGATTTTCGTGTCCAATAAATGGCAATAGTCTCGCCACCTATTACATGGGACCTAACTTATCTGTGGAAAAGTGGGTGTTAATTCACCTCTACCTACCCCTTCGGGGAAAAAGGCGTGATTTATGTATGTATTTTATTATGTATGTATGTATGTTATTGACTGTAACAAAACTTTCAAGCGATTTGGCATACCTGTTAACATTCTTAAATTTCTTCGATAGTAGTATTGTAATGGTGTTCTTGTTGCCACAGGACTGTGTACTGTTCCACGACACAATATTCCACAATTTGCACTACGGAGACCTGACCAAGTCAACGGAGGAGGTGTACAAAGCGAGCCAGATGGCTGAACTGCACGACTCCGTCATAACGTGGCCGAAGGTATGTTATGTGAAAAAACTGTATCCATCAATGTGTAAAAAGTCTAAAGGTGATTTCTCACCAGAGGGGCGAGACGAGAAGAGAAGAGAAGAGAATTGAAATCGCACTGACTCTTTTCCACTAAAAATGCTATGTATTCTCAGGTAATAAGGTAACACGGTAATAAGTAGCAACGAACAAGAATAAGCATATCGCGAGAAGCGTTACAGACTTAATTTATACTCTGTATCAGAAGCAAATGGTTCATTTTTACACAAACAAATATTTCAATAGACGCTTCGCATATTCTCGCCAATCCACACTGTTTCCACCAAAGATGCGCTGGGAGAGGTGTTAAGAACTCCTTTCTGATTACTTATATTTTTGATAGATATTTGATATATGACATGACAATGTGGTGTGTAAAATAAGTGACAAATAAAAACAGACTAAATTATAAGAGCTACCAAGATTAACGGCTTTTATTGACTAGTTATTTACAAGAGGATTGAAAATTTGATTTGAAAATACAAATTTCAATTCTCTTTTCGCCTCGTCTCGTATCGCCACTCTGGTGGACCATCACCTTAACACAGTTCGTAAAACCAACCTTTCTATTTATAAAACGATTAAACCAAATATACATAACTAAATGTATGCTCACCCAGTTCTCACAGAGGGCCCGGCCAGATCTCTATATTATAATAACTTTACAAACACCACTAGGCTTAAGTAGAGACTTTGTAAAGGTTAAACACCACCAGTGTACTAGCCTTTGTTAAGTTAGAATCATTAACTTGAGACCCCTAAGGGCCGTAACAAAAAAATTGCAAATACATAGTTCTTCATGGTCACTCGAAGCAGCTCCATGTGGGGAGGGTCTAACTACTCGTGCCACTATCCCTTATAGAACTAATCAAAGGTTTCCCTTGTGCAGGGCTACGAGACGCAAGTAGGCGAACGCGGCCTAAAGTTGTCCGGCGGCGAGAAGCAGCGCGTGGCGATCGCTCGGGCCATCCTCAAGGACGCGCCGCTCATCGTCTTCGACGAGGCCACCTCCAGCCTCGACTCGCTCACCGAGCATGTCAGTATCTTAACAAACAAATAAAGAAAGAAGAAACAATAGTAGATTTTCCATCAAGTGCACAAAACGAATCATTTTTGACCGAGACTTTTAGCAGCCCGAGCCGTAGGCGAGGGCTGATAGTAATGTCGAGGATAAAAATGGTTTTGTGGACGAGTTAGAAACTCTACTTTTCACTTCGATTGCGAGGAAATAAAACAGTAGTTTATCATAACATTTCTTAAAATTCAAACTAAAATTAGTACAGTTTTGAATACTGAAGGAAATTGTTTTTCCCATTTATATTAGGCTCGGGCTGCAGACCTATACAGCCAAGTATTAAACTAATTTTGAAACAATAATTTTCTTAAATTAATTTTATAACCTACCGCACCTACTTAAATTAAAATTTTAATATCTTTTATATCTTAAAAACACATTAGGCAAATAAATTTAAGTAAATATTAAAAAATAACAAATTTTATATTTGAATTTCTTATTGTGTTTGGCTGCATGGCTCATTTTCTTTGCCTTAAAATAGACACATTTATGAGTAGATACGTTAATGCTCTAGAGCACAAAATTCGACTTTGTGCAGCCTATATCCTGCACAAATAAGCACTTTCAGAGCATGTGAAGTGAAAAAACATTTATTGACCAGCACAAGGACAACACAGACAATAAAAAAAAAAGTTAACAACAAATTACTATCTCAACTTTCCACCCTGTATATAATATTCAAATGAAAAGTATGAAACTGCATTCAAAGATTATTGAATAATCGCCTGTCTGATCCGGAAATATAAGGAGATGACCATGAAATTTTACATAACTTCATGAAAATGATTACTTAACAGTTTCTTTCTTTGACTTTGCGGTTACTGCTTAATGATTTTATCATTTTAAAGCACTATTAACAAGTACCATAGCCATGGAACCGCCTGTATATATAGTTTGCCACAATATGTAAACTTTTCTCAATCGGCTTGTTCTACAAAATTATACTGAAATTGTTCCAGGCGATTCTCCAGGCGCTAAAGGCGGCGACGGTAGGTCGCACCTCCATTTGCATAGCGCACCGTCTCTCCACAGTCGCGGACGCCGACGAAATTTTAGTTCTGGAAAATGGCTCCATATCTGAGAGAGGGCAACACCATGATCTACTCAACAACCCACGGTCCCTGTACTACAGGCTGTGGGAGAAACAGAACAAAGACATACCGATGCCAAAGTGAATGGGGAATGTGTGTGGTTTTTGGTTCAATCTTTGCCACCGTCAATTTTGCGGATAATTTGTAAGACAAGGATTTTTTGGATTCTCTGACAGGTTTGATAAAGCGAGTGCGGTTAAAACTTGATGGCACATAAGTTATTTTTATTTACTTGAATAAGATGTACAAAGAAACCACCAATAACAGCATACCCAAAGAGGGTTGGTGTCAGGCAGGCGGCCGGCTGTAAAACCAAAGCCAAAACCTTGAGCAGTATTTATTTATTTATTTATTTATTTCAAAAATCAAACAAACAATCTTTGTTAGTATACAATGCAACTTAAATAACTATGTAAGTACAAGTTAGCAAAGGAAAGTATTATTCTATTTTAATCTACTACCGAATTTAAATTATTTATTAAGGCACATCATGCCAACTCTATTCCTATAGTTTATTGACATGAATGGCCAAACAAACAAATAAACACATGCAACGAAACACCAAATAGTCAATACAACCGATAACATTTTGCTAAACACAATATTTTTCTCTCCCTACCGCCGATATTCCAAATGCTAGACTACTCAACAATTACACAGTGCCGCTAAGAGCGACAGTGAAAAATGAGTTTTAATAAGCATAAGATACAATTGCTTCTCCCGTAAAAAACATTACGGCATGGTTCGTCTCGACAACTACAACCACTAATACTATGAACTTTGATATTTATTTTTAATAGTTTATTTTTTTTTGTCTCTAGACATTAATTAATATTGTATACAATATACTAGTACCTAAACTAGGCTGAGCCTGTGCTATAGGTACTAGAGACTTCCTAGACTTAAATGATTGACTTTTATGTAAAGTTTAAGTAACAAGCTTAGACAATTTACCAGTTATTCTTAAAAAATATATATGCTGCTTAATGTACATGGTATTGATCCAAACCAAAACAATTTATTCAGCTTAAATTTTTACAGTCGTTATCGTATTTGAAAAGCTTTAACCACAGTGAAATCTTATACTTTCATCGCAGAAAATAAATAATAATAGTATTATTTAACTGTTTTATTATTATTATTATTTTTTTTTTTTTTTTTTGTTACCAAGTAATCCTTATTATTTTATAATTTTGAATAAATCTTCTGTTTCGTCATATGATAATGTTTTTAACCAAACGGTTACAATCTTTTTACAGTTATAAACATTTTGCGGATATATGTTTATAATTTTATTTAACTTATTGTACAGATAGGGGCCAAGAAAACATTGAAATCTTTTAATGAACGCCGTTTTAAAAAAATTTTTGGGACAAACGTCCCCTCTTCTTCGTGTTAGCGTTTGTGGTGGAATATATTCAAGTTTCCTATGCTGTACTAGAATAGTTTGAAGAATAAAAAGTTGTCTCATGCTAAGTACATCGCATTCAGAGTATAACTCGTGTGTTGGAAATCTGTATGGTTTAAATGTCATGACTTTTAACAGTACACGCTGAGCTCTTTCAACCATGATCATATTAGTCTTATTTGCACCACCCCACGCCACCAAACAATATGATAGTACTGACTGTGCCATAGCATAATATATAGTTTTCACAATTTTAAAATCTGCTACATGGCGGATAGATTTAAATATATATATCAACTTCCTTGTTCTGTCAGAAATCAATTCAATATGTGGTTTCCATGTAAATGTTTGATCTAGTAATACGCCCAGATACTTTATAATACCAACTCTTTGTATCTCAACACAGTGACATGCATCAGAGACTCCCTTTGAGCACGAATGAGTGCTTATTTTAAAATCACTGTCAGGTAATTCCCTTTTTAATTTATCAAAAGTTACAAATTTTGTTTTAGATTCATTTAGGGTTAGAATTATGGATTGGAATGTTACAACACTACACTACTTTGGAACACTATGGCAGCCCATCCGGGGTTATCCGTTAGGATATGTCACAGGAGAAACCCACATCACCCTAATGTAGAGTGAGGTTGGGTTATAAGTTATTCACACTTATTCCACCTTATAGAGGGTTGATTACAACGCGAGTGATTGACCCCCGAATACAGAAACGCTACTCAAATTTCGAGCACTGCTTAAAAGTTAAGTGGACAATACCTGTCATATTTTTTATGGAAAAACGACAATTTTGACAATAATTAGGTAAATGTTAAGCAGGACTCAAACTTTGAGTAGCGTTTCTCTATTCAGGGATAAGGGTTATAATAATACATTACAATATACCTCATTTCAAAGTATTTTTTAGTCTCTCGTGGATGTCAAACGTACCAAATTCTGTATTTTACAAATTATCTTTTAAAATGTCTTGTCATTTGTATAGTTTTAATAAATGTTATGTAAATATTACTACGTTGTTGTGTACAGTCCCTAGAATATGTGTTGATAAGTATATTATTTTGAATACATGTGGCGTTTCTTTTTCCCCAATGTATTTTAGGTGTTTTATGTGCCGTCTGGTGACGGCAGAGCCGAATACAATTGTCACCACCCCCACGTTTACCGCGGGTGTCGTATAAGGCGACTAATGACCACGGCACATTTTCGATCCCACGTGACGGCGAACAACCGGCATCGTGTCGGATGTTCCTAGTGTGTTTCTGGTGTTGTCATAGAAAACCAATACATTTGATTTGATGGCCGCCATGGTCGGATGTTCAGATTGCTGGGTATTGGCCAAGAGTTCCCGGGTTCGAATCCTGGTAGGGGCAAGCTTTGTGATGACTACAATTGTTCGTTCCCGAGTCATGGTTGTGTATATGTTTATGTAGGATATTTTCAACATGACTCAACACGCGCCGCATTACATCGGATCGTGTGGTGTTTCAAAAATGTTTTTCTAGCATTACGGTTGTTAAGACAGCAATGAGTAATGGGCAGCAGCGTTTCTCTTATACCACCTATCAATACACTGCGATTTATGTGTCCGATAGATGGCAATAGGCGACCTATTACATGGGGCCTAAATAAATTGGCGAAACATGGGTGGGTGTGAAACGTGGGCTTTAAATCACCTCAGCCTACCCCCTCCGGGATAATTAGGTGTATGTAGGTAATTAATTTAGATAATCCTCCTCGATGGATTTCGGCCAGTACCTTTCAATTGTAATTTTCTTCTTTCAATCGATTGAGTGACACACTATCGGTTGTCATAGTAACGAGCACACAACAAAGTCTGCTATTTTTAAGTCTGTATTACAATAAACAAGTATTAAACAATATTTGCTCGCTTTTGAGTCTGATCTGTTCCCGTGCAATGGAGTGAGTAGAAGATAACTACTGTTCGCGATTCTATAGAATGTCAGTGCTAAGTCTCATTCCGGAAGATAGGAAGAAGGAATTGAGGTAAGTCTTGTCTTGGCTAGGCCAGGGTGTTTGTAATAGGTATGATTATGATACTACCTACTGCGACTTTTATGCCCGATAAATGGCAATAGGCTCGCCACCTATTACATGGGACCTAACATAATTGGCGAAACGCGGGTGCTAGTTCACCTCTGCCTATCCCTTCGGGGATATAGGCGTGATTTATGTATGTATGTATTATTATGATATTGTTTTTAATAAAATATTTTGTTTAGTTTTATAGGTGTGGATATAGACTGTTCACTTTATTTTATGAGTTCTGTAAAGTCAAGGTGTTTATGCACCTATACATTCTTGTTAGGTCAGCTGAGATGAAGTTATGACGTTGAATTGATTGATGACTGATGAGCATCAGTTTCGATCTTATGATGCTAGGTTCAGTTAGTACGTGATTGTGGAACTATAAATACGTACACAAATTATAAGATTAGTTTTAAAGAACTATTTTACTACTAATTGCTCTATTCTCACCAAGTAGGACTCTTCGGTCAGAGGTATTCTACAGAATCAAATCTTTGGTACATTACCTAAAATGTTATGGTTAATATAAATTCTATTTAGGCCCGAGTTCACCAACACGTAAATCACGCGATTAAAATAACCAGCACTTTTTAACAGTTCTTCCATAAAGGAAAACGTCAAAATCCGACGGGTAGTTTATAATCGCCTGTAGTGTTGGTGAACTCCAGCCCTAATATTCTTTGATCCATAGGGGAGGCCTCTGCCCCATCAGTGGGGACATTAAATAAAGGGCTGGTGATGATGATTATGAAGTACCTATTACGTTTATAATTTTATTAGTGGGCGATTTGATTCTTCTATAGGTATTTTCTAGCTCATAATACTCTTACAACTACTGTGTTTTGTAGGATTGATTTTTGTATCTTAGCGAATCGGTTCGTGGGTTAACCTAGATAAGCTAAAAATAGATTTGTACTTTAAATTCTGAAAAATACTGCCTTGCCATAGCCCGCCTTTCAAAGGTCGTAAATCAAGGTCGTAAATCAAGGTCATTTCAGTCTCTTTAGAAGTTATCTTTATTCCTAATAAACTAATTCATTGAATGTACCTGAGGCAAGTTGTTTGGAGGATTTATGACCAAGAGAAAGATTCTGAACCTACTAACCAACCATGCTTTATCTAGGTATATAGGTACGAGCTATAAAAGTTGGGTCAAAGTTAGAGCTCACTATAACAAACAACGTACGGATTGACTGTACCTGCGAAGAAAAAATAACAATTCGGCTTGCTTAACAAAATTGTTGCTTATACATCTCTGTAGGAGCAATTTACTAGGTAAAAAAGGTAGGTAATTGAAGACTTTATTTAAAAAACCACATTTGTCAAAAATCTTATGATATGAGATAGTTACGCCATCTTGTAGAGGAATTCGTAAGATTTATGATCCTATTTCCTAATTCGTCAAAAACAAGTTCAGTCATAAGATATTTGCTTTTGCCGCATGGTGACGGCAGAGTAGAATGCAATTGTCACCACCCCAAATCTCTCCCGTGGGTGTCGTACAAGGCGACTAAGGATAAATCAATGATGAGGAATGGGCAGCAGCGTTCTGATTCTCTTATACCACCTAGCAATAGCAAGGCACTGCGACTTTTGTGCCCGTTAAATGGCAATAGGCTCGCCCCCTCTTACATGGGACCTAACATAATTGGCGAAACGTGGGTGCTAGTTCACCTCTGCCTACCCCTTCGGGGATATAGGCGTGATTTATGTATGTATGTATGTATGATATTTGCTTTTATTTGTTGTATTACTTCTTCTAAAACAACCTGACGTGAAGAAGTTTTTTTACTCTGGTGTAAAACTAATAAATTTGACTAAGGTGGTTTTTAAAATAATGTCTTCAATTTTAATGAATAACATTTTGCATATATTGATGTGTGTTGTGAAATTGCCCTAAAGAGTCACATTATTGTAGGACTGCTTGGGAGTGTTTCACTTAACACCTTTATATACTTCGGTTCCTACTGGAGCTCAACTACCTACAACTATTCCTCGCGCTCCAAACACCTCCTAAGAGCTCCCAATACCTACTATGCCATCAAGAAGCTTTCTAAAATAATATCTATTTTTGGGCGGGGTTAATCACTGTTTACTTATAGGCGGTCTTGCTAGAATATTGAAACCATTTTATAAATTGTTATATTGATTTAGGATTTATTGAATGTGTATATTGATTTAGGTTCTCTTTATTAACAGCCAGCTGATCTCGAATGTGGAGGTAAGACAACTCAAACCTAAACTGCTGCCCTTTCGCACAGTTTAGGTAACTAGGTACTTAGTAAGTACATTCAGTCCTGTATGCGTACTTTAACTAGGAATTAAAAGGAATTTTGCCCTCCAAATTTTTTCTGGCTTTTTTATTTCTAATAATCAAAATGATGCTCAGTAAAAATATTTGTTAATAAAATATGAAATCAGAAACACCAACTTATCAAAATCTGTCACTATAATAATTATGTTAACAGCAATATGTATTGTGTTCCGACAATTTGTGATAAGTTGAGATAGCCAGCCCCTCTGTGGTTGAGGGTTCCAGATTCCAGGAGAAGTTCGATTCCGTCTTCTAAACCGATTGAGAAGGTTTTACTTAAACTTTTATCTGATATTTCTATTGAAAACAATTTACAATACCTAACGGTAACTAAGTCAGAAGGACTAACCAAACATGTAACAACTTTATTATAGACTTGGTAAGCAGATAAACGTTTGATTTGATTTGACTTTGCCATTGATTCCGCAGGAAGGAGTCTCTAGAAAGCGTGTACAGCAGCAACTCCCGCCTGAACCTGCTCAACAAGCGCAAGCGGCTCAACCCGCTCGCGGACGGCATGTCTAGCCACTCGCTCGGCGGCAAGGCCGGCGACAGATACGTGACGCAGCGCGTGCTCTCGGCGAAGACTCACCGCGTGAAGCAGCTGCAGAACCAATTAGCTGACGCCCATTACCATCTGCAGGCGAGTGCGCGGGATGCTACACATGGTTAATTACCGGGCTAAGACGGCCGGCTTGGTCGAATGCTCAGATCGCTGGGTATTGGCCAAGAGGTCCCGGGTTCGAATCCTGGTAGTGGCGAATTTTGTGATGGACACAAATATTTGTTCCCGAGTCATGGTTGTGTATATATGTTTATGTAGTATATTTTCAACATTTAATTACATAATTATTGTAATATTAAAAATATGTCCGTCATCTAGTATCCATAACACAAGTGCTTAAGCTACTTACTTTGGGCTAGCTAGATGATAGGTGTGAGTGTAAAAATAAAATAAAAAAACCGGCAGTGTCTTCCACAGTGTCTTCCATCTTGGTATGGGGTTATAACGTTGAATGTGCCAGCCCCGACTCACCCCGGGGGTTTCGTAAAAGTTCACTATGTGACATAAGCACCTTGGGGCACCCGAATGGCATACCCAACGAGGGTTGGTGTCAGGCAGGCGGCCGACGAGGAGCTCGCTAGCGCAGTGGCACAACGCGCTTGCGTAAATTAAGCTATGTTCGCTAGGGCACCCTCATTGGATGGGTGACCAAAAATTTACTATCTCGAGTTCCTCCGTGCTTCGGAAGGCCGTTGGTCCCGGCTATTTCTGCAGTCGTTAATACCCACCAACCCGCACTGAACCATACCTAAAAGAGCTCTCTAATCCTCACGAGAGACGATATTTGCTATTTCAAGGGCTTAGGGAAAAAAACCTATACTTATCCATTCTTGTGTTTTTCAGGAACTGAGCAACGAAAACCGTGTTCTGAGAGCGGTACAGAAGAAACAGGAAATAGCTTTACAAAGGTTAGATCATTCGTCTTTAATAAGAACGTGTATCTAAATTTTATTACCTATATTGTCGAGAAGTGGCGCCAGTGGAAGAAAACTTGAAAGGGAGTCGTTTCGCTTGGTTTGGACATGCTATGAGACGGGACGTCATGAATGTGACTAAAAAAGTTATGGACATGAATGTTGATGGATGTCGAATAGAGGAAGATCAGTAAAAAGAAGGATGGATTGTGTGAGGTATGATATATGAAAGTGAGGTGTGGATGAGAAGATGACGATTGACAGAAGAGAGAGGAGAAAGATGACATATTGCACCGACCCCAAACAAGATGGGATAAGGGCAGGGTGATGATGTCGACAGAAAATCAGGCCCAACAAAATTTATCAGCGCAAAAATCAGGCAATTTTCAATGATCCTTTGTACTCTTCATTCCTAGAAAACAATCGTTGAAGCATTTGTATTGACGATTGTTTATGTTGTAGAGTGTGTAGAGGCAGGTAATTTCTACATTTTGCTAGTTACTCTCATAAAAATCTAATAAATATCAATTTCATACTTGCTTCATGGTTTATGCGCTGCTTGTAACTACCCATTTCTCTGGATTTTATTACAGGTACTTTACTTTCTTATTCAATATAACGTTCTGTCATAAAAACTTTTAGGAAAATTTTTCATCCCATAAATTATAGGTACTTTAGTAATGTGAAGAAAATATTCTCACACATTATAATGTACATTTAATCTACATTAGATAATTATAATCAGTTAAAATGTTTCTTTATTTTATTTTCCAAGTTTATTCTTGCTTGTAAACTGGCGGTTCTCTGAAAAAAAATAAGTGTCCTTTATAGAGTTTAGTTGATATAATTTTGTTTCATTGACATGTCTTTCATAGCTGCTGCTATCTATGTATAGAAGTAGTATGCATCGACGCCGCTTGTTACTTTTTCTACAATTACCGACTGTTCGCGCCTAATACGCACGGGGCGAGGGGCGCGGGCGCAGCTCACCGAAGATTGCCGATCATTCACGAGCGGCGCGACGCCAGCGCCCACAATACCTTTCTCACACTCTTAGAAAAACATGTATACTAACTAGAACTAGTAATTTCCGTAACAATCTCTTTTACTGTAAATTTGTACCCAATTGATTACAAATAAACCTGTAAAAGTATTAAGGGTGCAATCATTTCTTGTCCTGAACACTGACTATTAAATTTGATAAAATTGTACCTACTTACTCTGTTACAGATATGAAAATTCAAACGCCGAATTGCCGCAAGTGCTGAACTCGCACAACGAAGAAATACGAATACAACAGAGCAAATACAAACAGCTGAAACAGCAGTACAAGGAAGCCACGCAGAAGCTGAAAGAGAGAGACATGCAGCTGCAGCAACTGAGGGACGAGCACCAGCATTTATTGGAATTGAGTAAAGACAGGTGAGGGAAAGAATAGTCTTACGTCATATAGTCACACCTTCCTCCTCTAAGGTGTGGGCAGAGATGTTTTAACACCCCCGTTTCGCCAGCTTACTTCAGGTCCCATGTGATAGGGGGCGAGCCTATTGCCTTCCACTGGGAACTTTAATCGAGTAATTTGCTGCCCATGCCTTGTTATATTATAACTCTTAGTCGCCTTGTACGAGAAAGGCAGGGGTGGTAGCAATAGCATTCTTCTCTGCTGTCTGTCACTATACGGCTATGAAAAATCAATCAATTTTAAATTTAAAAGAAAATTTACTCTAAATGAAAGACGACTTCTTCCTTCACTGACGAACCGATCATAAGCTCACCTTTCTTATTCATTGCTGAATATCAATGTGCTCTATTAGAACGCTACCGTAATGAGACAGCAATGGTCGTGGATCGTTACGCTGATGATCCGCTCGTCAGCGTTAAAGAAATACAGCCATTGAAATATTTATAATTAAATACTTTTGCCTAGAAATCTTTCGGAACGTGAGAAACTGCAAAGTCAAGTAACGGAGTTGACAATCAGAGTCCAGAACCAAAACGAGACCATAAGCATGCTCCAGCGTCGTATTGCCCTCGAAGCGAAGAATTTCCGCCACCAACTTCAGAATGAAATCAACAAACACAAGGACACGAGGCACGATCTTGACATGGCCATCAATAACGCTGATAAGCTATCCACTATTATTGAGGTAAAGTTGTTTTAGTATTTACTGATGAATGAGACGAAATCTCTTAGGATTCACTGTGCCGGTGCCTAGTTTATAGTGTGTCAGAGAGGGAAGTCAGGAGTTAGTTAGGGACTTGTGATCCAAGTGTAGGTTTATGGGGCCCCTTCACAACATGTTAACACTCAACTCCCCAATTTCTCTCTCTGCCATTAAATTCGTGCAATCTTGTGACAATGATTAATTAGTAACAGAACATTTTATGTTGTTTTATTTTCATTTAGATGAAAGAAAAAATGTTAAGTACTGCTGCCTGTCGAATCGTCAAATCTCCAACTAAGCCACTACCCACAACAGGCCAGGCAGTCAGACCAGTCAGCAAAACGAAGCCTGGACTGGACCTAGCAAAAAGTGATGACCGTATTAACGTAAGTGTATTTACATTAAAACATAAATAAATAAAGACGGTAAAAGCTTGTAGTTAACAGTTCTCCTAATTAGTTACAGTTTGATCAAAAAAGTCTACTGGCCAAACTCTGCGAGAATTCACGCAACGTAAGCAGCTCTTTGTCTCACGAAGAAGACACTTCATCGTCATCTGAGCCAAGGTCTCGGTATATTAGAAGTCGCACAAACTCCACGAGCACTAAATCGACGCCGAACCAAACCAGAAAAAACTCCAAAGGATCAGATGACATGATTGAATTAGCTAAAACTGTTCAAGATGGTATGGCGGACTTAGCTATTTTTGACGATGAAATTGACTTCAAAAATTCCCCCCCTGATGAAGTTCAGAAAAAAATAGAAGCTTTAAAGACCGATTTACTAAACAAAATGAAGACTGATGAAGTACCATCTAGAAAACCCAGTGCTTTAAGGCGAAAGTCCACCGAAGAGTCTATTGAAGAAGAAATTACCGAATCCGATGACACAGAACGTCCAAAGTCTAGAGGAAGAAGGAATTCCAATGTTTCGTTCATTGAAAGTGTCACTGTTGAAGAGACCTCGACTGTTATGACGATTAATGGCGATGACCAAAAACAGAAACGCGAAAATAGTGCGACCGAAAGGAAACTCTCTGGGAAACCAGTAGAAAAATACTGCAAGGATATAATTCAAGACATCGAGAAAAGCAACAAATTAATCGAGAAGCACGTCAAACAATTCAACTCTTCTAGATTTGAGAGTGATAAGTTGGTTCAGCAGTTGCAAGTTGTTGATAAGATAAACGACTTTGTGAATGCAACTGGCGAGATTCCGGAAGCAGCTTTGACGGAGCTCAATAATAATTTCAAAATGCTGACAGATCAAGCCTTTACCGATACTAGTAATAGGAAAAGGTCGATTTCAGGGAGAAGAAGCTCCAGAGCAGATTCCAAGCCTACGTTGCTCGACGATACTAGCATGAGCAACCAGGATTTGCTTGATGATTTGCTGGGAAAGAAATGACTAAACGCCGTACAGACTATACATTCTAGGTTCTATATGTAATCATGTCTGTATTCCCTACCTTTAGGTGATTGGACACTGGTGAGAGTTTAAGCCCATTATTCAAGTGCTCGATAATTAATGGGAGGTGTTGTCTTAAACGTTTTCCAAAGTATTAGCATATTAATTAAACTCTCGATACAAAGATTAACGGTCTGAATTTGCAAATTGCTCATATAAAGTAGCTTTGTCGACATGGACCAATAGAATAAATAGAATTTAATTAATGAGTAAAAATAAGGTGCGCGAGTTATGGTGGAAACATGGATTGACTACTTTTATTATGAGATTATTTTTGTCAAGTTTTAATATTGATACCGGTTTCACACGAGGGTAGAACAATGAGGTAGAACAGTGGGCAAGTAGAGTACTGCTACTGTTTGAAAGCAAAATAGTGATTTTCTTTCTGTACTGTCCCGTGCGTTCAAACCACAGAGCAGATCAAAAAGTACAGTACTACACAGTACTGCTGTTTGAACCACAAGTCTGTCCGTTCAAGCAGTAGCAGCACTGTGCTACCGACTGTGCTGTCTAATGGGCCTCGGAGACGGTCAATCAGCTTTGCGTCAAGCTCGTTCATTTTCTGTGTGTTTCATTCTGTTGCTAGGTCAAACAGATCTTTTTTATGTCTGTTTGATTTGTTTGAGATAAAAATGATTGGTGAAAAATGATTGCTTCACGAGAAGCTGATTGATCGTCTCCAAAGCCCATAACTGTTTTGGCCTTGTGTAAAATTGGCATTAGTTTAAAGTTGCTGTGCCTTACTTATACGTCATCTTGTTGCGTAGCAACCGTTGCGATTTAAAGTAATTTAACAAAAAATGTTAGGCAACAAAAGTAAGCTTCTATAATATGAATAGAATATAGAAATCGGCCGCCCGTAAAACAAATAGGTTATAGATCGGTTTATGTTTTATAGAATAATATTTATATTGTAAACTATATGTTGGAGTGATAATAAAATATTTTATTTTTGTCATTGGTTTGTTTAATTTCAATAATAATAACACAGATTTTGGGGTTAGAAAAAGAATTTCGAAAAATTATGATCTTGAGGCGGGAATCGAACCCGCGTCCGCTGCTATCCGGGCAGGTGCCTGACCGCTCGGCCACCCAAGACACTAATTAACTTGCCGAAATTCTTTTAACCTTTACACTTCACGTTGTAAGCCAACGGGTACCCTCGCAATGTAGAAATAAATTTCAAACATTCCAAAGCAGATATTTTTACAAATACCGTGCGTTCGGTTAAGCTTGGGTTTGCTTTATAAACAATTGGATTTTAATTTTAACATTATATAAATGTTAGAAATTCTTTTTCTAACCCCAAAATCTTTGTACTAATTTTTCTAACATTTATATAATGTTAAAATTAAAATCGAATAATAATAACACACTTCGCGGCTGTAGGTAATATATCTGCAAGATATTCAGACAAAGCTCAAACGAAACCCTGAAAGCTATGTTGCTCAGAGAGAATAGAAGCCGGATATACATTGGCAACGAAACATTACCTATGTATTCGAAACGGAATTCTCGAAACGGGCGTGCGGTGCCTTATTCATAGTCAAAACCTCACTCGACTGAGGGCAAGCAGTTGTCTTCTTCCTGCCTGTTTCCTGTTCAGTATGTTTACGTCGACGTCATATAGCCATTCACTGTATTTTTCACACCGGATCCATCACATTGGTGTTCTAGTGATGAATAAATGTATAGATAAGTGATGGAAAGGACCATGTCGAGAGACCAATGAACGGAGAGAGTAATTGGATATACCAATTTATACTGCTCAAGGCTCTAGTTTATGTTTTACAGCCTGTCGCTTGCCTAACACCAACTCTCTTTCGGTATGCTATTGTTGGTGGTTCGCCCTCTATTCAGTTGCCCCAAGGTGCTTATTGGTCTATATCGGGCAATCTCCCTTAGTCGACTTTGACGACACCCTAAATTTTACCCAACTTGGGGTATCGTCAGATCTAGACCTAATCTATGTTATTTTATTCGCTAGACCAACAGGCCAACTAGAAGACAAGGCCAAACAGTTGTGATGACAGACAAATATTGAGACAAAACCCCTTGGCATTACGTAGATTTACCTTTTTTTCAGAGTCCATAAAGTGGCAAAGAGGAGAGTAATACTGTCATGTATTCATATAATTGCGTCCAAATTTTGATATTAATTAATCACCCAAACGTTTTTCCTATCATGGGTCCTAAACCTTGGACCATTGTCAAATACGGCCTCTTTTAAACCAATTGTTTATCGATACAAAACGCCTCTGCTGGCGCCGTTATTCATTGTAATAAAGTTGAAAATCGATTGCGGAAAATTCTGGCTGTTTTGCATAACTTGAGTTGTCGATTGTACAGTACAAAGGGCCCGTTTTACTTTGTCCCAATTCGTTGTTGGTTTTGCATCAACGACTTAAATTTATCAAAATAAGTAGGTCCCTTCAAAGGCATATACAAATTAGCTTTTTCACGGATAAAGGTGCCCTCGAAAAAAACTTTGGGCTCAGCAGCAAAAGTAGATTAATTTTATAAAATTTTCAAATTACTTATCGTATTTTTTCCCCTCGGTGGTTGGTAGAAAGGATTAGACAAAAATAATAGACGTTTTACACGTTTACAGGTTTGTATCTGAGGAGGATTTTGAAGTCGCAGGGTCAAGTACGGTCTACGATTGCATTAACTAAGCATGGTCTCTAAGGCTGGTTATTGGATAGGTGACCATAAATATAAATTCTTGAGTTCCCCCGTGCTCCCGAAGTTACGCTATTAGGTACTTACCAACTAACAATTTTCGTATTTTAACAAACTCAGGCCCCGACTATGAATATTTATCAAGGAACCAAACTGCAGTGCTTGAGCCAACAACTTGGAATTTGGGGTTTTATGTTAGTGCTAGCAATTATATTTATTGCTATTATTTATGCTAGTTAAAATTCTTCCATGCTGGCATGGGAGCGAAAAAAAACATAGAATGTGCCAGCTCCGACTTACCCCTGAGGTGTCGTAAAAATCGACTAAGGGAAGATTGGTGGAGACCAATAAGTACCTTGCGGCACCCGAATAGTGTAGGGCAAACCACCAACAGCAGCATACCCAAAGAGAAAGAGGGTTGGTGTCATTCAGGCGGTCGGCTGTAAATCCTAAGCCAAAACCATGAGCAGTATGGATTGGAATGTTACATCCCAATCACTCTCCGGTCGGTTAATCGGTCTCTTAACATGGTCCTTCCCGTATCTTTTTAATGCATTCATTCATCACTAACACCTTTACGGTATGATGGATGATATGAATCAAAAGGGAGTAGCGGATGGCTTGATGACGTCTGACCTATATGAATGGAAGAGGAAACCAATTGCACCGACCCCAGACAAACTGGGAACAGGGCAGGGAGAAGAAGAAGATTTTGAGTGCCCGATGCTAATAAAAAATAACTCAAACGCGAACGGTTACAGAGTTAGAACTGTTGTGTTTCGTGCTGTGAACTTTCATCAGTTGGGTCCGACTTGGCCTTAATAGTCAGAGATTTGAATAAAAAGTAATAATATAGTGTAGTATGTACCATACAGACCTCTGCAAATATGAGAATGGTAGTTCAGGAATAAAAGAAAGGCTTCTCTTGCAAAATTCACACAAACGCATCGACCTATTTTTGAAACACATTGTCTTTTTATATTTGCTTGTGTAGCGGCGTGCTTACATTAAAAAAATGTAATGAGTTAATTTATATATTTTGGAAATAATCCGGCATTCTACTAAAATGCGACCCTTTTTTACTTATCAAAGCGCCCAATCTATTAGTGTTAAATATTGGCGCCCAACTTGGGGCGTGTCAATACTCAAAAAGCAAAAAATCAAAAATGTTCGCCAAAATGTTGTTGCTAAGGCCGGTCATTGGTGACCAAAACTTTATTACCTCGAGTTCCTCATATATTTCAACCGCCTCTATGGTCCAGTGGTTCGACCACCGGAATTAAGATCCAGAAGTCCCTGGTTCGATTCCTATGGGGGTACAAATTTTTAGTCGGTTTGGTTGGTGGTAGGATTTCTTTCAAGTCCGCCAGGCTTGTGATAAGATTGTCAGCCCCTCATTCAAATCTAGACCATAGACCCGGCAAGAATAGCGACTAGTTTTGAATTGTCATTTTTTGACGTTAAGTACTCATTAACGTTATTTGACGTCTCTGAGTGCGGCAGTTGGACAGTTAAATATTTCATTTTGACGTTTGCTTGCTAATTTACCGAGACATGTATGAAACAATTATATTTTTCAATTTAACATCGGTTTATCTACAATATTTCATGTTTATAAATGTTTAGATTTGATGAGACATCTAATAATGAAAGTTATAAAAATATCCGTCAATATATAAAAATATCATAAAAATAGACCGTGTGGTGACGGCAGAGTAGAATACAATTGTCACCACCCCAAATCTCTCCCGTGGGTGTCGTACAAGGCGACTAAGGATAAATCATTATGAGGAATGGGCAGCAGCGTTCCTCTTATACCACCTAACAATAGCAATGTACTGTGACTTTTGTGCCCGATAAATGGCAATAGGCTCGCCACCTATTACATGGGACCTAATATAATTGGCGAAACGTGGGTGCCAGTTCACCTCTGCCTACTCCTTCGGGGATATAGGCGTGATTTATGTATGTATGTATGTATAAAAATATCGTAGAGGTACTTCACCACAATGTCTGTACAAGTCTAAATATAACAATAACCTTACGAAATTCGTCTTACGTGATCCTCAACAAAATTAAATATTTATTGTGTATGAATCTTAAGATGAGAAGAAAATATTGTTTCGCGAATAACCGAAAATGCTTCAATATATTACAAAGGGCACTTGCTATACGAATAACTAATATGATGTGGAGAAAGGT
This sequence comes from Cataclysta lemnata, assembly GCA_963931975.1. NCBI lineage: Eukaryota > Metazoa > Arthropoda > Insecta > Lepidoptera > Crambidae > Cataclysta > Cataclysta lemnata. The sequence goes on along the minus strand of OZ008343.1, from coordinate 913,715 downwards.
AAGGGTTAGATATCAACATTGTACCTAATCTCTAGGTAAACAAAACAATTTAAATCTAATTCTGTAGAAATTGCTGTACTTACTTACCGAGACGAAACACAGAATTGTCATTTGTTTTAAAGTATTTTGACACAATATGTGCGTACATGATTTGATTTTTATTTGAACATTATTTAAATGTATGTTGTTATTTGCTTTGCAATATTTTTACACTATACCTTAAAATCTCTTTTAGGGATAAGTCCGCCCTTGCAAACTATGTGTTATTTTTAAGTTTTTTATGTATTTTCAATTGCAATAAAGAGTATAATAATACGTAAAATGAATTAAGTTAGGCTGTGATAAGTTTTAAACTTGTGTTTCATGTTATTTTGATTTTAAGTAGCAAACAAACTCCCAGGTTAATCTGAATTAGTGAAGAAAACATGGAATCCCATAAAACATTATTAACGAACGCTGCAAAACAGCAACTAAGAATTTATGCGTGCGCATAAATCTGAATACATATAAATTAAATTTGGTTATTATGAAACAGACCAAAAGATACTTGGGAGAAGAAATTTTAAGGCGATTTATATGTAAAGGAATTCATCATCATCACAAACCCTTTAATCTCCCTACTGCGGGATACAGGCCTTCCCTTAAGATAGAAGAATAAGAATATAGTGTATATTGGTGGATGTACTAACAAAATTAAATGCAGATGCTACTGGGATGCATAACTTTTAGGGCTTAACTAGTATTCTGAAGCACGGAGGATCGCATCATCATCATCAACAGCCTTTTAATGTTCCCACTGCAGGGGCACAGGCTTTTCCTACGGGTGGAGGAATATAGGGAAAATGGGCCATAACCCACCACGCTGGCCCAATGCGGGTTGGCGGGTATTAACGACTGCAGATGCAGCCGGGACCAATGGCTTGACATGCCTTCCGAAGTACGAAGGAATTCGAGGTAATTCATTTTTTGGTCACCCATCCAATGATCATCCTTAGCGAGCATTGCTTAGTTTACGCAATCGCAGGCCGAGTGCGCTATGCCACTGCGCTAGCGAGCCCCTCGGAGGATCATTATACATTTTTTCTACTCGCATTTAAAAATAAACCAATTTTAAAACGGTATCGTATCGTATGGAACATCGTTGGAGAATGCAGCAGTTGTGTAATGAAAATCATACGACTGCGACTGGCATGATGGAGAAAGTAAGATATTGTTATAGTAACAAAAATATATTTTTTATTGGCAAACGATATTCTTCCTTAAACAAACGACTCAAATGACGAAGTTGGTCTAAACGAGCGATCATAAGATAGGTACACATTATAGTCCAAAACGAATTTACAGCGACAGCTCCTTAAATTCGAGCTATAACTTTTGTCCGTCTCATAAATCAGTTGGAGTTGGCTATAAAATCTTGGCCGTATGTATGTATGCATTTAAAGTTTATTTTTGAACGTTGTATTTACAATAGCAGTTGCTACCTGCTCAGACGAACTCGATAGCGCGGTGGCTTAACACACTCGGTCCTCGATTGCGTAAACTAAGTAATGTTCGCTAAGGCCTGTCATTGGATGGGTGACGTAATATATTGAGTTTCTCCGTACTTCGAACGGCACGTTATGCCGTTGGTCCCGGTTGCATCTGCAGTCTTTAATACCGATTAATCTGCACTAAGTTAGCCACACCTATTTTCAATGATTTTTGGTGGGTTATGGGCCATAGGGTTGGAAGAATACAGGGGGAATTACAAATGGAAGACCTGTGCCCTAGCAACAGGGATAAAAAGGTTGGTGATGATGATTCTGGAAAAATTTGGTTTGCTAGATATCAGCAAACCAACATTTCAAACCAAAAATAAAGATTAATAAAACAATTATTTACGCGCTGAGCGACGTCTCCTTTTACTTTTATTATGTAGGAATTAATTCTGAAAAATAATTAGAATATACAAAAGAACAAGGATTTAAAAGATACGAACAAGAAAAAGATATAAACGATTTATTTTCAGACTAAGGACTCGAATAGAACAACATTATTGTTTTAATACTTATCATATTCAATTTAAATTAAATTAAAGTAACGTCTTGAAAATTAATTAGGCATTCATAATGAAATTAGGACCAATAATTTTAGACGACTCAAAGGGATCCAGAAACCTTATTTAATGCTTGCTTGATTGATGTTTGTACTGAATAAGTAGGTTCTTTTGAAATGTATTAAAAGACGCATAAATAAAGTAAAAAACTTTCCATTTTGAAAATCGATTGGAACTAATACTCTGTTTTGTGAGTTTTGTATAGCCTAACATGCAAAATTCTACTGATTACCTATTTGAAAGACGGAATAAAATGTCATCATCATCACTGCTGGGGTACGGACCTTCCCTATGGAGTGCGGGTTGGTGGGTCTTAACGACTGCAGATGCAGCCGTGACCAATGGCTTAACGTGCCTTCCGAAGCACGGAGGAACTCGAGATAATACATACATACATAAATCACGCCTATATCCACGAAGGGGTAGGCAGAGGTGAACTAGCACCCACGTTTCGCTAATTATGTTAGGTCCCATGTAATAGGTGATGATCACCCATCCAATGATCAGCCTTAGCGAACATTGCTTAGTTTGCGCAATCGCAGGCCAAGCGCGCCACTGCGCTAACTAGTTCCTCTTATAAAGACGGGATAATAAATTGTAATAAGACAGAATTGAAGAATATTTATCAAGAACAATTCCAATTGCGACGAGTGATTATCAAATTTATAATATTAAAACGGAATTTGTTACTCAGTGGCAATACAAAGTAATGAGTTTTCAGAAGTAATTGCTTTTATTGATAAGTACTCGAGGTATTGTGGAGCGATATTTTGTGCAATAACGCTTTGGAAGTGGAGGCCGAAACATTGTAAGGAAGGTCTTAAATTTCCTTATCTTTGAATCCATACGTTATTTCCTGATTCTTACAAAATACCTCTCTGCATTTTTTTAAGGAAAAGCAGGTAATAGCCCATTATCGTGTATTAGCATTAGAAGAGTAACGCTCAAACGGACAGGCCGAGTTATAGAGAATTTGCTTGTAAATTTAATAATAATTATTATGTTAATTAATAAATAAATATTCAAATAGGAAAGATACAGTAATTTCATAATTAAGCCCTCTAATATTTAAGGGTTTCTATACTAATTACTATACTACTACTAATTACTATACTAATAGTACTAAAAATTACACTGTATATACGCATTTCATACAAACTTCCAGTACTATAGAAGATGCCGTATCTATGTGATAAATACCATTGTATTACTGGTTCCCTTCAACCGAAAAATTAACACTTTACTCACCATGTGCTTTTAACGCCATATCTAATGGTGTGTTTCAGGTAACAGAATACAAATGGTGGTTGTCACTGTATGATACGAGGGCGGGTCAATAAGTACGTGACTTTTTGAATTTTTTGAACCTCTTTTTGAACCTCGACAAATCATATTTTATGGAAGGGATAAAAAAATTGGAGAAGCGTTGGACAAAGTGTATAAAGCTCAAGGGAGACTACGGTGAAAAATAAAATGATTTATTTATCAAAAAATCTGTGTTTTATTCCAATAGTAAAAAATAAAATATTAATTTAATATTTTAATTGCGGCATTATATAAATTAATTGTAATTGCAATTATTATTTGTATATGTAGATCGCCTTGCTACTGATTCTGCTTTCGAGGTTAAGTTTAATATTCAACTCGTAGCACTAACATAACATACTACTTCAGTTTTTAGGTCAAGAGTACCTAACTGCTAGGACACTAGGCTTCCCTATTCATAAAAATATAAAGGGAGAGAGGGTCATAACCCTCAACTTTGACCTATTCCCGATTCATGCCACATATTATCAAAAGATACAGGATTGAAAGGCAAAATTTTCATTGAAATACTCGGGCTGTTTAAATGAAAAGGGGGAATAATAAATTCCAATTATCTCTTCGGCATCATTATAATATCCTACCTGACCCTGTTTTACTAAAAGATTAATTCAAACCACAGTTTAATTAAATCTTTGAGATGGACCCAACTTGAGGTTAAGTAGTAGGTGTGGTTCATATAAGCCGGGATTTATGAAGGTAAGAAGCTGTTGGAAAAGCCTTTGATGACATAGTAATAAAATTATAGATGATACGTAGAACACTATACCACATATTATCTCGCAGCATACCACCTAGCAATACACTACGATTTATGTGCCCGATATAATGCCTACCCCTTCGGGGATATAGGCGTGATTTATGTATGTATGTACACACATAAATCACGCCTATATTCCCGAAAGGGTTGGCAGAGGTAACTCAACAACCACTTTTCGCCAATTAGGTCAGATCCTATGTAATAGGTGGCTTGTTAGGAGGTATAAGAGGCACGCTGCAGCCCATTCCTCATCATTGATTTAGCCTTAGTCGCCTTGTACGACACCCACGGGAGAGATTTGAGGTGGTGACAATTGTATTCTACTCTGCCGTCACCACGCGTTATTTATGTGTGTGTATGTATGTAATAGAACACGGTATAATATGGTATATTGTAATGTACAACAAAACTACATGATGGCCTGTGATTGGAAGCCGTTAGCGAAATGATGACTGAAACATTGTTTTAATTAACAATTTACAAGCGCCGAAAAGTCTAGCGATTGGTCTATAGCACCGTCTAGAAATTATTTATAAGGTTAGCATGTCTACCTCAAGAATCCTATATTGTTGGTCATAAAATGAAAATAAGCACAGAGATTTAATAATATTGGTAACTAAAGAAAGAAAAAATATAGTCATGATACGGGAATCGAACCCAGGTCCTCTGCAATCCAGGCAGTTTCAGATTGCAGAGGACGCGGGTTTGATTAATTTTCTAAACACAACTTTCTTTGTATTAATTTAAAGGTGTCTCAAAGACACAATTTATTAAAAGTCTCACGACTGTTACTTCCATTTCAATTGAATTCATTTATAAAAATGATTTAGTAATCATCGTTATTTTCAAAAGGTAAAAGTAAATACGTTTACCTGCGTAAAATGTTTAGTTAATCACTTCTGGTGATGTCGCGAACCTTTTATCTACATTGGTACTATTTGGCTTAATTCGACTGGCGATTTAATAAATCGGTGTTTCAATGTAGTTGGACCCAAGGGAGTTAAAAAGATAGCTTTTATGGCGTTCGGGCATTGCCACCGTATTTATGTGAGCTATTTCACAGCACGTTTTATATTTTTTGAGTATGTTAAACTTTGAAGAGATATTTTTACAAACTTACTTACGTATTTGGTAAGTGATGGGACTGCTATCAAGAATTAAGATAAATAAAATATTTGAAACCCATTTTCGAAAAATCTATCATACTGAACATTGAAATTTCTTTGACTTAAGATTGAATTACGTGCTAATATTAACATTAAATAAAAGGTAATACTACTTGGACATTAAGATACGCTAACACTGGTCTGTATTCACCCTTTAAACCATGAGAAGTTCTTAACGCGGAATAATATCATGTTCGATAGTATTTTGGGACGAAACCGTTGGGAATATCCTGCCGACTAGATGTTATACGATATTTCCAAAACTACGTTTACTTACCATATTTATAGAGTTTAAACTAGTTCTAAAAGTTTGAAATAAAACAACTTTTACGGATAATTTTATTTGGTATTTGGCATATTAATTATTTAACCCGACGTTTCGATCACTTAATTTAAGTAAACAAACGTTAGACGATTCCACGATTGATGTACTCAAAAAAGGTTTAAATTTCGCTGTAACACCTCGTAGAATACCGTATGAAGAAATTATTTGTAACGTTGAGGATTGCTTAGTTAAAAATAACACGAGAAAAGAAGATTTAGAGGACATACGGCAAGATGTATCATCCACCTTACGTCATTCTAAAGTGCCGAAGTTAAATCTTCCTTTTAACGAATATATTGCTCTTAAGAACTTGAGATCTAAGCCAGAATTAACTATCCTCCGTGCGGATAAAGGTAATGCTACGGTAATCATGTCAGATTATAATGATAAAATAAGTCTCATATTATCGGATGACAAGACCTACAAACACGTTAAGTGCGATCCAACTAATAAAATATTAAAAAAGACCAGTGATCTTGTCAAAGTTCATACCGAATCATTAAATCTCGACACCAATTACCTTGTCCCTACGTGCGTAAAACCTCCAAAACTGTATGGGCTGCCGAAAATACACAAGGACAAGGCTCCGCTGCGTCCTATTGTGAGCCAAATCGACTCACCAACTTACCGATTGGCCCAGTACGTAGCTAGAATACTTTCACCACTTAGAGGTAACACTAGAGCTTTATGTGAAGGATTCCTACTATTTTGTTAGTGATATTAAACACCTACATGTTGCTGACAATGCAACCATGGTTAGTTTTAATATACAGTCATTATTTTTATTTACTTGCCATGATTGTATAGAAATTATTAAAAGGAAACTAGTAGATAATAACATGCCTATTGCACATGCAGATCTCTTAGAACACTGTTTAACATCAGTGGGCCTACCGCCTAACTCGATTGCTGATGATAGCTCTATAGCAATGCACTGATTATCCGAGCGACCGCCTAAAATTGTATCAGCAATAAGCACAGAGTATAACAACAACTGCTAACATGAACGAACGATATAGTTCTTTTGGTATAAGATGAGCTTTGCATTTGAGTGAGTGACCGCAAAAGTAGGGTTAGTGAAAAAAATAATATAATTAAATATTTTAAAAGAAAATTATATTTTTTTTTATTAGAAACAAGTTATTGAGTAGTTACGAACGTTTATAGGAACGGACATACAAACAAATCGAACACCATCCTCCGGCTTCTCCGCCAGTCTGGTAAAACACTATTTATGTCCATAAATTATTAAAAAAATATATTCTAACTCTTCTACATGGGTCATTGAATCTTCACTATCTTCATTTTCACTCTCATCTAATGACACATCTGTACGAGCGGGCAGCGAGCGCTTGTAAGGCGCCGCTTCCCGCATGTACAGGATTGATGAGTAGGAACTACTCCAGAGGGTAGCATCCGGCTCGAAGGACCATATGTACGAGCGGGCAGCGAGTTTATAAGGCGCCGCTTCCCGCATGTACAGGATTGATGAGTAGGAACTACTCCAGAGGGTAGCCCTGGCAAGTAGCTGATTGATGGGAGGAAGATACCCCAGGGAGTAGCCCTGGCAGGCAGCGGGGAGGAAGGAGTGAGATCCAACACGGTCGATTGGAATCTAGTTTATTGGATAAATAATACAGTATATATATGATTGGCTTGGTCTGTACACATTGATAGCTGTTAGGTATGTCTCTCATGGGTGTAAACTGCCGACGGTGCGCTTGGTCGACGTCTTCTGTATGTAGGTGGCCTCGCTGCTGACTCTGCTCCTCAGCTTGAGTCCAATGTTCGACTCGTGGCTCGAACATACTCCCAACTCCAGAAAGAGATGGGCAGGGCGTATCCATCTTGCGCGTTCAATGGTGATGCTTGATGGTGAATGTTTCCATGCCTTGAACATTCTGCCAACTCCGAGAAGAGATGCTTTGGTTGCTTGTTGTTGATCATCGGAGCACGGCGTCATTGTAGTTGCTGTAGGTATGTAGTTTGTGGATTCTCCACATTAACTAGGCGACTTCTCAGTACTCTGGTGAGACCCGCTGGTGGGAGGCCAGAGACCGATTCGCTTCGCTGTGACAATGTTGCTTAATGTTGACCTTCCTCCTCTATCAATTAGAGAAGTTCAGCAAGCGAGACTCCGAATGGTGATGCAGTAGAGTACCCCATGAGAGACTGTTGATTGAGAAAGTACAATCGTTAGTAGGTATAATAATAATGTAGTGTTGATGTATATGAAATTATAATATAAAAATGCTTCTAAATAAAGTAATATACCAAGTGCTGTCTGATAAATTCTCAATTATAGCTGAATGTCGATAAGTGTTTGTCCTTACCTGTCTTATTTGCAGTGTAAGGGTGTGTTTGTTAAGTTTCCCTATCTGCTGCTTGCAGAATGAGGGCTGATTGATAAGTTACCCGGTCTGCTGTTTTCAGTACCAAGGCATAACGCTCGCTTGTATCTTACTTGCCTTGTTGCAAAGTAAGGATGTGTAATGTAAACGCTTGAACTTACCTGCCTTGATTGCAGTGTAAGAGTGTGTAATGATAGATAAGCTATCCTTACCTGCCTCGTTGCAGTGTAAGGATGGTAACTCACCCTACTCGCTGCATGCGTAGTTAGGGCTGAGTTTGTCAAGGTCCCTGCCCGCTGTGTGGGGTTTCAGGAATGCTAGCTTGACCTTACGTGCCGTGTCTGGAGCGTAAGGGTGTGTCATGTAATGTCAATGCTATTCCTACCTGCCTTGTTACAGTGTAAGGAAATGTATGTGTTGCGATACATGTTATTATACAATTATACATCAAAGTAGCTAAATAGTCCACAATAATATAATTATAATATAGCGTGAACTATCTGTGATAAATAATATGTTGTGTACAGTACCAAGTTATAATTGTCAATTACAATTAATAAATATGCTTTAGCCTTCCCCGCTAATCAAATGATATAAAAAATATTATGTCAATATGTCAGTGACCGTAATTGTGTAAATAATAGCTAAACGTAAAAATGATTGCTTGCAAATACCAATTTTTATTGTTATTGTTTCGGTATGCAAGTGTCTTATTACCGATGTCGAGAAATGCTAACGATTTAATTTCAGCTAATTTGTCAAGTTAATTAATTGTAAGGCTATTATGATTAATGTTTTGCAAAATTGTAAAATAACTATATAAATAAAATCGATATCATAAAATGTTAATAAGTATTAAAATAAATAACGTAGCTCAGAGAGAACCATAATAGGATATGTGAGAAGGTTACGAACGATTGTAAGTCGTCGCTTCCCACTCACACAAGCTAGGACGCTGATCCAGGGTAGTATTCCCGGATTACAGCAGGAACGCTAGGAAGCTCGAAGGACCAAATGTACGAGCGGGCAGCGAGCGCTTGTAAGGCGCCGCTTCCCGCATGTACAGGATTGATGAGTAGGAACTACTCCAGAGGGTAGCATCCGGCTCGAAGGACCATATGTACGAGCGGGCAGCGAGCTTGTAAGGCGCCGCTTCCCGCATGTACAGGATTGATGAGTAGGAACTACTCCAGAGGGTAGCCCTGGCAAGTAGCTGATTGATGGGAGGAAGCTACCCCAGGGAGTAGCCCTGGCAGGCAGCGGGGAGGAAGGAGTGAGATCCAACACGGTCGATTGGAATCTAGTTTATTGGATAAATAATACAGTATATATATGATTGGCTTGGTCTGTACACATTGATAGCTGTTAGGTATGTCTCTCATGGGTGTAAACTGCCGACGGTGCGCTTGGTCGACGTCTTCTGTATGTAGGTGGCCTCGCTGCTGACTCTGCTCCTCAGCTTGAGTCCAATGTTCGACTCGTGGCTCGAACATACTCCCAACTCCAGAAAGAGATGGGCAGGGCGTATCCATCTTGCGCGTTCAATGGTGATGCTTGATGGTGAATGTTTCCATGCCTTGAACAACATCATCGTACAGATGATGTAGCGCTCCGTAAAACCATCAATAGCGGCGTCGCGACCATCAAATGCTTTTTCTTCTTTTACTGCATGGTCAAAATCATTGCCCATGTATTTTCAAGGGGATTAAAATTTTCACTAATATAATACCTAATTAAAACAGCGAAATATTATTAATATATGTAGCTGCTAGCGGTACAAAGAAAAGTGCGAGACAGAGTATTGACAGTTGACGGACGCACCGAGCAGTGGCCTAGCACGGGACGTGAAAAATATGACAGTGTTTTCTCTCAGGATTTAGTGGGAGTTAGAGCGAGAAGAAAAGATTTTCTTTCCCCTGAAAGAGATGTGTCCACGTCCCGTGCTACGGGGGGTGCAGTATTGACAGCTATCAATTTAGCTAGCAGTCATCTTGAATTTTTAGGCGGTACGGATTTTCTGCCAAATTCATACAAAATCCAAAGCTATTGCTGATAGTGACAACTTCAAAAGCTATAGCTGATAGTGACATCATGACGTCATAAACTATAGCTTTTTCTTTAGCAATAGAGTTAGGCGGTAGACCCGCTGGTTATTTATTGTGGTAGCAATGGGCTCCCCGGTGTCACCAATAGTTGCTGATATCTTTATGGAGGACTTTGAGGAGAGGGCCTTGAGCACATCACCTATAACACCCAGGTTCTACAAGCGGTATGTAGACGATACCTTCACAATATTGCCAACTAATCAAATATCTGCATTTTTATCACATGTCAACTCCATTCACCCCAAAATTCAATTCACTATGGAGTTGGAGGCAAATAATAAGCTAGCTTTCTTAGATATATTAATAATAATTATAATAATAATTATAATAGCTTGAGCCATACAGTGTATCGGAAAGCTACCCATACTGATAGGTACCTCAATGGTGACTCTCACCACCATCCCAGTCAGCTATCTACCGTGAGCAAATCTTTGTTTCAGAGAGCACACGGCATCTGTGACAGTCAACACCTGGCATCAGAACTAAATCATGTTAAGCAAGTACTGCGGAGTAATAAACTGCAAGTACCAAAGCCCTGTCGCAGAGGTCGAGTAAAACCGGCAACAGTCGAACGTCAACCTGCTGTACTACCTTACTTGAAGGGTGTCACTGACAAGATTGGGAACATCTTGAAGCGTGCTTCCATTAAAACTTATTTCAAGCCGCTGAAGAAGATCAACCAATTTCTAAGACCTGTAAAGTGTAACATCCCCCTTCAAGATGCAGGAATTTACAAGCTAGATTGTGACTGTGGACTCTCATATATAGGCCAAACAAAGAGAAGTATAGGGACCCGGGTAAAAGAACACATAGCTGATGTGAAACATAGGCGCGAAACAAAATCTGCAGTATGTGAACATGCCTTAGACGGACCCAACCATTATTTAAGATTTGACAAACCGCAAATTCTAGCAAAAGAGAAACGATATATACCTAGAATGATACGTGAAGCTATTGATATCAAGAAACATCCAAACTTCAATAGGGAAAATGGTTGGAACATACTACCTGCATGGGACCCAATTATTAGAATAATTAAATCCCAACACCGTCCTCATACTGCCAAAAACAATGATACTGTAAGCTCTGTTTGTGTAAATCGGAACACCTAAAATATCAAATATTATGACGGTAGTTAATTATTACTTGATTGTGAGGACACCTGTCATCTTTAGTCCCCCCGTGACCACGGCCACTGTAAAGTGATCGAAACGTCGGGTTAAATAATTAATATGCCAAACACCAAATTATACGCGAGTCTTATCCGTAAAAGTTGTTTTATTTCAAATGTGTAGTGCTCGTGCAAATATAAGAACACATTATAGTTCTAAAAGGCTCCTATGACGAACAAAGTTAGAAATTAAATATTTACTATCAAATACACTCCAAAACTCATTTGACTGTTTTTCATTAGCATAATTAAAGGGCAGATTTTAATAATAGTCGACAATATTTATATATGACAATATTTCAACTCACACTGTTAAAGGTTATGGGGATAGGTCTTACCGCCTTACCCTAAGATTAAGCAGTTGATGGTGGTGCAATTTTTTAATGTTAAACAGGGAAGCTCTTGCCGTTACCTGATGGTAAATTATGATAAGAGCCAAAGATGGGATCGAGTTTCACCTGGATTTCTCAACCACAGAGGTGCTGGCTATCTTATCACAATTGTCGGAACACAATAATGCTGTTAACATTGTTATTATGGCGACAGATTTTGATAAGATGGTGATCAGGTAGCCAGGCGGCGTTGAAAGAAGTCTTACTACCAAGCAAACCGAGTACAAATTATAAATTAGTATAATTTGGGGGATCGAGGATTTGGATTGGATTTTATTTCCGGTGGGCGAACCTCTAGACCACGGAGACGGCTAAATATACACTTCCAACCTATTCTTTTATATAGTTACCTAAGAAATATTTATATTTGGGATTTATATTTGGTATTGTCACAAGTCACAACATATTCGATTCAGCCAGTCCCAAAGAGCACAGGGCTTTCTGAAGATCCGATTTCTCGTGCATTTTTATTGGTTTTCTGAGATCAAAGCTTTCCATTTTAGGTTTTATTCACTCAATGTCAAGCAATATGACACCTGTCTCTTACTTTTACTTACTATGGATTTATTGAGAGAAAATGGACTCACTACAAATTGACAGTTAAAACTTAAAATTACATAAAGTTTTAATAATATTTTATGACTTGAAAGGCATCTGGTGCTAGTAAAACTTACTTGTGTTTTTGTAACAATAATTTATTTCTGCCACACTATTGATATCTTGTTAATTAGGTGAACTATTTCGATGACATTCGTTTTTTCCAGAGCAGTACTTGGTATTTGTTGCTTTACGCTTCTGGAATTGGTAGACACTACTGAAAACGCCTTACTTCTTACTGAATAATGGACTGACATAGCACTTGTTTCCATCGATATGCTAACAAATAAGAAAACCGATTAAATGAATTAGATAATGTTCTTAAAACGTGTGTTCACGCCAGTCATGATTTTATTTTATCTTTGCGTGACCAAAAAGTTATAATACTCTGTACACTAAAAATGTTATATTATCTGTGTCGATTCAAATTCGACCGCGCTACAATCCACCACAATGTAAAGTTGATTAATTAAATATTCAATTCTAAATCCAACAAAATAGCATTTATTTACATCATTTTCTTGCCTAAACAAGAAAATTGGCGACCGTGACAGGACGCTGCAATTTTTTGACGATAGAAGTTTACCAAAAAACGGCGTCCACAAGAAATAACAAATGAAGATACAAATTAATTTTGCTAATATTTTATTATGAAAACTTTCTCGTCTGGTCCAACGAATCATCTAAAGAATCGTGCCAAGAAGCAGAGAAAGTGCCTTATTTCAAGAATCTACATGCCAAAATATCCTTTTCAAATACTAATTCCCACTAAGATTTCCCACTATAAAATTCGTTTTCCATTTGTGCGAATTATCGATTTTCTAACTTTTTAAATTTCAGTGCCGTAAGCTAAAATGGTACGTATTTCCTCATAATTTTATTGATTGTTATATTAATTTGTAATTGTAAAACTAATATAGAGTTGCGTTATAGTATTTTGTTACGTAATTCATATTATGAATTAATAGGTAAATTTCATATTCTATGTAATGATTTTAAATAATAATTATTTTTGCTTATAGAAAGTTTAATGCATTTTATTAACATTTGTCCGTATGTTATCCTAATGCATAATAAATTCGTAATTATTTAATTGTTATTGTTTACTATTACGTATACGATTACGATTAAACAAAATATTGTTAATTGTATTTTGTTACATTGTTAATAACTATTTATATGAAACCATAAGTAATTTCTTTAGGCTAATTTTATTAATTGATTATTTATTATAGCTGTATTGTTAAAATGTTCAGTAGGCAGAAATAACTTCAGTCTTCTATGCTAATATTTGAATTTCTTCACGTAATATTCTATATTTTGTTTTCTTTGTCTTTGTTGCAATTTACGTAAAATATTGAATTGAATAATATAAAGTAGTAATTTCTTTCTATACAATATACCTACAAAATGTCTATTTCTAATGAAACTAATTTGAAATCCCTATATACTCGACGGAGTTCTATTAAGGGGCAGATAACAAAATTCAGAAATTACATTGCCAATATTCAAGATAATATTACACAAAACGATGAATTAGAGTTATTTGAATTAAACCTAAAGTTAAATAAATTCGAAAGTTTGTCAACTAGGTTTGATGACTTGCAGACAGAGATAGACCTATTAAATTCCGATAATTTGTTACAAGAGATTGACGAAAGAGAAATAATTGAAAATTCTATAATTCAATGCATTGCCATGGCCCAGACTATTTTAAAACAAAATGAGTTGACAAACAACAAGTCAGTTCATGAATGTTGTGCAACCGACATTGGTATTAAACTACCTCAAATACAGATAGCTAAATTTGACGGATCTCATTTCCGCTGGTTAGAGTTTCGCGATACATTCATAAATTTAATTCATAATAGAACAAATATTTCAGATATCCATAAGTATCATTATTTAATTTCATACCTAGAAGGCGATGCAGCTCGTATTATTTCAAACCTCGAAGTGTCATCCGCTAACTATAAGGAGGCATGGAATCTTCTTTGCGAGAGATACAATAACAAAAGACTCTTAATTAATTACCATTTAGACTCGTTGTTTAAAATTCACCCTTTGCCACGCGAATCAGAGAAATCACTGCGGTTTTTAGTGGATCACGTCACTAAAAATCTCCGTGCGCTCACTAGTCTCGGTCTTCCGACTGATCATTGGGACGTGCTTATAATATTTATGTTGTCTTCTAAACTAGACATTGAGACAAGCATAAAGTGGGAAGAGTTCCGCAACACATTTGATAATATACCAACATTAGATCAATTCAAAAGATTTTTGATTGACCGTGCCGATGTTCTAGATTCTATAAACCGTAATAAATTTGTCAGTAAAAATAATAAAGAATCAAATAAAACACCCATTCAACAAAATAATGACTCGCGACCATATAATAACTCGATTAATAATAACATGCACTCAAATAAGATAGCACCTTATAATGAAAATATAAATAAAACTTCAACTTTCGTTTGTATTTTATGTAATGATAACCACAGAATTTACGATTGTTCACAATTTAAATCTAAAAGTATAAAAGAAAAATATGATCTTGTCTCAAAGTTCAAACTATGTCAAAATTGTTTACGACAGGGACATTCTTTAAATGAATGCCGTATGGGTCCTTGTCGTCAGTGCAACCAAATGCACAATAATCTACTTCACAATCCTAATGTTGTGCCTGGTTATAGTGAGATGAATAATAATACGCAAATTGATTCTGTAGTAGCATTTACGAAAAAATGCTCTACCGACGTTCTTCTCTCTACAGCTATAGTAGAAATATCCAATCCTGAATGTGGTAGTGTGATGAGGGTCCGCGCTCTTCTAGATTGCGGCAGTCAGTCCTCTTTTATCACTAAATCTCTACAACAAAAATTGTCATTAAAAACTACTAATATAAATTCATTTCATATTATTGGTATCGGCAATAACTTTTCAAATAAGGTTACCGAAAGTTGTATAGCTAATCTTAAATCTTTACATAGTACTTACCAAGTAACACTTCCATTATATATTCTTGATAAATTAACCGGGAACTTGCCAAAAGAGCATATTGATTTGCAGGGCTTAATATTACCGAAATATATAACACTAGCAGATCCTTTATTTACCCAACCTGCTTCTATAGACATTTTAATTGGAGCAGATATTTTCTGGGATATTATCGGGTGCGAACAGCACTCGTTAGAACCTTATCGTCTAAAGTTAAGAAGTTCTAAATTCGGTTGGATTGTAGGTGGTCCCACTAATACTAAAAAACAATTTAAAGAAATTTACTGTAACTATACTATGGTAGTGCATAAGTCAATGTCTAAAGTTGATAAATAAAATACTAAAACTACTAAATTCTTGGAGCTTGAAGAGCTACCTCAACAAAATGTACTCAGTCAAAATGAGATTAATTACGAAAATAATTTTCTAAAGCATACTAAGCTTTCCTCAAATGGCAGATTCTGTGTCAGTTTACAGCTAAAGTATACACCAGACTGTCCTGAAAACTCGTATTTCCTATCTAAAAGGAGATTATTAAATATTGATAGGAGTTTCCTAAAAAACCTTGATCTAAAAACACAATATATTTATATCCGAAGCGAATACTATGATTTGAGACATGTTTATAAATCATTAGTCTTAAAACCTAACTTTTCTTATTTTATTTACAATCACAAAGTTTTTAAGGAATATGAACCCACAAAAATTCGAGTTGTGTTCGACGGATCTGCTCCCATTACATCCGATTACTTCTTCAATGAAAACTTTTATAAACTAATATTACGAACACGTCAATATAAATTTCTATTTATCGGTGATATAACTAAAATATTTTCACACAGGGGCCATAATACTGTTACAGTAGCAAATGAATTATATAATTTTCTTAAGTTTAAATACAAGTCTCTATCTGAGTTTGCTGCACGAGAGGGATTTGATTAACGCTATGTTATAGTTTCAATATTTCATTTAAAATTTATAAAATGAGAAATGCCCATCTTTTGTTAGAGGAAATATGTAAATTTTTCGCACAGATGGAAGCGATTTTAAATAACTGTCCTCTTTAACCCATGTCGTCATCAATCGAAGATTCCCCTCTTTGACCCAAGGATATTTTAAAATAGAAAAACTTTTGAATGACATATCAAACATCGGCCTAGAAGATAGTAAAGGCACTTCTCTAAGTCGTTATGATTAGACCAGATTAGACATATTGTTGGCATAGATGGCAAAAGAAGTATATAGCGGACTTACAACAAACTAAATGAAAAAGTTTCAAGTTTCATTTTCCTACCCATGGAAACAAGTTATTATAAGAAGATAACAACCCACAATTTAATTGGCGACTAGGCGACATCATCGTTTATTTCCTGGACCTGACGATGTTTCAAGAGCTGATGTGAAAACTACAAAAGGCTGCAGAAGTCGTCCTTCGTTTCGCGTGTGCCGCCTATCTACCCACTGCTGAATAACTTATGGTTGAAAGAATGGATCTTTCAACGGGGGGCAAGATGTTCACGCCAGTCATGATTTTATTTTATCTTTGCGTGACCAAAAAGTTATAATACTCTGTACACTAAAAATGTTATATTATCTGTGTCGATTCAAATTCGACCGCGCTACAATCCACCACAATGTAAAGTTGATTAATTAAATATTCAATTCTAAATCCAACAAAATAGCATTTATTTACATCATTTTCTTGCCTAAACACGTGTTCTTCAGCTTTTTTAGAACGGGTCATCACCACACCAGCATGTGGTGCTACTCACGAATGAATGTATAGAAAAGAGACGGAAAGAATGATTTTAGAACACGTTGCAGAAAAAAGACGTATTTATATTTCTAGAAACCGGCTGGCTCAAAATGCATAAAAAAATCTGATCTCAAAACAAAACATGTCAAAAACTAGAGCACACTGAATTTTAGTTTCGTCCATTTTGATGTTCGCATAAAATTTTCCTGGGCGCTCTGTTAGGCTTTTCAGTTCGGCTTTTAGAGTTGTTTTCTTTTATATTTTATGTGGATTTGAATACCTGCAAGTTTTTTTTTACTGACAATTTTATATGCACACAAAGCAGTTCAGACCTCGTATTATTTAAACCGATTTCAGTTGCTTTTCCTGCTTCTCATTCATTAAGAATAGCAAAGTGTGAGAGTGACGTGTAGACTGAAATCGGCTTACATAATAGGGTGTCAGGAAGCTAAGCGGCGATGGGCCTAATATGAACGCTGAAAATCACTAAAAGGGTGGGCTATGTTCGGGGTTTGTTTGATAATTATTAGGAATGCTGAAATCCTCAGGAGAACTAAGGTAATCAACGATGCCCGAAGAATTGAGAACCTTTAGTGGCATTAGCAGAGTAAATTCCGAGGAGTAATGAGGGCCAGAGGGGCGGAGAGGTCCTCAAATGATGCAGCGTTATAGGTGGAACGACGATCTGGTAAAAGCAGCGGGATGCCACTGGATGCGGGCAGCGCAGAACCGATGGGATTGGAGATCTTTAGGGGAGGCCTATGCGCAACAGAGGGGGTCCTTAGGATGAAAAAATGTTTGTGGCCTAGCAGTGAGGATAATTAAGAGCTGGGTTGATGATGGTATAAACAAAATATACGAGTACATCACGCCTGTTTATTCTGTAGGGTTAGGTAAAAGTATGTTTACCCACATTATCCATCATATCGACATAACTGCTGAATGGCTAACAAAGCACTGACTTGCATGTTTCGCATTGGTCAATAAAAATTCAACGAACAACGTAATTTGCTTTGTTACAAGAATTAGTGGTAATCCATACATACACACATACATAAATCACGCCTAGGTATATCACGCACCCACGTTTCGCCAATTTGGTGATATTTTTCCTTTAACTAACCATATAATAAGGTCTGTAGGTATACTGACTCTAATTTGTTCAATATTTTTTTAATTTGTTAATACATTTACTGCCGCACTCAGAGAAGTCAAATAACTTTAATGAGTACCTAATGTCAAAAAATTTTGATTAAATCTAGACCATAGACCCGGCAAGAATAGCGACTAGTTTTTAATTGTCATTTTTTGACATTAAGTACTGATTATCGTTATTTGACGTCTCTGAGTGCGGCAGTTACTTCAATAGCACATCATAATAGTGATGTTAATGTTATTCTGACACTTACTTCGAGTTAATTAAAGCTTGTCAAAAAATTAAAGGGCCTAATTTTATGGCTCCGTTTGTAAAGAGTCGACAGTAAAATAACTTATTTATTTTTATTTGAACATTATATGTTAGAAAAATTATCACATAGAAATTTGTGGTTTCAGGATCAAGAATAAAATTTTTCGAACTTTTTCTAACCACAAATTTCATTGTGAAAATAAATATTTGTTTACTCAGAGTTATAATTTTAAAAGGTTTTTTGAAAGGTTCATCTTTCCGAAATATTTTTCGTTTCAGTCCATTTCTACAAAGCCGAATAATCGAATGCCTATTTTCCCGAAGAACCATTTGATGAATGAACCGCTACGTCTACTAGATAAATTGAGCCTAGACCCTTTTCATCGATACTCGGAGTTTCTATGGTGCTACAAATAGTTTTTGATTGCATTATATTGACAGATAAGCGTATTGCAAACTCATATTACTACATGTTTTCAAATAAAAGAATTTTCTTGTATTGTTTGTTAAAATTGCTAAAAATAACAGATGTTGCTGTAACCTAAACTGTGGTAAGTTTAATCTTGTACCAAAATAGATTATTTAAGTCCTGGTGAAGGTTAAGAAGGACTTTGAAGGGAGGGATAATTATATCTGAAATTCAATCTAAATACCTTCAACCACTACTATGAAACACTGTCTAACTCTAAGGGCTTGTACACAAAACTGCGTTGCGACGTCGCATAGTAAAAATCTACGAGCTCCCACGCCGCATCGCAAGAGCATGCGATTCAAATTCATTCTTCTTCGTTATGTGCACTTGACCGTAAAGTTTTTACACTTTTCCGCCCGCTACGCGAACGTATAATCCCACTTCCTGGTCAGGGGGTGACATAAAACTAAGATCTTACCGCGGGCGATAAAAAAGAAGGCTCCAGATCGCATATTTATCCTTGCGATCTGTCAACAAAGATGTTGTATCGCCCTCGGTATATAATGTACTATTGTGGTGAAAAAGTAGTCACGCTATTGGCAAAAAGATATCTTACCGTTCCTTCTAGTGCACTAAGAGTCTACTTCAAGGAAATTAGAGGAGATTGTTTGAGCACATGGTCATAACCTTTTTACGTTGGACATTTACGGACAGCCATATACTTTCATTGGAGAAGTACGTAGTAATAGTTTATTGTGTGTCGAGCAATCTCGGCTTAATGGAAACAGTCTATGCTTTTCTGCTTATAGCCTGCTCTGAATCAGGCCTCAATCTTGATTAAATAAATCCGTTACTAAGTATGTACATAATAGGTCGGGGAAAAGTTTCTTCGCATTTTTTAAGAAAATTCAAAACATTTTTTAATATAGTTTATTTACATTTAACTAAAGTATGTAGGTACCATTTTGTTCTATAACTTTTTGCCATCTTGTAGGTAGGGACATGATCCCATTGCTATAGAAATTTTGGGACTTCTGGTCAAAATACCGCGACAAGAGGTTTTGGCAGTCCTCTCGTGATGTTGACCTGACACTGCCTAAAGAATTCTGAAGAGACCGAAACAGGTGGAAATCTGAAGGGGGCAAGGTCAGGACTATACTGCGGATGCATTAACACCTCCCAGGCAAACTCTCTTAATTTTTGCTGAGTGGCTAAAGATGTGAGATGCGTTATCATGATGAAAAACCACACCCCTTCTGTTGATTAATTCCGGCCGCTTTCTCTCAACTTCTTGCTCATCAGTTGTTCGCAGTAGAGTTCAGAATCGATGGTCCTGCCTGGTGGTAACAGCTCTTCCAATCCCACCACACACACAGCATCACCTTGTTGCGAGTTAACCCGGGTTTCGCCACAGTCTGTGAAGCCTGACCGGCCTTTGACCACGACCTTTTTCGCACGTTCTTGTCGTACGTGATCCACTTTTCATCACCAGTTATCAGCTTCTTCAAAAATGGTTCGGTTTCATTATGTCGTAATAAAGAATCACAAATGAGTACACGGTTCATTAGGTTTCTTTCAGTGAGCTCGTGAGGTACCCAAATGTCGAGCTTTTTTGTGTACCCAGTTTTTTCCAAATGCGCCAAAACTGTTTTGTGGTCAATTCCCAGTTCTTCAGCTACGTCGTAACTACTGACATGCCGATCTTGCTCCACTTTTTCAAAAATGGCATCCATTTTATCTGTAATAGGGCGACCAGAGCGACGTGCATCTTTGATATCAAAATTTCCGGATTGAAAACGCTTAAACCAAATTTGTGCTACTCTCACAGACACTGCACTAGGTCCATAAACATCGCAAATTTTTTCCGCGGCTCGCGTGCATTTTTACCTTTTTTGTAGTAAAATTTTAAAATGTATCGAATTTCTTTATTAGATTCACTCATCTTTTCAAAATCACACATTTTACTAATTTGAATGTAGAATTATGTTCTTTAAAATTTAAACTTTCAATGATACCAAAACCAGCCAGATACAAATAGTATAGCCAAAGAAATTTTATAACAAGTTTATACATACATACATACATAAATCACGCCTATATCCCCGAAGGGGTAGGCAGAGGTGAACTAGCACCCACGTTTCGCCAAATATGTCAGGTCCCATGTAATAATAGGTGGCGAGCCTATTGCCATTTATCGGGCACAAAAGTCGCAGTACATTGCTACCCTAGGTGGTATAAGAGGAACGCTGCTGCCCATTCCTAATATATTCAGATTTATCGTTAGTCGTTGAAAGGTCAGATGATATAGTCCAGTCCCAGGCTAATCATATGGCAGAAAATTTGAATGAGAATGAAATAAGTATGCATGAGATTGTGCAAGCATTGAAAGGTATGAAAGCAGGAAAGGCGGCAGGGTGTGATAGGATGTCGGTCGAGATGCTGAGGGCTGGTAAGGGTACCATTGCTAAGCAGCTGCACCGCCTTTTGAACCTTTGTTGGGTAAGTGGCCAAGTACCAAAAGACTGGCGTAAAGCTGTCATTGTGCCACTATACAAGGGTAAAGGGTCGCAGCTGGAATGCAAAAATTACCGTGGTATTAGCCTTCTCAGTGTTGTCGGCAAATTGTATGCAAAGATTCTGATTGAAAGGATTATGAAAGAGACTAATGACAGAATATGGGACGTGCAAGCAGGGTTTCGAAAGGGAATGGGTTGTACGGATCAAGTTTTTTCTCTACGATGCATAACTCAGAAATCTCTGGCTAAAAGCCAACGAGTATATTGCGCTTTCGTAGATCTAGAAAAGGCTTATGACCGTGTGGTGAGGAATGAACTATGGTCGATTTTGTCGATGTATGGGGTGAGCAGTAGCCTGATCCAAGCATTGAAATCTCTCTATGAAGATTCCAATGCTTGTGTTAGGATAAATGGCGCATACACAGAATCGTTTCGCATCGGAACAGGTGTGAGACAAGGATGTGTAGCGTCACCATGGCTGTTCAACTTATACATGGACAACTGTCTGACCCGACTGAAAGAATTTGATTGTGGACTAAGAATGAACGAGTTACTTATCAAATGCCTGCTGTACGCTGATGACCAGGTTATATTAGCGTCATCAGAAACAGATTTGCAGGAGATGGTAACAGTCATGCATGAAGCTTTGACAGAGAAAGGTATGAAAGTAAATGTAAGCAAGACAAAGGTCATGGTTTTTGAAAGGGATGAACAAATGACGAAGTGTGAAATTAAGATTGCGAGTGAGAATGTTGAACAAGTAAAAGAGTTTGTGTATTTGGGATCTGTATTTACGAGAGATGGAAAATGTGATAGTGATATTGAAAAGAGGGTGAAAGCTGGGAATATGATAAACGGGGCTTTGCACACTTTTATGAACAGCCAAAGCGTGTCCAGAAAGGCTCGCATGGCTGTTCATAATGGAGTGCTGGTCCCGACACTGATGTATGGAAGTGAAAGTTGGGTATGGGAGAAGAAGCATGAAAGTAGAATAAATGCAGTAGAAATGAGAGCGTTGAGGAGCATGGCTGGGGTAAGGCTGAGCGATCGATTGTATAACAGTGTGATAAGAGAAATGTGTGGTTTGAAAGAGGATGTAATGACAAGGATTGAGAAAGGGATGCTCGCATGGTTTGGTCACGTAGAAAGAATGGATGAAAGGAGACTGACAAAAAGGATATACATGGCGAAAGTGAATGGAGAAATGGGAAGGGGAAGGCCTAGGCGGATCTTTCATAATCAAATTGAAAGTCTATTAAATAAGGGCCAGGTCAAGAGTACCCGAAACCGACGGGCATGCATGAAAAGATTAATGAGATTGGATGAAGCGAAAGAAGTATGTAAGGATCGTAGCAAGTGGAAAGATGTGATCTCTGCCTACCCCTGTGGGAGAAAGGCGTGATATATGTATGTATGTATGTTATCGTTAGTCGCCTTGTACGACACCCACGGGAGAGTTTTGGGGTGGTGACAATTGTATTCTACTTTGCCGTCACCACACGGCTTTTCGCATTATAGTAAGTTTATACATACTATAATGCGAAAAGACTTTTTCCCCAACCTAATATTTAAATAACACACGTACAAAATAAACCTAGTTTACTTATAAAACGAGTTAAATTAAACTATTCGATTTTAATTTTAACAAATTGTTAATATATTTAACGTTAAATATATTAACAATTTAACATTTAATTTATATTTAACATTATTTTGCCCGGATAGCAGCGGACGCGGGTTCGATTCCCGCCTCAATATCATAATTTTTCGAAATTCTTTTTCTAACCACCAAAATATTTGTCCTAGTTAAATTACCTAGTTTTTGATGCAATTAGTCAAAAGTCTAAGGTTGTAATGGGATTAACCCGGTTACATTGTATAAAATAATATTGCGGAGTGGTGACGGCAGAGCAGAATTCAATCGTCACCACCGGAACCTCTCTCTATGTAGGTGTCGTACAAGGCGACTAAGCCAAAAGACAGCAATGAGCAATGGGCAGCAGAATTCCTCTTGTAGCACCTAGCAGTATACTGCGATTTATGTGCCCGGTAGATGGCAATAGGCTACCAAGGTACGTCGCGCTTAGAATAACGCGACGAAAGCTTAGGACTTCGCACTAATTATCTTCTTAGAAAAATTTTGTCACCTTCCTTAAATATTTAAGCTAATAATTTAATTGCAAATTCCCGAGATAACAGAGTTTATAACGGTGTCGTGTCGTGTCAATTTCAGTCAGGTGCTAAGCCGTAACTTTTAATTTATAGGAAACTGATAAAACAACTTGTGGAAACTGTTGGTCACAATTTTTCTCCGGTAATGGTGATTTCAAGAGTTTTAGTAGCTTCTGTCCTCTTGATAGGTAGGGGAAGGTAGCTCAAAACGTGCATGCTGCTTAAAGTGGCTGCTTTTTTGTGTTTTTAATAAAATTGTTTTCTTAAACGCAAGAAGACAGATGGCAACTTTACTGTCCACGTGTCTTGGAAGCAGTTACTAAAGCGATGGGAATAATATTGGTTTTGGAAATGATTTTATAACGATACTTACCGCTTCAGGTAGATTGCCTGTTTGGACTACATTCCATCATCATCATCATCACCAGCCCTGTAATGGAGTGGGCCTTGTGATGACGATATTGGATCATACCAGCCTAAGTATCTAAATGAGATTACATCGACGATTTCTAGGGATCCGTACCCAAAGGGTAAATGGGATCATTTTATTAATGAGACTCCGGTGACGTCCGTCCATCCGTCTGACTGTCAGGCTGTATCTCATGAACCATGGTAGTTAGACAGTTAAAATTTTCATAGATGATGTATTTCTGTTACCGATATAACAACAAAAACTGATAAACAGAATTCAGTAAATATGTAAGGGGGTTCCCATACAACAGACATGATTTTTTGCCGTGTTTTTTTACAGATAATGGCATTCGTGCGCGAGTGCGACTCCCTATTGACCGGTTTTTAAATAAAAAAAATACATATTGAAGCCGGTTTCACGGAGAAGTACCTAATAACGTGTCAAATGTACAAACGACCGTGAATTCTAATGAAAATCGGTCCGGTTTAGTGGTCGTTCGGAAAAACATATCTGTCGTTTCGCACGTCATGAAAAAGGAGGTGAATCCACGTAAAAAGTAACATTAGTTTAGTTTATTTTAGTCAATTAGTCAATTGTATTAGCCGTGTGGTGACGGCAGAGTAGAATACAATTGTCACCATCCCAAATCTCTCCCGTGGGTGTCGTACAAGGCGACTAAGGATAAATCAGTGATGAGGAATGGGCAGCAGCGTTCCTCTTATACTACCGTCCTGACAATGTACTGCGACTTTTGTGCCCGATAAATGGCAATAGGCTCGCCACCTATTACATGGGACTTAACATAATTGGCGAAACGCGGGTGAGAATTCACCTCTGCCTACCCCTTCGGGGATATGGGCGTGATTTATGTATGTATGTATGTATGTATTTTAGTCACCTACTTTAGTTTAGCTTGGCCTTTTCTTCACTTACTACGGCACTCAGAGACGTTAATTAACTATAATGGATACTTAATGTCAAAATTTTTCGTTTAAATCTAGACCATAAACCTGGCAAGAATAGCGACTAGTTTTGAATTGACATTTTTTCGTATTAGGCACTCGTTAACATTAATTGACGTCTCTGAGTGCGGCAGTTAGCCTAATTGGACCATTGATAAAAAAAGTATATATAATCACACCTATTTATATAGCGATCCTATTGCCATCTAACGGGCACATAAATCAGTAAATTGCTAGTTTGTATAAGAGGAACGCTGCTGCTCATTACTGTATAATTATACCCTTGTATAACACCCTCGAGAGACATGGCGATGATGACAATTGCATTCTGTTCTGCCGTTACCACACGGCATATACATAAAGAGGAGAAATACATACATGCATCACGCCTTCCTCCCACAGGGGTAGGCAGAGATCACTTCCTTCCACTTGCTACGATCCGTATACTTCTTTCGCTTCAACCAATCTCATTATCATGCATGCCCGTCGGTTTCGGGTACTCTTGACTTGGCCTTTTACTATTAGACTCAATTTGATTATGAAAGATCTGCCTAGTTTCCATTTCTATTTATCATTCTCCTTGAATTCATTCTTTCTGCGTGCCCAAACCAACCGAGCATCCCTTTCTTATTATTCTTGTCACTTACATCTTCTTCCAAACCACACCGTTCTCTCACCACATTGTTGTTGAACAATCGAATCTTACCATTCATTTACAATGCAAATTGAGCATTTCAAGAAACAAATTTCTAATTTCAACGTAATAGATGTACAGCATTCAACTCTCGTTGGCTTGTTGAACATTTGTAGGGGATTCCGAGAAAATTACCTCGGTTTTGGGATGCTGGTGCAGATTAATCGCTCCCGCGGGAGAGGCGGGATGTTGGAACAGGGTCCGTTGGGGTTCACGCATCAATTTGCACCAAGATTATTAACGTAGCTGTCCGGTTTTGAGTGGGGGATTGTGACGGAGGAAATAACTCTTTTGAAAAGGAGAAATATCTCCTTTATTAATGTTCTCTTATATTTGAACGAGCACTACACATTTGAAACTAGTGGTCTCCCGCGGCTTCTCTCGCTGTAATGTCGGTTCTTATTACATACATACATAAATCACGCCTATACCCCCGAAGGGGTAGGCAGAGGTGAACTAGCACCCACGCTTCGCCAATTATGCTAGGTCCCATGTAATAGGTGGCGAGCCTATTGCCATTTATCGGGCACAAAAGTCGCAGTACTTTGCTAGGTGGTAGGTATAAGAGGAACGCTGCTGCCCATTCCTCATAACTGATTTATCCTTAGTCGCCTTGTACGACACTCACGGGAGAGATTTGGGGTGGTGACAATTGTATTCTACTCTGCCGTCACCACACGGCCATTATTAGCTTTTATTATTTATTTAGCCGGTTATTAGCCTTCCTTAATAAATGTACTATGCAACATTAAAATAATTTTGTAATTTAAACCAGTAGTCTCTGAGATTAGCGCGTTTAACCAACCAACCAAACAAACAAACACACTCTTCAGCTTTATAATATTAGTATAGATTGAACAAATTTTACGGATTACCCCGCGTGACCACGGCCGCTGTAAAGTGATCGAAACGTCTCGGGTTAGATAATATAATTACAATGCCAAATACGCGAGTCTAATCCGTAAAAGTTGTTTTATTTTAAATCTCCTTATATATCAGGAAAAGGAGGATTAAGACAATTGTGAAAAAGTTCGAAAAGTTATAGTTTCGATGCGGGAACCGAACCTGCGTCCTCTGCTATCCGGGCAGATGCCTATTCCACTCGGCCAACCATAACGTTGACTTGCCTTAATCCACCTCTACGTACCCCTTCGGGGATTAAGTCGTGATTTATGTGTGTACGAGTATGTAATGTGTTAAACAGTTTCATCTGATCCAACCGAATCCAAGTTCGGATTGGGATGACAACTCGAAAGTGTGTCACGAGGCTTAAAGTATTGTTTGACATGTAAATGTGTGTGCGCTGAAAAAGGTCGAGCAAACAACGCGCTATTTACACGTACGAGGTCAGAAGCACACTGAGCTGAGAACTGATCATCAGCTTTTTTGCATTTACATACCTACATACACAGATCATGGTTTTATCCCCAAAAGGGTAGGCAGAGGTGAATTGACACCCATCATTTTTTTATTATAGACAAGGAAGCTCTTATCCTTCATCGCACCCGATAGTAAGTGACGATAAGGTTCGAAGATGGAATCGCGCTTCACCTGAACCCTCAACCAAAGAGGGGCTGGCTATCTTATCACACATTGTCGAACACAATATTCCGACAGATCTTGGTAGCTAGCCAGGCGGACTTGATAAAACTCCTACCACCAACCATCATCATCATTAACGTCCCCACTGCTGCGGCACTGACCTTCCCTATGGTTGGAAGAATATAGGGAGATTGGCCCACCCACAATCCACAATCCACCACCCTGGCCCAGGGTCGGGTTGGTGAGTATTGACGGCTGCAGGTGCCCCGGACTCGGGCTTAATGTGCCCTCAGAAGCACGGAGGAACACCTCGACACGACACTACTACTTCATCTGGCAACATTTTAACGCAGACTGGTGTGGGGACAACCTATGTTGATTTAAACAAATTTTCCAGGAGCATTCTCGCCGCTCATCAACAATGTTGTTGAACAGTTGCCAAACAAATGTTAACCATGAATACGAGGCTTGAGCCAAAGGATAATTTTTGATTAGTAGTGCGCAGCATGTTTCGGTTTATGTGATTGGCGAGTTGTGGGTTTGTATTTGGTGCATAATTTACAATGTACCTGCAATGTCTTACCTCGTTGACAATGGTGGGTTTCTCTACAGCATACTTGCGTGCCGTTCTGCTAGCGGAGTGTTGGGCTCTGGTGCGTTTAGTATCATCTTGGTATTGAACGCGTCGGGGTCGGCGCTTCGTTGCGGATCGGGGCGTGGGCGGGTTTGGGAGACCTATCATTACAGACTGAGGCATGCTGCGCACTCCCCTATTTTTTCTTGGACACACGGGTTTTCGGTATCTAGCGTCTTGACGATTCATAAGTGTAATGTATTCATGCCAGATATAAAAATTTAAATTTATTTTGACTTTGACTTTTTCTTTTCCCTGTGGAGATTTTGACCACGTCCCGTGCTAGGCCAAGTGTGCCAAAACATTGAGCAGTGTTGATTGGAATGTTGTCATCCCAATCTCTCTTCGCTGGTCTTTGCGGTATGATAATATATGAATCTAAAGGCGGGTAGCTTGATGACGTCTGACCACAGAACAGAAAAAGTAGTTTTACTATTCTGTGCGTCTGATCGATGATGAGAGGAACGGGAAAGATACTGCTCCGATCCCAGATAAACTGGGCAGGGGGCAGGATGAAGAAGACTATTCATTGACGATACACTCTAAACTTTGCTGCTTATTCCAAAATTATTTATTCAGTCGCTCAAGTTACAAATGAAAATGTCTGTTTCATTAAGAAAAATATCCCCATTCATAATTCGACAACAAAGTTTCCAGCAAATGATACTTGTCTTACTACTTTCTGCGGTGTAAGAAAGTTCTACTTAATGAGACATGTCCTTAAAAGTTACTCCAAATATTTTTAGCTTTAAAACCAGCAGCCGCGAGTTCAGTGAACTGGAAGCTCAGTTCGTTTGCTCTTTTATGTATACAATTATACATATAAACATACATAAATAACGCCTTCTCCTTTAACGATAATATGAATCAAAAGGAGTGGATGTCTTGATGACGTCTGACCGATATGAATGGAAGAGGAAACATACTGCGTCGACCTCAGACTGGGAACAGGGCAAGAAGAAGATGTTTCACCCGCCTATTTCAAGTCCTTTGTGATAGAAGGCGAGCCTATTGCCATTCACCTGGAACTTTAATCGCAGTAAGTTGCTAGAGGTGCACCAGAAATACTGCTGCCTATTATTACCCTTAGTCGCCTTGCACGACACGCACGAGAGAGGCGGGAGTCGTCACAATTGTATTCTTCTCTGCAGTCACCATACTAATATCCAAGTATGTATTAATCGAAATATGGTCTGGTATTATGTAGAGTTATAGAGCATTGTAAGGAACCAACCCTCTTTGGATATGCTGTTGTTGACGGTTTGCCATACACCAAGGTGCCTTTTATATGCGCCACGCAATCGTCCTAAGTTAGCTTTCACGACTTTTCTAGGCATTATTTCGTTCTACGCTTTATTCTGCTCGCAGATTAAGCATAGTCAAACTGAAAATATTTTAAGTACGTACCTTTATTCACTGATCTGTATGCATAATTTCTTCAGGTACTTACTTTGAGATTAGTCTACGAAATCTTAAGTGCTTGTCTCAAATTCAAAGATGTAAACAAAAAAAATATTATATTGACGCGCAAAATGACGCGACAGAATTTAATGCGCTCATTGGTATTCTAGAGGCGCGGACATAACAAGGCTTGATGAAATGTGCCAGCACTGTTTTCAGGGATACCAACTTCACGTCACACCGGGACTTGAAATATACACAGAATGACGTAGAATGGACGTGTGATGTAGACTAGATGACGGACATATTGAAATATTATTATTAATTGTACAAAGACACAATTATAATATACTAAATAATCACATAAGTATCCACGACTCGGAAACAAAAATGTCTGTGTTCATCACAAAATTTGCCCCTACCAGGACACGAACACGGGATCTCCAGGCCAGTAGCCAGCGATCTGACCATTCGACCAATCGAGTCGGCGGTCGATGAAAGATGAAAGCTATGTTAGCAGGTGAATGTTAGGTATAAACGTGGAAGGCGAAGCAGAAGAGGAAGACCCAAGAAGAGATGGATGGATTGTGTAAAGGAGGATGATAGTGAGAGAAGAGGACGACAAATTTGTGAAGGATAGAGAGGAGTGGAAGTAGAACTCTTGACTGGGCCAACACGGCGGACTGCGGTTCTGGTTTAACGGCATCGGCGACCTTTCATATTCTACCATTCCAACTAAGTTTACCGAAGTAAAATTAAAATAAATCAATTTATTTTACTCAATTTAACTTAAACACCACCGTTACCGACATCTGCTCAGCAATTTATTGAAGACGAATTGTGTTAACACTTTTATAAATAGGAATCCGTTTCGTGAACGTTTATGAATTTCCCTTTGACAAATGGCCTCTAATAGAGTACCTGTGACATCTGCAGAATTCCGAGTGTGAAGAGCTATTGGTAATAATTTACGCTATAAACGTTGTGATTGATTCAGAGAAACACATAGTATAATATGTTAAATAATTAGGTGTAAGCAATGACCTCAGAATACGAACAAACAATGAGATGAAAAATCTGTGTGGTGACGGCAGAGTAGAATACATTGTCACCACCCTTCTCTCCCGCCGGTGTCGTACCAGGTGTCTAGTGGTAAAGACACCGATGAGGAATGGGCAGCATCGTTCCTCTTCTCTAAACT
Organism: Cataclysta lemnata; assembly: GCA_963931975.1. NCBI lineage: Eukaryota > Metazoa > Arthropoda > Insecta > Lepidoptera > Crambidae > Cataclysta > Cataclysta lemnata. The sequence continues at coordinate 883,323 of OZ008343.1, read as the reverse complement.
AGCAATATACTGCGATTGGCATGCCCGTTAGATGGCAATAATCTCGCCCTCTGTTACATGGGATCCCTTATTTTACGTATCCCAGCTCGGGTGGGGCCCCACTGCGGTTACTGCACTTAGACCCTTTAGACTTACAACCCTTCAACTATAGACCAGTACAGTTACCGGTGAGAAACACTTATCGCACTCCACTTCCAGACCGATCAGCTGTCTGACCCTTTCAGGCTCCTCAAAAGGGCGGGGGACCATAATTGGCCTTATTCTCCTGTACCTCCTCTTATTCTCTACACTGTACCTGCTCTATAGGTGTACATACATACATACATAAATCACGACTATCTCCCCGAAGGGGTAGGCAGAGGTGAACTAGCACCCACGTTTCGCCAGTTATGTTAGGTCCCATGTAATAGGTGGCGAGCCTATTGCCATTTATCGGGCACAAAAGTCACAGTAGGTACATAGCTAGATGGTATAAGCCCGATGCTGCCCATTCCTCATCACTGATTTATCCTCTAGCCTTGTACGACACACACGGCAGAGATTTGTGGTGGTGACAATTGTATTCTAATCTGCCGTCACCACACGGTCTATAGGTGTGATTTAAGTATATTTGTATATCAACTACCTACTTGAAGATGGACTTAACAATACGAACACGCGATGAGGTTAACCGTATTTCGTTTGCGGCTTTGACCGTATATTATTATGTCGGCGTATTCCCGGCATGTGGCTAACCAGCATCCCCTTACTTCTGTACCGGACACCGGACACAAATGCTCACGACTCACACAACACAACAGATTCGTGACGAAAATATATTTAAATATTAGGTCTGATTTACTAACGGGGGCAAAGAATGCTGTGGTTACAAAAAATGCTTATACCACTCGGTCCACCACAATGTCTTGGTTGGCCAAGAGTATAGGCATCTGGCCCAGATCGCAGAGGACGCGGGTTCTATTGCCGCATCAAGATTATAATTTTATGAACTTTTTACATACATACATACGTACATAAATCACGCCTATATCCCCGAAGGGGTAGGCAGAGGTGAACTAGCACCCACGTTTCGCCAATTATGTTAGGTCCCACGTAATAGGTGGCGAGCCTATGAACTTTTTACCACCATAATATTCTTTGTACTAATTTTTCTAACAATGTTGAAATTGAAATCAAAATAGTTACAAAAGTTACTTACTCCCATAATGGCATGGGAGCGAAAAAATAACGTAGAATGTGCCTGCCACGACTCAGCCTAGGGGTGTCGACTCATCCTAGGGAAAACCACCAACAACAGCGCGTCCAATGAGGGTTGGTATCAGGCAGGCGGCCGGCTCTAAAACTTAAGCCAAAACCTTGAGCAGCATGGATTGGAATGTTGTCATCCCAATCACTCTCTCCGTTCTCTCGACATGGTCCTTTCCGTCTCTTTTCTATACATACATTCATCAATAAGCACCTTTCCTGTGTGATGGATGATATGAATTAGAAGTGAGTGGATGGCTTTCTTTGAACTTTCTGTGCCAACCCCAGATAAACTGGGAACAGGGCTGGAAAACGAAGAGCTATTCCGACTTGAAAATTAAAATATTGACTTTTAACGAAAAATGTTCTAAATTTTATTAGCTCTGGATAAAGACTAAAACCTTAAGATTTTCATTAAAAAAATTCAGAAAGAAATTGAACCCAACATTTGCGTAAGGCTTTCGATAGAGAAACCTCATTTATATAAAAAACCTGTCTAATATTATATCTGTAAGCCAATCTTTACTCGATTGGCAAAGAAAATTGATGTTTGCCATCTCATCTCATCAATTTGCAAAGGTTACTGAAGCGATAAGGATTTAAATAGATAGAATATGTCCGGCGCTATTTCGAAGAATCAGGAGGCTTTGAAATATACTCGTGCAGAAAGAATTGGTAAAGTTTTATGAACATATGGACGGTGACGGAACGAAACAATAAGCTTTATTCAATTGGAAAATGTGCATATATCGTTATTCAATAATGTTTTGCATTTAATAAAACATTATAATAATGTTAGAAAAAATATCACAAACGAAATAAAGCCAGTCAAAGTCATAATTCGTGCCGGTAAAACTTATTAATTATTGAAGATTCATCTATAGTAAACCATATCGATGGTACTAAGTCATTAATATTAAACAGGCAATTAAGCCTCCTATGCTTGTTTATTTTGACGTAACGGACAGGTAATTAACATTGGAGAAATGTGAAATACATTTGGTACGTGTTCCGAAATATCTTTCGTACCTATATAAACGTGTGTAGGCAAGTAAGGGCAAAGCTTTACCGAGCAAAGTTACATGTCATGCTTAAAATTGAAAATGTATTTGCAATGATTTTAACTAGTTGAATCATTTCGACAGTGGGTAACCAAAATTGTATTATCTCGAGATCCTCCGTGCTTCAGAAGGCGTGTTAATGTTGGGCGTTGGTCCCTACTGCATCTGCAGTCGTTAATACCCACCAACCCCGACTGGGCCAGCGTGGTGGGTTATGGCTCATTCTTGCTATATTCTTCCATCCATAGGGAAGATCTGTGCCCCTACAGTGGTGACATTAAAAGACTGGTCATGACGATGAATCATTTTGAATCTGTAATTTAAATTTCAAATTGTTCTAGCGGTTCATCCAAGTTCCAAATCAACAGTGAATCATGCCGTCTCCTTACTCTTATCCAATTTCATTAGTATTTATTTGTCCACAATTTTTATTTGCTCCATTTACAAAGGCATAATGTTATTTCTCACATAATAAATCCTTCTTTTCGTCCGGTCTGTCCATCACTCTGTTCATTCATATGCATCAAGTTTCTTTTCATTACATACAAGGTCAAATGATTTTCTTTTTTATCTTCATAGTTGGTGTCACTTTAAAACTTCCTCTTAATACTCATTCGTCAATGTACTTTTGCTTGATGCAATTGTATTTCATCCCTTTTCTTCACAAACCAACAATTCATATTATCATACATGACTAGGTACATCGATGAAGGATTTGTAAATTTTGTCTTTTAACTTATGTGACATTTGCGGGTTCTTGTCACCTATTTTAGTAAAACTAGATTCTGTCTCCGATAAACCCTATATTTTATTTAAAATGACCATGTACGAAATGAACCCTGGGCTATTAATAATTAACTAGATATCCTATTGACTTTAACTAAGTGTTATCGCAGAACGAAATAGGGTTTGCTACAAAAATGCTGCAGCAAGTTAATAATTTTTTTTTCTTTACTTTTAAACAAATTGCATCTACTTTTTTGTTACTGTCATTCTCATAAAAACTTCGACTCCCACAGAGCGACTTAATCTACATAAACTGCTCCACTTAAAAAGTATTTAAGTAGGTTATGTTACTTTTGCAATCATGCGATATTTTTGACCGAGTCGCGTCCTCAAAAACATACATTCATAAATCACACCTCTTTCTAAGGGTATAAAATATATGCTTATGTTAATTAGCACCCATGTTTCGCCAACCATGTTAGGACATGTAATAGGCGGACCATGTTGTGAGCCGATTGCTATCTATCGGACACATAAATTGCAGTATATCGTATACGGTGTTACAAGAGGAACGCTGCTGCCCGTTACTCATCGCTGTCTAAACCCTTTAGTCGCCTTGTACGACACCCGCGGGGGAGATTGGTGGTGGTGACAATTGTATTCTGCTCTGCCGTCACGAAACAAATTAGGTTCCAAACGGCGAACAGCCTTGGTGGCTTAAAATGATATATGGAAGAGTGTTCTTGAAATCAACCCTCGCTTGCGTCGTGTGGCACTTACATAATTAATGAGTTTGCCCTTTAAAAGTTTTAAAAATACGCCTCCAATGGCACTGACTGAGCACTTTTTTCGCTGAATATTTTTCGCGATAGCGTTTCAACTTCATTATGGAAAACTCTTTAATTTAATCCTTTAGTTTAACATTTTTTAATAGATGGCGGCAATTAAAATTGTGTAAGAAATCTTACTCATATTTTAGTCTTGTTCGTCTGATATTACCTATATTATTATGTTACTTAATATTATTTTGCCGTGCCGCAGTGTAGTGATGGCCTCAGTGATGGCAGATCAGAATAAAATTGTCATGTATAGTCTCTCCCACAGGTGTCGACTACGGCTAAAGATAGATGTTGAAATTGGCGAAAAGTGGGTGCTAATTCACCTCTCCTCCTCGGGGATAAATAGGTTCCTCATTTTAAATATAATAATAATAAAACATATTATTTTCATTTAATGCTGTAACAGAAATTATAACCACTAATTTTTCGCACTAAATCTGTTTTACTGCCGTACTCGGAGACGTCAATTAACGTTAATGAGTATCTACTAATAATACGAAAAATAAATTATAATTCAAAATTATTTGCTATTTTTCCACGTCTATGGTCTAGATTTAAATGAAATTGTATTTGGGACTAAGTACTCATTAAAGTTAATAATTGACGTCTCTGTGTGCGGCATTTAGTGCGAAAAATTAGTGACAAATTACCCTCTGGAGTTTCAAGATGACCCTATTAAATTGCAAGATCCAGAAGAACCAACATAAACTGAAGGTTTGAAAGAACCGCACTGTAATCATTATCACCAACCCTTTATTGTCCCCACTGCTGGGGCACGGGTCTACCCTATGGATGAAAGAAAATAGGGAGATTGGGCCATAACCCACCACACTGGCCCAGTGCAGGTTTGTGGGTATTAACGACTGCAGCTGCAGCCGGGGCTATTGGCTTAACGTGCTTTCCGCACAACGGATTAACTCAAGATAACAAATTTTTGGTCACCCATCCAATGACCGGCCTTAGCGAACATTGCTTAGTTTACGCAATCTAAATTTCCAGGTCAAGCGTGCTATGCCACTGTGCTAGCGAGCTCGTCTCGACTATCTTTTCCGAATCGTACCACAAACAAAGCATCAACACGAATATTCATTACCATTACGTTTTCACAATAATTTTATCGCTGTCTCTATACGTGTGACTCAAACAAACAGCTTCATTTGCATATTAATAACTTTTTAATATTTTGTTCTACTCGCAGTGGTTTTCGGGTTCCTAAATTGGATTTTTTTCTCTCACACAGTGTAGTCACGCATTTAGTCACTTTCAAATACTACTATAATATAATATAGGTATCTTCACTACGGGTGCTTGTTCACCTCTGCCTACCCCTTCGGGGATATAGGCGTGATTTATGTATGTATGTATGTATGTATCTTCACTACTCATCGACCATGTGGAAAAAGGGAAAAAACATCGGTGTCGATATCGCTAATTAAATGGAAAAAATGTTTTTTAATATACAAATAACACATACATACTTATGTATTCAATTATAATAATTTTCTCACGATAAACACATTATTTATACAAGTGTTCGATTTTAATTTTAACATTATATAAATGTTAGACAAATTAGTACAAAGATTTTGGTGGTTAGAAAAAGAATTTCGAAAAATTATGATGCCTCCCGCCTCAAGATCATAATTTTTCGAAATTCTTTTTCTAACCACCAAAATCTTTTATACAAGTGTTTTAAATTGATTAATTAAAATTTTGTGAACAGGAATCATGAAATACCCATGGTTATTTTTGAGTAAAAAGTACACTTTAATTAAGTTTTTAAAGTAATCTTGATCAAACATTTTAGACTATAGCTATTGAGGTTCCTATTAGTGATATATTCTGATTAAATCCCAGTGTATTTGATGAACACAATATTGTTAATTAGGCAAAGTCTTCCCACCTTTGAGTTTATTTTAATAACAGCACTCAATTTCCAAAGATGTTTATTAGTGCTAAAATCAACAGAAGGCCAAGGTTCAAAGAGGGGCAACGGTGAAGTGACCCTTAATTCATTTGTATCTTATGCACAATAGAGGGACTTAAGGGTAAGGGCTCAATTAATCATTGTATTTATTTTTTGTCTACAGTTAGTGTTTGTGATTTCTAGATCGAACACATATTGGTATAACAATAACAACTAAATATTATAAATATTATATTACCTATACAAAGGCTTTGTCGTAGTCAGGGGAGATGTTCGCTCAAAATAATATACAATACTAGTGGTCGCCCGCGGCTTCGCTCGCGTTAATGTCGGTTACTAAATAGCCTATAGCCTTCATCGATCAATGGACTATCCAACACAAAAATAATCTTCCAATTTGATTCAGTAGTTCCTGAGTTCCTTAAACAAATAAAAAAACTCTTCAGCTTTAGAATATTAGTAGATATAGATAGTAAGAAAAAAAAATTGTTGTTAGAAAATTTGGAAAGTCCTCGTGAGGAATGAGGAGATTTGGTTGAACAAGTGATGCAGTAGCCGATCGGATAGCAGAAGACGCTGTTTGGAGTAATGCATCAGGATAAACTTTTATTAAATACATAAATTACACATTTTTTTTTGGTATTTTTTCTTCCCCTGCTCTGTTCCCAGTCTATTTTTGGTCGGCGTAGAAGAGGAAATCTCTTCTATTCATATCGGTCAGACGGAATCAAACCATCCAGTCGCTTTTGATTCATCATCCATCCCATCCCATGGGTGTCGTAAAAGTCGACTAAGGGAATTTTTCTAACCACTAAAATCTTTGTGCTAATTTTTCTAACATTTATACATACACATACGTACATACATAAATCACGCCTACCTATATCCCTGAAGGGATAGGCAGGGGTGAACTAGCACCCACGTTTCGCCAGTTTCTTACCGATATGAATGGAAGCGGAAACATACTGCGCCGACCCCAGATAGCTTGGAAACAGGGCAGGGAGAAGAAGAAAGCTTCTCTAAGGTATACGAATAGGTTACGTACGTGTAAGCACGTGTTGTATACAGACATTCAAAGCGCAGAGTTCTAATCCAATCATCGTAATACAGCCTTCATACCACTAACAGTAAATGACTTAAGCTATAATTTGCTCAGGTCGTTCAAATCCCAAAGAGGCTTGACCGTGAAGTTTGTTTGTTGATCTGTAGATGAAGATGACAGATCTATTTAAAATATTTCCCTTGAGGCCAAACTCTAATTCTTGACTAACTGGAACGTAATAAGCAACAGAAACTAGAAGTTAATTTATGTCCAAACACACAAATGTCCCAATCAGGGGGCTAAGTGCGGAAAAAGCCCAGCTAAACTAACTAACTAACTATGTCCAAACACACACATAAATCACGTCTATACCCACGAAGGGGTAGGCAGAGGTGAATTAACACCCACTTTTCGCCAATTAAGCTAGGTGCCATGAAACAAATGGCGAGCCCATTGCTATCCATCGGGCCATTGTACCCCATGATAATAAGCCAGAACAGACGAAAAGTCTGCCTTTATCCGGTCAACGAACCCAACGCTCAAAGGCACCATAAATTGGAATGTAAAGAGGAATAATAAAATAACTTCGATGCCAATAAATAACTCTTTGTGAGATCCCTATATAATAATGTTTCAATGCATGTCTTTGCTATTTTCGATCATAAAGCACGAAATGGAAAATTGTTTCTTTTTGCTTGTTACAGAGCAAATCCAGGGTTACCAAGTATTTTACAGTATACATAAATCACGCCTATATCCCCAGAGGTGAACACCCACGTTTTGCTAATTATGTTAGGTCCAATGTAAAAGGTGACGAGCCTATTGCCATTTATTGCATACGAAAACGCAGCACATTGCTAGGTGGTACAAGAGGTAGTTATAAGAGGAACGCTGCTGCCCATTCCTCATCACTGTTTTAACCCTTAGTCGCCTTGTACGACACCCGCGAGAGAGATTTGGAGTGGTTACAATTGTATTCTGCTCTGCCGTCACCACACGGCACGCAATATTTTTATTTCACCGCATATATTTATCACTCTAAATTGTATGTTTCAAACAAGCGTTCCGTTTCCTAATCCGACACCGAACCGAATACGCAGTTGGGATCAGAATTCAAATTGAATTTATTTATTATACAAACTCGGTCAAGCCGAAGCAAAACGCCGAAATTCGCGTCAAATCTGGAACGAAGTTTGGAACCATCCCTAATTATTGGGCGAGCGGTCGGAAAGGCGCAGACGTTCCAATTAAAGTTGTCGCGATAATTAATACCGATAGCAAAACCTTCTAAGGCCAGCTTATGAGGTTGATGAATTCATCGTTAGTCGTCATAACTAATCAATGGGACAATAGCAGCGACGGGGCAGTAAGTAGAGCAACTGTTTGTTTTGTATACTTCTTCCTCATGTCTTGCCTATACTGTGCCGTATGGTGCCTACTTCTTCTTCTTCTTCCTACCCCGTTCCCAGACTATCTGGGGTCGGCGCAGTACGTTTCCTCGTCCATTCATATGTCAGACGTCATCAAGCCATTCACTCCCTTTTGATTCATATCATCCATCACACCGTAAAGGTGCTAGTGATGAATGAATGAATAGAAAAGAGACGGAATGGACCATGTCGAGAGACCGATGAACGGAGAGAGTGATTGGAATGACAACATTCCAATCCATACTGCTCAGGGTTTAAGCTTAGGTTTTACAGCCGACCGCCTGCCTGACACCAACCTCTTTGGGTATTATGTTGTTGGTGGTTTGCCCTCCACCATTCGGGTGCCCCGAGGTGCTTATTGGTCTACACCGGGCAACCCCCCTTAGTCGACTTTTACGACACCCATGGGATGAGTTGGGGCTGGCCTATTCTACGTTATTTGTTCGCTCCCAGGCCGGCCGGCATAGAAGGTAGTATGGTGCCAACAATCTATACTAATATTATAAAGCTAAAGAGTTTGTTTATTTGTATGGTTAAACGCGCTAGTCTCAGGAACTACTGACTCAAATTGAAAAAATATTTTTATGTTGGTTAGTCCATTTATAGAAGAAGGCTATATGCGCGTATGAGCGAAGCCGCGGGCGACCACTACAGGGTGAAATCGAAATGAATCGACAAATTTTTATGGGGGGTTTTAGTGCTTTTAAACATTATATTAGTAAGGTTTAAAAACAAATCTAAGTTGCCAAAAAAGTATCAATATTTTCCTTTTATTTAACTGGAAGCTGGTAAATATACAGATTAAAAACATAGAACAAAAAAAAAATAATTTAAAATTAATTTAAGAAAAATATTAAATTAAATTTTTAATATCGAATAAAATTAAATAAATCGTTCGTAATTCGCGGGTTGCCAAGCGGACAGGTGCGCGCGGCTAGGTAGTAGAATGCTGCAGGTACAATCACGCTCAAAGTGTGTCGACTGCAATGAATAAATCTAATAATTGCGTTTTTGTATTTTGTTCCTTAATGTTTCATTACAATTTTGATTGGTACTCTAACGATCATTATAGCTGTTTAAATGGGCTGTAAAATTTGTCGACTGATTTTAAATTCACCCTGTAGTGTATGTATACTATCTCTATCTGTCTATATGCGGAAGCGACGTTTACGAGGTATCCCCTTAACTGACGGCATCTGCCACACTTCCTATTCACTGAGAGGTTTTTCTTTCATTCTATGGAAATGTATGCGAATTTTCGCTGAAAACGCGCGGCTTTGGAGAGTCATTTCCATCGAAAGCGTCGACAGCCACCAGAGTGTTCATCGTGACATTTCGAAATGAATTGTGTGATGAAAAAAGGCCGCCACTTCAAGTTTGAAGGCGTAAAGCAACAATTCGAACTTCGAAGCGTTTAAATTTAAGCGCATCAATTAATACATAGGTAGAGTCAACGGCACTTCCGACTACCCAAAACTGTGAAATTTCTTCAATATATTGTCAACTTTAACTCGTTGGTAGTACAGCATAAGTCGATTTATATATTTTGACATTCCGTGGCCGCCTGACGTGCTTTTGACTACACAAATCACGCCTATTTATCCCCGAAGGGGTAGGAAGAGGTGAATGAACATCCGTGTTTCGGGAACGCCGCGTCGTAATGTCAGAGCAGAATACAATTGTCACCTCTCCCGCGGGTGTCGTACAAGGCGACTAAGGGCGACTAACACTTGACAGCAATGAGTAATGGGCAATAACATTCCTCTTAGGCCACCTAACAATGTACTGCTAATTCCGTCTCCGATAAATGGCAATAGGCTCGCCACCTATTACAAGGGACCTAATCTAATTTGCGAAACGTGGTCTAAATTCGTTTCTGCGTACCCCTTCGGGATACCTATAGGCGTGGTTTAATTGTGTATAAAGTATTGATATTTAGCACGTTCCGACTATAATAATTAAGGCTCCATATTATAATTACCAGTTGTTAAATTGCGCGAACATGATACCAAACTCGGTATCGCGAATGAGGCTTTAGAAGCCCTTCGGACTTGTATTACGGGTTGCGTGTGCCAAACGAAAGCCTATTGGAAACCATTAATGGCGATTCTAAGTACCTAATCGTAATCGGGGTTCTGCCCTCTTCTTAAATATTCGGTAACTGGTACCAGCAACCAAATGAATTACTTTGTATATTTCACTAGAATTAACTACTACGGCTGGACGGTGGCAATACGTACCCAGAACAAGCGATTAAAAGTTAACCGTCAGTTTTTGACAGTTCCTCCATACGGTAAATTGTCAAAAACATACTGTTAAATAATAATCGCTTGTTTATAATAAACAGGCGATAAACCACCAAAACGTATTACTGATTTTAGTCGTATTGGTGAACTCCAGCCTGGCTGGTAAGATAAGAATTTAAAGATAACCGCCAGTTTTTGACAGTTCTTCCGTAGGATAAGACGAAAACCGACGGTTAAATAATAATAAATAAATATTTTTTACACTCACACCTATCATCTAGCCCAAAGTAAGTAGCCTAAGCACTTGTGTTATGGATACTAGATGACGGACATATTTTTAATATAATTATGTATATAAATGTTGAAAATACACTACATAAACATATACACAACCATGACTCGGAAACAAACATTTGTGGTCATCACAAAGTTTGCCCCTACCAGGATTCGAACCCGGGACCTCTTGGCCAATACCCAGCAATCTGAGCATTCGACCAAGGCGGCCGTCAAATAATAATAGTTTGTTTTAACGTTTTAGTGAACTCGAGCCTTAGATGAGCTCAATAGGGCAGTGGCTCGACCTGCTACACAGATCGCACAAACTAAGCAATGTTCGCTAAGACGGTGACCAAAAATATAATATCTCGAGTTCCTCCGTTTTTCGGAAGGCACGATAAGCGGGACAAACCCGGCTGGCATCTGCAATCGTTATTACTTAGTACCCACCAATCCGCACTGGGCCAGCGTGGTGGGTTATGGCCCATTCACTTTATATTCTTCCATCCTTATTTTTATTTTTTTATACGAACGAACAGTTTAGACTGTTCGCCTTAGTAGATTCTCTCGAAACTGGTGCCTTATATCACCAACTCTAAACGCGACTCAATTTCCATTGTTAAAGTAAGACAGTGCTATAAGCAGAGTAGAGCGGCGTCCCGTTTTGTCATCTGCGAGCGCACATGGTGAAAGTACCAGTATTAAAATTGGCATTAACACTTACACACATTGTTAATTATTTTCCAATTGCTTTTCACAGTCATTACAAAAATATATGGTGCGTATATTTTGTATCGAATGCCTGTTTCCATAATTGGGCCTCGTGAAGCGCCCTTAATATTATTGGCGGTTTTGAAGAAAATTGTTTTCACATATTTTTCCTTAATCTCATCACCACCACATGTTGTTGAAGTTATGTTTCATAATAAAGTGAGTATTTATGAAAGAAAGAGTCAAAGAAATCTTATAAGGCCCTTTTACTTGCTAACTTTTTCAAATAGGCTTTGGCCATACCTTTGACTCCGCGTCCATTTTAAATTTATTTCGTTTCAAAATATTTTGTGAGTGCTTCAAGTTTGTTTACTTTTTATTTTCAGGTATATTATTTTATTTATAGTATAGATTTATTTAAATATAAAGTATACTCAGGCCATTACAAAGAGATACAGAATGTTCAAAATTCTGATATTTTACTTTATTTACGAAATCGATTTAAAAAGATGAAAATTGTATTTTTAAATCATCCATTATAGAAAATCGATACGATTAGAGACTTTGAAAAAAAAAAAATTGAGACACTGTTTTGGCCTTATAATAATAGCCTAAATATCTTGTGACTGTGTTAAAGGAAATACCAAAACTAACAGATGAAGAGTTAAAGGTAAGGCATTAAAACTATTTGGGCTAAGAGAAAGCACCTGTTTCCAAACCGAACTAAGATAAGTGGACCCCTTTGCCAACACTAATGATGCTATTCAAACACACTTCTAGTCCAACTTATTTCACAAAGCTAAAAGCCCACTGAAATGTAGGTCAATTACAGAGAACTCCTTCTTTAGAGTTGAGCGGGAATTCACTAGACGGTCATGCCCGCCAGACATGCCCGCGCGGACCTCGTTTGTATAGGCCAGACTGACTGTGACGGTCCTAAGATGTAGCGATGTAGCGGCTACGTCAGAGCGCTACGTAAACAAAGTGTCGAGTAACCGAGAAATGGTTGATCAGCAAAAAGTACGACAGCTCACGATAACAATGGAGTCAAACCAACTGCAGACCTAATGACTGTGGTGTTAAGGCAGAGCGAGAATAGCAAGTCCTGAATCACGATTACAAAGTTTCTGGAGGAACTCAGAATATATACAAGATCCGACGAAGTACAGTCGGACCGCGGTCCCCGAGCGCACACCTGGCTCGGAGGAAGATCTTCCCCTTTTCGCTGAGTATGCGGCGACTTTACCGCATACCCACACTAGGCAAATATCACATAGACCTAATAGAAGCGAGGTCCGGCGGGCATGTCTGTGTAGTGAGTTCCCCGCTTTAGTCAAACACAAGTCGAAGACACGAAATCATTTTCCAAATGTTTTGTCTTATTCTTCTTCCTCCAAACATTTGTATATCTACATAATAACGGTATACAAATGTAGGCAAAAACACTCGTAACGGATGCAGAAATAAGTTAAACGCAAGATTCAGAAAGTTCCAATCAAGTTGTGTGGTGTCACACTGTCACAACTTGTGCTTGACATATTACTTAACACCGCAGTTCGACAAAAGATTCTATTCAAAGTTTTGTTTGTGTGAAATAAGTTTTTCAATTTTTCAACTTGAATTCTGTCTTTCTGTATAGCATATTATCATCTTCAGCCTTATATTATTATGACTGCACTGTTGGGATATATTATTTCAACGACGATGCTGAAAGGATAAATGCATTTAGCCTTCAGTTAGCTAAGCTATTTCATATTAAGGTAGGTAAGTAATATCGTCTGATGACGGCAGAGCAGAGTAGAATACAAAATGTCACAAGCCCTGACTCATACGAGTTATGAGACTGTAGGTAATAAATATACCAGACGATAATTTTTATTACCTGTAATGAACTCAAGAAGAACTCGATTGCGTAAACTAAGCAATGTTCACTAAGGCCGGTCATTGACAAAAATATATTATCTCGAGTGCCTCTGTGCTTCGGAAGGCACGTTAAGCCGCTGGTCCCAGCTACATTCATTCGTTAATACCCACCAACCCCCACTTGGCTAGCATGGTGGGCTATGGCCCATTCTCCATGTATTCTTCCATCTAAGGCCTGTGCCCCACCATGGGGTCATTAAAGGGATGATGATGATGATGAATATAAATATGCCAGGGAATAAACCGCAGCGTTTCCAATGCAACATAATTGCAATAAAAATATCGCATCATACCTTGGCCATTCGAGGTCCTTGCTACTGAAATCTATTTATAGGAACATGATTGTGACGTCTGTATGTACTGTAAGTAAATACTGATGCAGTCCGCCTAATCCTTGAGTAAGCTAGAGTATTCAGTCAGTACCGAGATTCGGCATATATCTAAGTTTTTCTACTACGCTGTTTCTAGTTTTTCTACACCGAAATACGATGTGATATGATATACCATTATCGTTTTGAACTGTCAAAAATCGACGAAGTTTTGACAGTTCAAAGCGATAAATGTCTAAAAAAATTAAATAATTTATCATATGGTGTATTGGTGGTCATGCTAGCCGGGCTGCTATAATCACTACTATAATAATTACTATAATGCTGAACTGATGACAATCATCAGTTGTTATTGTTAACAGACAATACCTTAATAAACTGTGATTTGTTGTAAAAAAAATATAATTATAACTAATAGTTTCTATAAATCGTCTCATAGATAGAAATGAATAAATAAAACAGAATTTTTATTCAAAAATCTCTAACGGATAGATATTTCTAATCTTTCAACTGAATGAGGGTTTATAATAATAATATTAATTTTAATTTTCATCGATTTTCTACAAAGAAAAACCTGATTTGATTATCTTTTTCCACAACAGAATTGTTTGTGAAAGTAATTTAGTTCGGCGTCTGGAATTCACTCTGGAATCCACATTTTTAAAACTTATTAAGTTCAGAACGAATATGATTATTTGTGGCTGACTGTACACACAGAACTTTGAACATATCGTAAAAAAAATTAATCTATACACATGCGTCTCTAACAAATCAAATAGACTTTCATAATCCAAATTGTTTAACGTTTCCGTTACTCGCTTACGATAAGACAAGCTATAGGTGAACCAAACAAACTGACCAAACCAAACCAACCAAAGTTGCCCTTATTACAACGGAGTAAGGTGCAGAACGTCGGAGTGATGTTAGTGTTCTATTTCGTTCTCCGGCCGTTTTGTATTATGTCAGTTAATTAAATTTAATTTTGTCCTTATTACAATGCCTTAAGGTGCACAAATGTCGGATTGGTTTTGGCGTTCTTTTCCGTTCAGCGTCTTCATGTTGTTTTAATGTGCGTCGACTTTATGAATCGACGAGTGATCCCGTATATAGTGCCAGAGCTCCCTATGTCTGTTTCCGACAAAAGTATATTATGTTTCATGCTGGCCTGGGAGCGAAAAAATAAAGTACAATGTGCCAGCGCTGACTCACCCCAGGGGCGTCGTAAAAGTCGACCAAGGGAGATTACCCGGTGTAGACAAATAATCACCCTGGAGCACCTGAATGGTGGAGAGCAAACCACCAACATCAGCATACCCAAAGAGGGTTGGTGTCAGGCAGGCGGCCGGCTGTAAAACCTAATAATAATAAACCTCTCCGTTCATCGGTCTCTCGTCACGATCCGTCCCGTCACATAAATAATTCATCTCTAGAACAATTTTTGTTATGTAGAATGAAATATCAATCATAAAAGTAGTTAGGGGGGATAAAGGAAAAAAAGATCTAATAAAATACGAAAAATAAAACTATTTGATTTTAATTTTAACATTATATAAATGTTAGAAAAATTAGTACAAAGATTTTAGTGGTTAGAAAAAGAATTTCGAAAAATTATGATCTTGAGGCGGGAAGATCATAATTTTTCGAAATTCTTTTTCTAACCACTAAAATCTTTGTACGAAAAATAAAAGTCGAAAGTTGACTATACTCTGTCTGTACCACTAACCCTCCCGAACCATCCCTTCTGTAATTCTTGGAATTTAATAAAGAACATTGGTTATTCAACAATGCTCCAATCAAAACTATATTTGGCCGGATCTATGAAATTGGGGTATTTAATTATTATATCTGCGTTACTATTGGATTGGGCATGTTAAACAAAGGCCTTTATTTGTGTACTAATATTTAACGGAACTAAATTCGGCAGACCTATGGGTTGTGAGTGTTTTAGTTAGAAACTAGGTAAGGATCAAGCAGAGATACATACATAATTCATACATAAATCACGCCTATATCCCCGAAGGGGTAGGCAGAGGTGAACTAGCACCCACGTTTCACATAATTCACGCTCACATATTAAACTACGAAAGGGTAAGCAGAAGTGAATAAACTCCCACGTTTCGCGAATTATGTTAGGTCCCGTGTAACTGGGGCGAGCGTATTGCCATATATTGCTAGGTGGTGAAAGAGGAACGCTGCTGCCCTTTACTAATCGTCGCCTTGTACGACACCCGCGGGTGAGATTAGGGGCTGTGACAGTTGTATTCTTCTCTACCGTCACCATACGGCGAAGCAGAGATAGAACAGTAAATAACAATATTAGTCAAATTTACTTTCGGCATCGCGGCTGTATCATTCACTGTCAAAACAATGAAGCTTTGGCACTCACTACGAATAAATATCGGGCCTGTTCAATGTAAACTTTTAACCGGAAAGTTCAAGGCTGTTGGAACTGGGAGACAAAGCAATGTTTATAAAACAGGGACTCTACTATAATCAACATCAGGCTTATTATTAATTCATCATCATCATCATCACCACAATTTTAATTTTCCCAACGCCGGGGCGAAGAATATTAAACAAATGCGCCATAACCCACCACGCTGGCCCCGTGCGGATTGGTGGGTATTAACGACTACAGATACAGCCGGAACCTACGGCTGAACGTGCCTTCCGAAGCACGGAGGAACTCGAGATAGTAAATTTTTGGTCACCCATCCAATGACTGGGATTAGCGAACATTGTTTAGTTTGTGCAATCGCAGGCAGACCGCGCTATGCCACTGTGCTAGCGAGCTCCTCCGTATTAATAAATAAATACTAGAAATTAATTGTCCATGTTTTTCTGGTTACACTTCTCATAATAAAATCAACTAAGCCACACTCATGACAGCATAATATATTCAAATATGTAAAAAAAATTATATAATTATCACCTATAACGTCCCTACTGCTGGGGCCTTTTCTAAAGATTGAATAATATAGGGGATAACAAGGTTTTGCGGGTCCCAGGCAAGATTAAGGTTCATAATACTTGATATACAATTCACTTCTTGGACAAATAACACGAGTAGTCTACTCTAAGGTAGGTTGGTAGACATTTATGTAATTCAATTTATGTTTGTTACACCCTCCGTATACTAGGTGACTAATCTCACCATGCGGTAGTGGTGAGGTTTGCTATACCCCAATTATAAAAGGTAGTAAAATCCGCAAAATTGTTCTGTAGGGTTGTTAAATAATAAGAAATATATTTTTATATCTAATAATGAGTTGGTTTAGGTAAAACAATTTCTATTTTTACATTAGAATAGACTTTTATTAATAAAAGTTCAAAAACATAACTTTTTCTTCAAACTATAAACTATGAAGTGTTTTCTTATGTACTGAAATCAAATGGCACATATTATAATCACAGCCATCTCAACTTCTAAGACAACAGAATATCGAGTTTAAAATATAAACAATTTAAAGTAAAATAAACAATAATAAATGTGATCCTAATCACATAAGTTTCCTCAATCTTGACAGTAAAAATCTACATGTTCCATATATATGGGCGTATCACATTTTTTACAAATGTGCCTTGTCATACATACATACATACATAATTCACGCCTATATCCCCGAAGGGGTAAAATTGTATTATTTTTTTTTACCGCTGGGGTATGTCATACTCCACCTCGTATACGGAGGGTTAAATTATTAAATTTTTAATGTAAATTTGTATCCCAGACTGGCCTGAGAGCTAACTTCATGGGTATCGTAAAAGTTGAATAAAATTTCCCGCTGCAAACCAACAAGAACCACCATCTCCCGAAACAGTGAAGGGTAAACTACCAGCAGGATAGGTGTCAAGCAGGCGGCGTGCTGTGGAACCTAAGCCAAAATCTTGAGCTTTATGGTTTGGACAGCTGTCATTCCAACCACTCTCTGTTCATCGGTCTCTCGACATGGTCCTTTCCGTCTTTTTTCTGTACATTCATTTATCACTAGCACCATTCCGGTGTTATGGATGATTTGAATTAAAGGACAGCTTGGGTAGCTTGGTGACGTCTAGCCAATGTGAATTTAATAAGAAAGGTTTTGCGCCGTCCCCAGTAAGCCAGGGGACAGGGGAGGAACAAAATCGTGATGACCGCTGTACAACGTTATCTATATATATATAAAAATTAGCTCACTCGGTAAACGATGGTTTGTTCTTAACACCTTGGGGTATAAAAAACGGCTCTTCAGACTACCCAAAACTATAAAATTTCTTCAATCGATTGTCAACCTTAACTTGTTGGCAGTAGAGCCAAAAGTCGATTGAGAAAATTTAACATTTTGTGGTAGTCTGACGTGCTGTCTGTTGTCTGTACCTATAAAAAAAAATCATAAAAATCGGTCTAGCCATTTCGAAGAAGGTCGATAACAAACAAGGTGACAAGACATTTTTATATATTAGATCACGTGTCACTGTGATTCTTATTGGTCGCCGGCCGTTTGTTATTACACCGTGTGACGGCAGAGTAGAATACAATTGTCACGAACCCAAATCTCTCCCGTGGGTGTCGTGGCGACTAAGGATAAATCAGTGATGAGGAATGGGCAGCAGCGTTACTCTTATACCACCTAGCAATGTACTGCGACTTTTGTGCCCGATAAATGGCAATAGGCTCGCCACCACCATGGGACCTAACATAGTTGGCGAAACGTGGGTGCTAGTTCACCTCTGCCTGCCCCTTCGAGAATATAGGCGTGATTTATGTAAGTATGTATGTTGTTATTAAACGGCTGGACCGATTTTTATGATTTTTTTTGTGTACATTTGGTGGGGCTGAGAATAGGTTAATAGTTGTTGACAATACTAGAAATTGTCTATATTTTTAAGACAGTAAAACTAAAGACATTTTAGAATTAGAAAGCATTCAGTTATAAAGATTTATTTGAAAGTGACAACAAAAACATAACAAAACCATGAACTTATGAAAAATATAATATAGTATATAATAAATCAATAAATAATATAATAAATCATTAAATGAGGTTTTAACAATAGTACACGAATAGATAATAGATAAGGACAATACAACGTTTGCCGGATCAGCTAGTAGCTTAAAATAATATTGAAAAACAATTATAACATAACGTTTAACTTAGGTCAGTGAAAACAGAGTTACATTTTGTAACGGACAAGCTTAGCGTATGGAATATTGATTTGAATAATTTATAAATAAACTAACGAACATTACTAAATAAGTGCAAGCAACAGATTTATTTGGTTACACGTAAAGAGATCTCACGCCTTCGCTCTACAAAAAAAAAATCACAAAAGGGCGCACGTGTTGTACTCGACAACAATTCCGGTTAAAAATTAAAGTGAACCTTATTTTGTCTAGCGTAACGGTCGAAATTGGAAAAGAAGATATTATTATGTTTTGGAAATACTACAGGTAACACAAGTAAAGGTTTGACTGAATGCGATTTGCAAATTTGTATCTTATTAGTGGGGCTTAAGGCCTATAATTGTAAGTTTTAATGCATATGCGCATGGGCAGGGGCGGCTATCCTACAGTTTTGGCACTTGTCTTAACGTGTTCGGTTCCGGGGTATAAAAGGGGATGCAAGGTGGGGATTGGGGTGCAGTCTCTGCAAAAATTTGAGTGAAAAGGTGGTTAAGTGGGCAGTCTGGCCGCATCGGTGAGTTTCTTTGTTTGTTTTTCTATTTGTTTGGATTTTTATAAAACTAATATTTACTGTTTATTTGACTTGAATTGAAATTTTAGTTTCTTTAGAGTCTGAATATTGAGTGATATTCTTGTATTTAAAAGTCAATCTAAAATATTTAATGGTTATTTAATGGTTATATATTAGTCTAAAAGATTATTTTAGAGATTTTATTTTATTACAAATTATTTTCTTTTAAGAAGTCTAATCTTTAATTTGAAATTAAAATATTCCTTCATTAGATTTCTATTAATTTTTTGTTTATTTTCTCTCTTGTTTTGGTTGTTAGTGATTGGTCTATTGTAAGTTGGTTACGAAATTCAACTAAACTTAGAACAGGCGAATCAATAACAGTTTAATTTGTTTATTTTAATGTTTTATGTTCTGTGTTATTCCAAATATAATACTCATTTATCACTGGCATAGATGTAAGGGTAGTGGAAAATTGATTGGTCAGCGAAATTACTTTGCAAATGTTATTTTAAGCCACGGTTCAATTCTCGTGGAAAAATGGATCTATTTATTGGGTGTTTTAATAGTTGTTTGACTTAATTTAATTGTGTAAGAGTAGTGGACCAATCTACAAATATTTACACTTTATATTGTTAGGTAAAATTTAATGATTTATTACTCGAAAGAGGTTAAAGTAAATCATTATACCAAGGAATGAACCCATTAACTATAGTTACCTAGTTGATAAGACATATTATTTATATATCGGGGTATATAACACCTACATAACACTGTAAAATTTTGTAGCATTTGGATTTTTTCAATAGTCCCGAGATGAAATTGTAGAGTAATCTCAAGATTTTAGTTTTAAGTGTTAGGCGAATCTATCCAAATAGCTGAGGTTTTAACCTCTTAGTCACCTTGCAAAGCACACAATACACACATTTAAATATAAATAAAAATGAGTATTATATTGGAAATAAGTTGACTGTAGTTGGGAAAATCCCCAAGTTAGGTACTGTACTTTTGTGGTGTAGTTTTAAATAAATAATAATAATATAAAAAAAAACATTGCAAGTTACCAAACGTAACTATAGGCTAACAAAGACAGGATTATTAATTCAATAATACTATCTTTGCAAGAAAGATGGCACTTCCTGGTGAAGGTTGTTTTTTGTGTTGGAAGCCTATTTTAGTAATTATTTGACATTATTATTATTTTGTTGTGTTCAAGTACAGGTCGCGTTTTGCTTTATACCTTGACTTATTTTGACATCTAAAACTTTGTTCGAAACTAAATAAATAAACACTAATAATGAAGGCTACTCTAGTTAGCGGAGGCAAAACTCAAGGGGAACCGAGGGATAGTTTATTTTAAAATATATATGTATTTATCGTCAAAGCGGCTAAGTAGTCCTTCTGTTATTTGTGTAATAAAAAATGGTATGGACAACAAAAGATAAATCAATTGTGGTTGGAATAGCGTGCTGGGGAGGATGGTGTAGTTTTAAGGCCCGCTAATTTTTACATTTCAGCCTCTACGTGTAGTTTTAAGTATTACCTAGAATAAGGAAAATTTTGTAGTTAGAAGCACCATCCACTAGTGATCCAGATATTCTTAATACCACTTCATACCATTTCGCGATTAAATATAGTTATAAGTAAATAAATCGTTATTCTGGGATAGGTGGTGGGAATTTATTATGCTTCTTACAGATTCAAGGAAAAGTTCCGGTTATTCCAGATAGGTCTGGGGTCTCCATGCTTGTGGGTTATTAGGTAGTTAAATTGGGGGTGTAATTATCTAGAAATTTCAGAAATAGCTGGAGACCCAAGACCGAGAAGACTGCGTAGGTTTGTGCCTTTTATTTAGGCTGGCTTGGTCTGAATTTTGCTGTTAATATCTCATAATTGTTTTGGCGATCTATCATTGATTGTTCAATTTATACGTAATTATAAATTAATTTCGGAACCAAGCAAGTCAGGTCATTTTAAAATTGAGTGATTTTGAGAAAAAAAGAAAACACATTTATAAATTTATAAACATATAATCATTCAATTTAAAATGACTAGGTGGTGGTATTCTATCTGGGCTTTGTTTTACATTTTCTGTGTTCTTTATTCATATTCTTTGTTTTACATTGATGGTTTATTATTTTATGTTTTGTTGTGTTATTACGGATTAATCGATTAATCGTGACAAACGGCATTTTGAAATGTAATTATCGGTGTGCGTACTTAAACCAACAAAGATCGATTTGAATCTGTTGGTTTACCATTTTAATACATTTTATACGGGTTTTAATATCAATATTCAATTCGGTCGTGTTTATAGGGTATTTACGTTGTCTTATTAAAAACCAAAAGAGAAACCAGAATAATAAGAGGTAAATTATAACTCACTGACATAAAACAACATGGTTACGTATTAATTACGCCTAAATTAACCTTGAACCAAAATGAAATAAAACTTAATAACTTGATTTTACACTGAAACTTTTACTGTATAAACCAACCTTAACAAATTATCCGAACTTCAACTTAAATCAATATTTCACACTTCATAACTTAACTAACCTACTTAATTACTAAGGCATTCAAGAACTATCTCCATAACTAAACTATATGACAATTTATTTTAAAACTACTTAATATTCAATCGAAAATAAGGTTCAAAAATAAATTATCGAGAATTTATAACTTATTTTAAATGAAATCGTATCGTTATATATTTATTTTAGAATCATGAGTATGGGACAGTTTGGGGACATTTTGCTATGGATATACACCTGGTTTTAGTTTGGGCATAGGTTAAATAAGTCAAATTTTGAATAAAGACTTTGCGTACCAAAATAAAACCAATACTCTACATGCAGCCGAGACTATGACTCAATACACTCTACATGCTCCAAAAGTAAGCGTGGGATACATTGGTGCGACTCCATTGGACGACTCATTACGGCGATCGGACAGGATCAGAGTGTTTCTTATTCCAACGCAAAAGGGGAAAATCTAGATTTGGGAAGGATGTATTGCGATGCAATGCAAAACAATACATTGCGAATAGCGCTGGCTGAATTCACAACTCAGTGCCTTTACAGAATTTGGGTATTCCTTGTCGGAATAATTTACATTCAGCTTAGGATGACAGAAGTTTGGTGGAGTCAATCTTAATGTGTTTCACTCTTATATTTTGGTTTAAAATCACACCACACTCACAGTCCATGGCAAGGTATCGGCAAGTGTCTTCATACTCAAAATGTAGGGTTCATAATAAGGAACTTCCTGTGGTTTTGGAAGGGGGGAGTGAATCGTCGATTGGTTGCACTCATCGTATATGAAGCGGGGAAGGAGCTTCAACTTCCTTATTTATTTTTAATGTAGTTATTAGTTTTTAATTATTATAGAACGGTATTTTAAATTCTGTGGTTATAAGTTCTCTTTCCCTGCTGTTATTTCATTCTCATATATTCTAAAAGAACTTTGGTTACTACATCACAAATTGGGTACTAGACGATATTGGCCTTAGGAAACTAATTTTTGGAAAACTAATTAATTGTATGCTGTATCGTATAACTTATACGAATATCTATATGTTCTTACTTATAATATAATATAGATGTTATTTTACGGTATTTTGTGAGGGGGGTTCAGTTACAATTTGGTGCCGTGACCAGGATTTAAAAAAAAAATAGATTAATACAGCAATTAAATAATAAAACATAGTAGGTCTAATTGGCCTACAATTTGTTGTCCGTGAAATGGAAAGAATTAAGGAGAATGAAATTAATATGCGGCTAAGAGAATCGGGGGTGAGGCTAAAAGAATCGGAGGTGAGGCTAAGAGAATCGGGGGTGAGGCTAAGAAAATCGGGGGTGAGGTTGCAGCTAAAATGAATGTGATAGTGAACCTTTAAAACTTATTAAATACAAACCTTCAAAAAAAAAATATAGCAGCATAGAATAGGCGAAGTTAGGAAGATTCTATTTCTATCCATTAATAATTATGTAGGGAAAAATTTTATTTGGCTGAAATCCTTCGTTTCACCAAACAAAAATTTTGGGGGTGATTGTAACGGACAAGCTTAGCGTATGGAATATTGATTTGAATAATTTATAAATAAACTAACGAACATTACTAAATAAGTGCAAGCAACAGATTTATTTGGTTACACGTAAAGAGATCTCACGCCTTCGCTCTACAAAAAAAAAATCACAAAAGGGCGCACGTGTTGTACTCGACAACAATTCCGGTTAAAAATTAAAGTGAACCTTATTTTGTCTAGCGTAACGGTCGAAATTGGAAAAGAAGATATTATTATGTTTTGGAAATACTACAGGTAACACAAGTAAAGGTTTGACTGAATGCGATTTGCAAATTTGTATCTTATTAGTGGGGCTTAAGGCCTATAATTGTAAGTTTTAATGCATATGCGCATGGGCAGGGGCGGCTATCCTACAGTTTTGGCACTTGTCTTAACGTGTTCGGTTCCGGGGTATAAAAGGGGATGCAAGGTGGGGATTGGGGTGCAGTCTCTGCAAAAATTTGAGTGAAAAGGTGGTTAAGTCGGCAGTCTGGCCGCATCGGTGAGTTTCTTTGTTTGTTTTTCTATTTGTTTGGATTTTTATAAAACTAATATTTACTGTTTATTTGACTTGAATTGAAATTTTAGTTTCTTTAGAGTCTGAATATTGAGTGATATTCTTGTATTTAAAAGTCAATCTAAAATATTTAATGGTTATTTAATGGTTATATATTAGTCTAAAAGATTATTTTAGAGATTTTATTTTATTACAAATTATTTTCTTTTAAGAAGTCTAATCTTTAATTTGAAATTAAAATATTCCTTCATTAGATTTCTATTAATTTTTTGTTTATTTTCTCTCTTGTTTTGGTTGTTAGTGATTGGTCTATTGTAAGTTGGTTACGAAATTCAACTAAACTTAGAACAGGCGAATCAATAACAGTTTAATTTGTTTATTTTAATGTTTTATGTTCTGTGTTATTCCAAATATAATACTCATTTATCACTGGCATAGATGTAAGGGTAGTGGAAAATTGATTGGTCAGCGAAATTACTTTGCAAATGTTATTTTAAGCCACGGTTCAATTCTCGTGGAAAAATGGATCTATTTATTGGGTGTTTTAATAGTTGTTTGACTTAATTTAATTGTGTAAGAGTAGTGGACCAATCTACAAATATTTACACTTTATATTGTTAGGTAAAATTTAATGATTTATTACTCGAAAGAGGTTAAAGTAAATCATTATACCAAGGAATGAACCCATTAACTATAGTTACCTAGTTGATAAGACATATTATTTATATATCGGGGTATATAACACCTACATAACACTGTAAAATTTTGTAGCATTTGGATTTTTTCAATAGTCCCGAGATGAAATTGTAGAGTAATCTCAAGATTTTAGTTTTAAGTGTTAGGCGAATCTATCCAAATAGCTGAGGTTTTAACCTCTTAGTCACCTTGCAAAGCACACAATACACACATTTAAATATAAATAAAAATGAGTATTATATTGGAAATAAGTTGACTGTAGTTGGGAAAATCCCCAAGTTAGGTACTGTACTTTTGTGGTGTAGTTTTAAATAAATAATAATAATATAAAAAAAAACATTGCAAGTTACCAAACGTAACTATAGGCTAACAAAGACAGGATTATTAATTCAATAATACTATCTTTGCAAGAAAGATGGCACTTCCTGGTGAAGGTTGTTTTTTGTGTTGGAAGCCTATTTTAGTAATTATTTGACATTATTATTATTTTGTTGTGTTCAAGTACAGGTCGCGTTTTGCTTTATACCTTGACTTATTTTGACATCTAAAACTTTGTTCGAAACTAAATAAATAAACACTAATAATGAAGGCTACTCTAGTTAGCGGAGGCAAAACTCAAGGGGAACCGAGGGATAGTTTATTTTAAAATATATATGTATTTATCGTCAAAGCGGCTAAGTAGTCCTTCTGTTATTTGTGTAATAAAAAATGGTATGGACAACAAAAGATAAATCAATTGTGGTTGGAATAGCGTGCTGGGGAGGATGGTGTAGTTTTAAGGCCCGCTAATTTTTACATTTCAGCCTCTACGTGTAGTTTTAAGTATTACCTAGAATAAGGAAAATTTTGTAGTTAGAAGCACCATCCACTAGTGATCCAGATATTCTTAATACCACTTCATACCATTTCGCGATTAAATATAGTTATAAGTAAATAAATCGTTATTCTGGGATAGGTGGTGGGAATTTATTATGCTTCTTACAGATTCAAGGAAAAGTTCCGGTTATTCCAGATAGGTCTGGGGTCTCCATGCTTGTGGGTTATTAGGTAGTTAAATTGGGGGTGTAATTATCTAGAAATTTCAGAAATAGCTGGAGACCCAAGACCGAGAAGACTGCGTAGGTTTGTGCCTTTTATTTAGGCTGGCTTGGTCTGAATTTTGCTGTTAATATCTCATAATTGTTTTGGCGATCTATCATTGATTGTTCAATTTATACGTAATTATAAATTAATTTCGGAACCAAGCAAGTCAGGTCATTTTAAAATTGAGTGATTTTGAGAAAAAAAGAAAACACATTTATAAATTTATAAACATATAATCATTCAATTTAAAATGACTAGGTGGTGGTATTCTATCTGGGCTTTGTTTTACATTTTCTGTGTTCTTTATTCATATTCTTTGTTTTACATTGATGGTTTATTATTTTATGTTTTGTTGTGTTATTACGGATTAATCGATTAATCGTGACAAACGGCATTTTGAAATGTAATTATCGGTGTGCGTACTTAAACCAACAAAGATCGATTTGAATCTGTTGGTTTACCATTTTAATACATTTTATACGGGTTTTAATATCAATATTCAATTCGGTCGTGTTTATAGGGTATTTACGTTGTCTTATTAAAAACCAAAAGAGAAACCAGAATAATAAGAGGTAAATTATAACTCACTGACATAAAACAACATGGTTACGTATTAATTACGCCTAAATTAACCTTGAACCAAAATGAAATAAAACTTAATAACTTGATTTTACACTGAAACTTTTACTGTATAAACCAACCTTAACAAATTATCCGAACTTCAACTTAAATCAATATTTCACACTTCATAACTTAACTAACCTACTTAATTACTAAGGCATTCAAGAACTATCTCCATAACTAAACTATATGACAATTTATTTTAAAACTACTTAATATTCAATCGAAAATAAGGTTCAAAAATAAATTATCGAGAATTTATAACTTATTTTAAATGAAATCGTATCGTTATATATTTATTTTAGAATCATGAGTATGGGACAGTTTGGGGACATTTTGCTATGGATATACACCTGGTTTTAGTTTGGGCATAGGTTAAATAAGTCAAATTTTGAATAAAGACTTTGCGTACCAAAATAAAACCAATACTCTACATGCAGCCGAGACTATGACTCAATACACTCTACATGCTCCAAAAGTAAGCGTGGGATACATTGGTGCGACTCCATTGGACGACTCATTACGGCGATCGGACAGGATCAGAGTGTTTCTTATTCCAACGCAAAAGGGGAAAATCTAGATTTGGGAAGGATGTATTGCGATGCAATGCAAAACAATACATTGCGAATAGCGCTGGCTGAATTCACAACTCAGTGCCTTTACAGAATTTGGGTATTCCTTGTCGGAATAATTTACATTCAGCTTAGGATGACAGAAGTTTGGTGGAGTCAATCTTAATGTGTTTCACTCTTATATTTTGGTTTAAAATCACACCACACTCACAGTCCATGGCAAGGTATCGGCAAGTGTCTTCATACTCAAAATGTAGGGTTCATAATAAGGAACTTCCTGTGGTTTTGGAAGGGGGGAGTGAATCGTCGATTGGTTGCACTCATCGTATATGAAGCGGGGAAGGAGCTTCAACTTCCTTATTTATTTTTAATGTAGTTATTAGTTTTTAATTATTATAGAACGGTATTTTAAATTCTGTGGTTATAAGTTCTCTTTCCCTGCTGTTATTTCATTCTCATATATTCTAAAAGAACTTTGGTTACTACATCACAAATTGGGTACTAGACGATATTGGCCTTAGGAAACTAATTTTTGGAAAACTAATTAATTGTATGCTGTATCGTATAACTTATACGAATATCTATATGTTCTTACTTATAATATAATATAGATGTTATTTTACGGTATTTTGTGAGGGGGGTTCAGTTACAATTTGGTGCCGTGACCAGGATTTAAAAAAAAAATAGATTAATACAGCAATTAAATAATAAAACATAGTAGGTCTAATTGGCCTACAATTTGTTGTCCGTGAAATGGAAAGAATTAAGGAGAATGAAATTAATATGCGGCTAAGAGAATCGGGGGTGAGGCTAAAAGAATCGGAGGTGAGGCTAAGAGAATCGGGGGTGAGGCTAAGAAAATCGGGGGTGAGGTTGCAGCTAAAATGAATGTGATAGTGAACCTTTAAAACTTATTAAATACAAACCTTCAAAAAAAAAATATAGCAGCATAGAATAGGCGAAGTTAGGAAGATTCTATTTCTATCCATTAATAATTATGTAGGGAAAAATTTTATTTGGCTGAAATCCTTCGTTTCACCAAACAAAAATTTTGGGGGTGATTGTAACGGACAAGCTTAGCGTATGGAATATTGATTTGAATAATTTATAAATAAACTAACGAACATTACTAAATAAGTGCAAGCAACAGATTTATTTGGTTACACGTAAAGAGATCTCACGCCTTCGCTCTACAAAAAAAAAATCACAAAAGGGCGCACGTGTTGTACTCGACAACAATTCCGGTTAAAAATTAAAGTGAACCTTATTTTGTCTAGCGTAACGGTCGAAATTGGAAAAGAAGATATTATTATGTTTTGGAAATACTACAGGTAACACAAGTAAAGGTTTGACTGAATGCGATTTGCAAATTTGTATCTTATTAGTGGGGCTTAAGGCCTATAATTGTAAGTTTTAATGCATATGCGCATGGGCAGGGGCGGCTATCCTACAGTTTTGGCACTTGTCTTAACGTGTTCGGTTCCGGGGTATAAAAGGGGATGCAAGGTGGGGATTGGGGTGCAGTCTCTGCAAAAATTTGAGTGAAAAGGTGGTTAAGTGGGCAGTCTGGCCGCATCGGTGAGTTTCTTTGTTTGTTTTTCTATTTGTTTGGATTTTTATAAAACTAATATTTACTGTTTATTTGACTTGAATTGAAATTTTAGTTTCTTTAGAGTCTGAATATTGAGTGATATTCTTGTATTTAAAAGTCAATCTAAAATATTTAATGGTTATTTAATGGTTATATATTAGTCTAAAAGATTATTTTAGAGATTTTATTTTATTACAAATTATTTTCTTTTAAGAAGTCTAATCTTTAATTTGAAATTAAAATATTCCTTCATTAGATTTCTATTAATTTTTTGTTTATTTTCTCTCTTGTTTTGGTTGTTAGTGATTGGTCTATTGTAAGTTGGTTACGAAATTCAACTAAACTTAGAACAGGCGAATCAATAACAGTTTAATTTGTTTATTTTAATGTTTTATGTTCTGTGTTATTCCAAATATAATACTCATTTATCACTGGCATAGATGTAAGGGTAGTGGAAAATTGATTGGTCAGCGAAATTACTTTGCAAATGTTATTTTAAGCCACGGTTCAATTCTCGTGGAAAAATGGATCTATTTATTGGGTGTTTTAATAGTTGTTTGACTTAATTTAATTGTGTAAGAGTAGTGGACCAATCTACAAATATTTACACTTTATATTGTTAGGTAAAATTTAATGATTTATTACTCGAAAGAGGTTAAAGTAAATCATTATACCAAGGAATGAACCCATTAACTATAGTTACCTAGTTGATAAGACATATTATTTATATATCGGGGTATATAACACCTACATAACACTGTAAAATTTTGTAGCATTTGGATTTTTTCAATAGTCCCGAGATGAAATTGTAGAGTAATCTCAAGATTTTAGTTTTAAGTGTTAGGCGAATCTATCCAAATAGCTGAGGTTTTAACCTCTTAGTCACCTTGCAAAGCACACAATACACACATTTAAATATAAATAAAAATGAGTATTATATTGGAAATAAGTTGACTGTAGTTGGGAAAATCCCCAAGTTAGGTACTGTACTTTTGTGGTGTAGTTTTAAATAAATAATAATAATATAAAAAAAAACATTGCAAGTTACCAAACGTAACTATAGGCTAACAAAGACAGGATTATTAATTCAATAATACTATCTTTGCAAGAAAGATGGCACTTCCTGGTGAAGGTTGTTTTTTGTGTTGGAAGCCTATTTTAGTAATTATTTGACATTATTATTATTTTGTTGTGTTCAAGTACAGGTCGCGTTTTGCTTTATACCTTGACTTATTTTGACATCTAAAACTTTGTTCGAAACTAAATAAATAAACACTAATAATGAAGGCTACTCTAGTTAGCGGAGGCAAAACTCAAGGGGAACCGAGGGATAGTTTATTTTAAAATATATATGTATTTATCGTCAAAGCGGCTAAGTAGTCCTTCTGTTATTTGTGTAATAAAAAATGGTATGGACAACAAAAGATAAATCAATTGTGGTTGGAATAGCGTGCTGGGGAGGATGGTGTAGTTTTAAGGCCCGCTAATTTTTACATTTCAGCCTCTACGTGTAGTTTTAAGTATTACCTAGAATAAGGAAAATTTTGTAGTTAGAAGCACCATCCACTAGTGATCCAGATATTCTTAATACCACTTCATACCATTTCGCGATTAAATATAGTTATAAGTAAATAAATCGTTATTCTGGGATAGGTGGTGGGAATTTATTATGCTTCTTACAGATTCAAGGAAAAGTTCCGGTTATTCCAGATAGGTCTGGGGTCTCCATGCTTGTGGGTTATTAGGTAGTTAAATTGGGGGTGTAATTATCTAGAAATTTCAGAAATAGCTGGAGACCCAAGACCGAGAAGACTGCGTAGGTTTGTGCCTTTTATTTAGGCTGGCTTGGTCTGAATTTTGCTGTTAATATCTCATAATTGTTTTGGCGATCTATCATTGATTGTTCAATTTATACGTAATTATAAATTAATTTCGGAACCAAGCAAGTCAGGTCATTTTAAAATTGAGTGATTTTGAGAAAAAAAGAAAACACATTTATAAATTTATAAACATATAATCATTCAATTTAAAATGACTAGGTGGTGGTATTCTATCTGGGCTTTGTTTTACATTTTCTGTGTTCTTTATTCATATTCTTTGTTTTACATTGATGGTTTATTATTTTATGTTTTGTTGTGTTATTACGGATTAATCGATTAATCGTGACAAACGGCATTTTGAAATGTAATTATCGGTGTGCGTACTTAAACCAACAAAGATCGATTTGAATCTGTTGGTTTACCATTTTAATACATTTTATACGGGTTTTAATATCAATATTCAATTCGGTCGTGTTTATAGGGTATTTACGTTGTCTTATTAAAAACCAAAAGAGAAACCAGAATAATAAGAGGTAAATTATAACTCACTGACATAAAACAACATGGTTACGTATTAATTACGCCTAAATTAACCTTGAACCAAAATGAAATAAAACTTAATAACTTGATTTTACACTGAAACTTTTACTGTATAAACCAACCTTAACAAATTATCCGAACTTCAACTTAAATCAATATTTCACACTTCATAACTTAACTAACCTACTTAATTACTAAGGCATTCAAGAACTATCTCCATAACTAAACTATATGACAATTTATTTTAAAACTACTTAATATTCAATCGAAAATAAGGTTCAAAAATAAATTATCGAGAATTTATAACTTATTTTAAATGAAATCGTATCGTTATATATTTATTTTAGAATCATGAGTATGGGACAGTTTGGGGACATTTTGCTATGGATATACACCTGGTTTTAGTTTGGGCATAGGTTAAATAAGTCAAATTTTGAATAAAGACTTTGCGTACCAAAATAAAACCAATACTCTACATGCAGCCGAGACTATGACTCAATACACTCTAAATGCTCCAAAAGTAAGCGTGGGATACATTGGTGCGACTCCATTGGACGACTCATTACGGCGATCGGACAGGATCAGAGTGTTTCTTATTCCAACGCAAAAGGGGAAAATCTAGATTTGGGAAGGATGTATTGCGATGCAATGCAAAACAATACATTGCGAATAGCGCTGGCTGAATTCACAACTCAGTGCCTTTACAGAATTTGGGTATTCCTTGTCGGAATAATTTACATTCAGCTTAGGATGACAGAAGTTTGGTGGAGTCAATCTTAATGTGTTTCACTCTTATATTTTGGTTTAAAATCACACCACACTCACAGTCCATGGCAAGGTATCGGCAAGTGTCTTCATACTCAAAATGTAGGGTTCATAATAAGGAACTTCCTGTGGTTTTGGAAGGGGGGAGTGAATCGTCGATTGGTTGCACTCATCGTATATGAAGCGGGGAAGGAGCTTCAACTTCCTTATTTATTTTTAATGTAGTTATTAGTTTTTAATTATTATAGAACGGTATTTTAAATTCTGTGGTTATAAGTTCTCTTTCCCTGCTGTTATTTCATTCTCATATATTCTAAAAGAACTTTGGTTACTACATCACAAATTGGGTACTAGACGATATTGGCCTTAGGAAACTAATTTTTGGAAAACTAATTAATTGTATGCTGTATCGTATAACTTATACGAATATCTATATGTTCTTACTTATAATATAATATAGATGTTATTTTACGGTATTTTGTGAGGGGGGTTCAGTTACAATTTGGTGCCGTGACCAGGATTTAAAAAAAAAATAGATTAATACAGCAATTAAATAATAAAACATAGTAGGTCTAATTGGCCTACAATTTGTTGTCCGTGAAATGGAAAGAATTAAGGAGAATGAAATTAATATGCGGCTAAGAGAATCGGGGGTGAGGCTAAAAGAATCGGAGGTGAGGCTAAGAGAATCGGGGGTGAGGCTAAGAAAATCGGGGGTGAGGTTGCAGCTAAAATGAATGTGATAGTGAACCTTTAAAACTTATTAAATACAAACCTTCAAAAAAAAAATATAGCAGCATAGAATAGGCGAAGTTAGGAAGATTCTATTTCTATCCATTAATAATTATGTAGGGAAAAATTTTATTTGGCTGAAATCCTTCGTTTCACCAAACAAAAATTTTGGGGGTGATTGTAACGGACAAGCTTAGCGTATGGAATATTGATTTGAATAATTTATAAATAAACTAACGAACATTACTAAATAAGTGCAAGCAACAGATTTATTTGGTTACACGTAAAGAGATCTCACGCCTTCGCTCTACAAAAAAAAAATCACAAAAGGGCGCACGTGTTGTACTCGACAACAATTCCGGTTAAAAATTAAAGTGAACCTTATTTTGTCTAGCGTAACGGTCGAAATTGGAAAAGAAGATATTATTATGTTTTGGAAATACTACAGGTAACACAAGTAAAGGTTTGACTGAATGCGATTTGCAAATTTGTATCTTATTAGTGGGGCTTAAGGCCTATAATTGTAAGTTTTAATGCATATGCGCATGGGCAGGGGCGGCTATCCTACAGTTTTGGCACTTGTCTTAACGTGTTCGGTTCCGGGGTATAAAAGGGGATGCAAGGTGGGGATTGGGGTGCAGTCTCTGCAAAAATTTGAGTGAAAAGGTGGTTAAGTGGGCAGTCTGGCCGCATCGGTGAGTTTCTTTGTTTGTTTTTCTATTTGTTTGGATTTTTATAAAACTAATATTTACTGTTTATTTGACTTGAATTGAAATTTTAGTTTCTTTAGAGTCTGAATATTGAGTGATATTCTTGTATTTAAAAGTCAATCTAAAATATTTAATGGTTATTTAATGGTTATATATTAGTCTAAAAGATTATTTTAGAGATTTTATTTTATTACAAATTATTTTCTTTTAAGAAGTCTAATCTTTAATTTGAAATTAAAATATTCCTTCATTAGATTTCTATTAATTTTTTGTTTATTTTCTCTCTTGTTTTGGTTGTTAGTGATTGGTC
Organism: Cataclysta lemnata; assembly: GCA_963931975.1. Lineage (NCBI taxonomy): Eukaryota > Metazoa > Arthropoda > Insecta > Lepidoptera > Crambidae > Cataclysta > Cataclysta lemnata. Next base: position 849,870 of record OZ008343.1, on the reverse strand, counting down.
TATTGTAAGTTGGTTACGAAATTCAACTAAACTTAGAACAGGCGAATCAATAACAGTTTAATTTGTTTATTTTAATGTTTTATGTTCTGTGTTATTCCAAATATAATACTCATTTATCACTGGCATAGATGTAAGGGTAGTGGAAAATTGATTGGTCAGCGAAATTACTTTGCAAATGTTATTTTAAGCCACGGTTCAATTCTCGTGGAAAAATGGATCTATTTATTGGGTGTTTTAATAGTTGTTTGACTTAATTTAATTGTGTAAGAGTAGTGGACCAATCTACAAATATTTACACTTTATATTGTTAGGTAAAATTTAATGATTTATTACTCGAAAGAGGTTAAAGTAAATCATTATACCAAGGAATGAACCCATTAACTATAGTTACCTAGTTGATAAGACATATTATTTATATACCGGGGTATATAACACCTACATAACACTGTAAAATTTTGTAGCATTTGGATTTTTTCAATAGTCCCGAGATGAAATTGTAGAGTAATCTCAAGATTTTAGTTTTAAGTGTTAGGCGAATCTATCCAAATAGCTGAGGTTTTAACCTCTTAGTCACCTTGCAAAGCACACAATACACACATTTAAATATAAATAAAAATGAGTATTATATTGGAAATAAGTTGACTGTAGTTGGGAAAATCCCCAAGTTAGGTACTGTACTTTTGTGGTGTAGTTTTAAATAAATAATAATAATATAAAAAAAAACATTGCAAGTTACCAAACGTAACTATAGGCTAACAAAGACAGGATTATTAATTCAATAATACTATCTTTGCAAGAAAGATGGCACTTCCTGGTGAAGGTTGTTTTTTGTGTTGGAAGCCTATTTTAGTAATTATTTGACATTATTATTATTTTGTTGTGTTCAAGTACAGGTCGCGTTTTGCTTTATACCTTGACTTATTTTGACATCTAAAACTTTGTTCGAAACTAAATAAATAAACACTAATAATGAAGGCTACTCTAGTTAGCGGAGGCAAAACTCAAGGGGAACCGAGGGATAGTTTATTTTAAAATATATATGTATTTATCGTCAAAGCGGCTAAGTAGTCCTTCTGTTATTTGTGTAATAAAAAATGGTATGGACAACAAAAGATAAATCAATTGTGGTTGGAATAGCGTGCTGGGGAGGATGGTGTAGTTTTAAGGCCCGCTAATTTTTACATTTCAGCCTCTACGTGTAGTTTTAAGTATTACCTAGAATAAGGAAAATTTTGTAGTTAGAAGCACCATCCACTAGTGATCCAGATATTCTTAATACCACTTCATACCATTTCGCGATTAAATATAGTTATAAGTAAATAAATCGTTATTCTGGGATAGGTGGTGGGAATTTATTATGCTTCTTACAGATTCAAGGAAAAGTTCCGGTTATTCCAGATAGGTCTGGGGTCTCCATGCTTGTGGGTTATTAGGTAGTTAAATTGGGGGTGTAATTATCTAGAAATTTCAGAAATAGCTGGAGACCCAAGACCGAGAAGACTGCGTAGGTTTGTGCCTTTTATTTAGGCTGGCTTGGTCTGAATTTTGCTGTTAATATCTCATAATTGTTTTGGCGATCTATCATTGATTGTTCAATTTATACGTAATTATAAATTAATTTCGGAACCAAGCAAGTCAGGTCATTTTAAAATTGAGTGATTTTGAGAAAAAAAGAAAACACATTTATAAATTTATAAACATATAATCATTCAATTTAAAATGACTAGGTGGTGGTATTCTATCTGGGCTTTGTTTTACATTTTCTGTGTTCTTTATTCATATTCTTTGTTTTACATTGATGGTTTATTATTTTATGTTTTGTTGTGTTATTACGGATTAATCGATTAATCGTGACAAACGGCATTTTGAAATGTAATTATCGGTGTGCGTACTTAAACCAACAAAGATCGATTTGAATCTGTTGGTTTACCATTTTAATACATTTTATACGGGTTTTAATATCAATATTCAATTCGGTCGTGTTTATAGGGTATTTACGTTGTCTTATTAAAAACCAAAAGAGAAACCAGAATAATAAGAGGTAAATTATAACTCACTGACATAAAACAACATGGTTACGTATTAATTACGCCTAAATTAACCTTGAACCAAAATGAAATAAAACTTAATAACTTGATTTTACACTGAAACTTTTACTGTATAAACCAACCTTAACAAATTATCCGAACTTCAACTTAAATCAATATTTCACACTTCATAACTTAACTAACCTACTTAATTACTAAGGCATTCAAGAACTATCTCCATAACTAAACTATATGACAATTTATTTTAAAACTACTTAATATTCAATCGAAAATAAGGTTCAAAAATAAATTATCGAGAATTTATAACTTATTTTAAATGAAATCGTATCGTTATATATTTATTTTAGAATCATGAGTATGGGACAGTTTGGGGACATTTTGCTATGGATATACACCTGGTTTTAGTTTGGGCATAGGTTAAATAAGTCAAATTTTGAATAAAGACTTTGCGTACCAAAATAAAACCAATACTCTACATGCAGCCGAGACTATGACTCAATACACTCTACATGCTCCAAAAGTAAGCGTGGGATACATTGGTGCGACTCCATTGGACGACTCATTACGGCGATCGGACAGGATCAGAGTGTTTCTTATTCCAACGCAAAAGGGGAAAATCTAGATTTGGGAAGGATGTATTGCGATGCAATGCAAAACAATACATTGCGAATAGCGCTGGCTGAATTCACAACTCAGTGCCTTTACAGAATTTGGGTATTCCTTGTCGGAATAATTTACATTCAGCTTAGGATGACAGAAGTTTGGTGGAGTCAATCTTAATGTGTTTCACTCTTATATTTTGGTTTAAAATCACACCACACTCACAGTCCATGGCAAGGTATCGGCAAGTGTCTTCATACTCAAAATGTAGGGTTCATAATAAGGAACTTCCTGTGGTTTTGGAAGGGGGGAGTGAATCGTCGATTGGTTGCACTCATCGTATATGAAGCGGGGAAGGAGCTTCAACTTCCTTATTTATTTTTAATGTAGTTATTAGTTTTTAATTATTATAGAACGGTATTTTAAATTCTGTGGTTATAAGTTCTCTTTCCCTGCTGTTATTTCATTCTCATATATTCTAAAAGAACTTTGGTTACTACATCACAAATTGGGTACTAGACGATATTGGCCTTAGGAAACTAATTTTTGGAAAACTAATTAATTGTATGCTGTATCGTATAACTTATACGAATATCTATATGTTCTTACTTATAATATAATATAGATGTTATTTTACGGTATTTTGTGAGGGCGGTTCAGTTACAATTTTCTTAATATTTTACAGCCAGACAAAATCTTCGGCGCCCTTTGTAGTTTCAGCGATCGGTCATGCCTGTTTTCAATGAAAACAATCTAGACACAGGCCTATTGTTTTTGTTAAGATTTTAAGACGTAGCCACTAAAACCAAAGGTCACAACTAAGTAATTAAACGAAGTTTAGTGTAACTAAAGTTCGACAAGCTAGAGAAAACAATACATTAACAAGTAACAAAGCTCGGGGTAACGAAATATTTTTTAGTATAATGTCTTGTCTATGGGCAGCACAGCATTTCTTTCATACCACCTAGCAATATACTGCGATTTATGTGCCCGATAGATGGCAATAGGTTCGCTACCCATTTCGTGGGACCTATCTTAATTGGCGAAAAATGGCTGCGTAATGTAGGCGTGATTTATGTATGTATGTATTGTTAAGAAATCCTTTATGATTATTGTATATTTTTGATAGATATTTAAATATGATACCGAGAAGTGTAAAAGAAGTGACAAAATAAAACAGACGAAAAATTAGAAGAGCTATAGATTATTGCTTTTTATTGATTAGCATACATACATACACATCATACATAAATCACGCCTATATCCCCGAAGGGTTAGCCAGAGGTGAACTAGCACTCACGTTTCGCCAATTATGTTAGGTCTCATGTAATAAGTGGCGAGCCTATTGCCATTTATCGGGCACAAATGTCGCAGTACTATTTCTAGGTGGTATAAGAGGAACGCTGCTGCCCATTCCTCATCACTGATTTGTCCTTAGTCGCCCTGTACGACACCCACAGGAGAGATTGGGGTGGTGACAATTGTATTCTACTCTGCCGTTACCACACGGCTTTATTGATTAGTTTTTACATAATATGTATAGGTCTTGTCGGGGGATGAAGGAGCTTGGAATTACATTTAAAAACAACATTTAACAGAAATTACGCACATCCTGAAGACTACCCATGCTAAAGTATAGTCTTATAAATAATATGGTGGTATTAAAAAAAACTAAATTGCAATTTTTTCTTCCCACATACAAAATGTTCGGTCAGTAATTATAAGGAAAATGTGTGGAAATTTTGAAAATTAATTTTACAATTTTGAATTTTTGATGTCACCAGAGTGCAAGCTGTAGGTACAACACGGTCCGACACCGACACGGTAAGGACACGGACGTGACTTGACTAAGGGAAGGATTAACAGTCTTCATCACTGTTTTGCAGCAGAGTTCTTATTATACCATCTAGCAATATACTGCAATTTACGTGCCTGGCAATAGGCTCACCCCCTATTATATGGGACCTAACTAGTGGACGGAATGTGGGTACATTACATCCGCACATACCCCTTCGGAAATACACATTCAAAGCCTTATTTAAACACTTCAATAAAGTCAAATGCATTCATTTTTTTTACACTCACACCTATCATCTAGCCCAAAGTAAGTAGCCTAAGCACTTGTGTTATGGATACTAGACGACGGACATATTTTTAATATAATTATGTATATAAATGTTGAAAATATACTACATAAACATATACACAACCTGACTCGGAAACAAACATTTGTGGTCATCACAAAGTTTGCCCCTACCAGGATTCGAACCCGGGACCTTTCACAACTAAGATCAAAATCGCATCACACGCGAAAACCAAAAACCACAAAGACTCCTCGTAAATAATACAACAACGCGAGGAAGCAAACATTGCAATTTTAATTATAAAGAAAGTAGGCAATTAATACCAAATCCCCCATGAAACATATGCGAATAAAATCCCACACCGTACGTCCCTGTTCTTGGCAATGAAACTCAGTCGGGTTTGGATGGCGTCGCAGTGATAGCGTGTTTTCGCTCCGCGCGCATAAAAGTTACGCACACTGTGGTTCTAAAAGCAAACTCTAAAAAAACACAAAAAAAAGTTTCGCAAAATCATGAAATATTAGTTAGTGCGTTGTGAGCTCGCAATGTTTTTCCGCAGCTGATTAAAAACTTTGAGAAGAGCACTTGAGTGGAAGTGAATAAAAAAAGTTTGTTGCGGAAGTTGTTGTGAAAGTTAACCAATATCGTGTGTGTGGCGATCGGGATTATTGCGAATTAAGATTCCCATTTGCCGGTAAAGTTCTTTGTTTTACTTTTTATTGGCCAACAATTTGATTGCTAAAAATAGAACAATGGGTAATAATATAAATTGCGTCCCTGGCATTACTTTTTTAAGTAAATGTTTGAATCAAACAAGCTATTATTACGGTTTTTTAGTTTCATAGGCGTTTGACCACAATTTCGCCTGGTGGAATATAAAATTAATATAATAGGTAATATTTTTTTACAAACAAATTATAATTATGCATATAACTAGTTGACCCAGCGAATATTGTCTGGCCTTTACCACCTATGAAAATAAAAAATGGATCTTTTTAGTTGGTTCAAAATACACACAAAAAAAATCGGTCATGCCGTTTCGGAGAATTTCGGTAACAACCACTATGACACGAGATTTTTAAAGATATTATACATTTATCATTATTATGTCAAGTTTATTTAAGGCTGCATTATTAATATTTGTTATTTTTAATTCAGTGCAATATTTCCATAATTTTAGCTCCCCAAAAGCGAAGAAGATTTCGCAAGGGCCCGTGAATAATGGGAGGTCAAAATTTAATTTAATTCGCACTCCTTTGAAGAACTGATTTTATATTTTACAAAATTAAACGTCTCGTGGGTAAAGTTAAGCCCGAAATAATTTTCTCCATACCTATTAAAAAAATCTCTTGAATGATTTTGTTTTGGTGTTGATTGTACATAGTCAAGTTTTGGGAGCGGATGAGAGGCTTTTTAAAAATACAAATTTTATTAACTAACTTAAAATAGAGCGTAACACTAGTTGCCGATTTGGAGGCTGGATTAACAATGAATGTGAAAACTTAAACTCTAGGCTCGGGCGACCCCGCAGTCCGCTTATCTCGCATTCCTGGAACGTTGCGTAGTTCTGCTGAGTTCGCCCCCTTAGTCTAGTACTGAGGGGCGAGGGGGTTCCATAACTCCTCCATCCCCAGATGAAAAATTATCGGAATTGTTACTTTGGTTATTTTTCCGATAATTTTGCATAAATGGTAGACATGTAATGATCTTAACTCTAAACACATATAAAATTAATACAAGAAAACTTATAATTACTATAATTAGGGGAATATGGAATAGTATACTGAATTTAAAGTTCTTTTCTTCATTAAAAACACTATCGATCACTTCACTATGTTTTAGCACTTGTGACATCAACTTGATTTCGTCTAGGCTGACTTCGCGCATATCGAGTGCACGCGTACTGGATAGCGTCGCGTTCATGTGTAGCTGCGGCAAGTTAATCACGGGCATAGGTGACACGCTGTCCATTTCAGTATACTCCGGATGCTGATTTATCTCGATGTGGGCTATCTCCACCTTGCAGGGCTGATCCATGGTAAGTATGTATGTGCCAGATACGGGAAATCTACTTATTTCGCCATTGCATTTTTGTGTTAATGTTCTAGGTATCTTCGTGTATAAAATCCAGTTTCCGGTTCTGATCTTCTGTATCTTTATGTCTTCTATGTCAATCTGGTGTGGCCTGCAGCTGCTGAGATTACTGTCGAACTTCATTAACTGCTCTACACAGGTAAGTCTTTGATACACAGCTCTGTCGTCGTTGGTGCAAAGGAAATGGTTCCTGGTAACGAGGGCGCTGCAAGACTTCACGATCGGTAAGTATGTTACACCTTTCGCCAATAGGTAAGGATATTTAGGGAATATGGTAACGGTTATATTTTCAGGTTTATGGAAAATAGGTAGAGAATACAATTTAAAATAATTATATGTAATATTATCTATTAAGGGGATTTCCATTATGAATGTTATTTGGTTTCTTTTTATATAGGATTTTACAGAAATAGTTTCTTCTAGCTTTACTAAATTGTCTTCGTTAGGGATATACACTAGGTTTCCATTGCTAGAGATTAATCTTAAATGTGCCAATAGCTCGGTAGAGTTTACAATTGACTGATGCAATATAGAGCTTTTGCTTAATGCTAATGCTGTTTCTACTTCGCTTAATTTAATAAAGATCGTTCTAAAATTGCTAACAAATACATTGTATAGTCCCATTAGGTACAAGGATAATAACCAGTCATTTTCTTTATTTACTAACTCTCTTATGCTAGCTTCAGCGGATTTCATGCGTGTATCTAAGTTAACCACATTATTATTTATTATCTCAGTTTTATTAATCATACTGTCCATTATTGTAGAGATAAATGTAAGTTTTTTGGAAACAACAATTTGGTTCTTATCTAAATTCCTAATTAACCCTTCATATTTCAGAGCATCCTCATGGTCTAAATTTCCGGTCACAATTTTTATGATTGAACCTAGTGGATTTAAAATGCCTCTTTTAACACGTTTAAATTGTTGCGGCATCAATTGACGGTACTTGTCTATGGTTATATCTTTTAAGTGTTCCGCGTGTCTTAAAATACCAGTAAAATCGTCAGGAAATGACGCATTTAATGTAATTAATGTGTTAAGTTCGTCAAATTTTGATACAGTGTATTCTAGGTCATTATGAATATTTTCCAAATTTATATTCTTTAATATGGTCCAGCTATCCGTCTGTAAATGTGCTTGTCCTTCCCTTACGGGTAATATTCCCGGGTTTCCTTCAAGGTTTTGCAGATGAAGGGCCTGCGCCGGCACTACTACCACCAAGATGCACCACCTGTGGAGGGCGTTTTATGTTTTTAATAGGCGCTTTTGTCTCTCTATCACCTATCCTAATCGGTATTATGTTTCTTTCAGTTTTTCCTATGACCTTAGCTTTAGTATACCTAGCCTTGTCCTTGCTCTTTCTTTTATTAACGTCCTTTACATAAACTGATTGACCCTCTGGAAACTCTTGAGTGACTTCACCCCCTTTCTTGTTTCTAATCTTTTCTTTAGCGTTTATTATTTTATCTGTTAGATACTGATACAGAAATTTAGTGCGTTTAGAGTGATCTTTAACTAATTGCTGTACATATGTACGTTCGAAATCCATATTAAAGGGATTATCGGTGTCGGTGTGGCCAAATACTATTTCAAAAGGGGTTAAACCCGTTACAGAGTGTATTGTATTGTTATAAGCCATGACGCTATACATCATTACAGATGCCGCATCAGTGCATTTCTGTTCATACTTCGCGATTCGATAAATTTCAATGATAGTGGAATGTAGTCTTTCTATTAAACCCATAGAGTTGGGATTGTTAGGGGTGCCAATGTGAAGGGAGATTTTGTGTAAGTTCAAGAATTCCTTTAATAGTTCGTTATTGAATTCAGTTCCCGGGTCAGCACTGATTTTCTTTGGGGTACCGTAAAAAGAAAAGTATTTCATTAATGCTCTTACAACTTCGGGTGTAGATTTATTAGAAATTTCTAGGGCCTGGCCTAATTTGCTAAATGCGTCTATTAGCGTTAAATAGTATTTTCCCTCGATGGAAAAAATGTCGATAAAAATTTCTTGGAAAGGAGCATTTTGCGTTTGTGTAAGTTGCAATAAGGGTTTAATGGGTTTTCTATCGTATTTCATTTTACGACAGGACTCACAAGCATTTATGATAGCCGCGACAGTTTCCGGCATGTTTTCCCAATAGTAGTTCCTACGGATCCTGACTAAGGTTTCTTTTATACCGCGATGGCAGGTTTTTCCATCATGGTGTTTTAATACCACAGCTCTTTGTTCACCCTCATCTTCGATGTAAACTATCCTTTCGGTGCATTCATAGAAGTTTATAGTGTTCTTTTTAAATAATTGTATTATTATATTATTAAATTGCGCACGATGTGTTTCTTCCTCAAAATAAATAAAATATTTAATTTTTGGTCGGATATATTTTTTTAAGAAGTTTTTTATTAATTCCAGATTGTCCAGGGGCAGGAATACTTCTAATATTTTTTGTTTGGGCCTAGAAATATCCTTAACGTTTAGTTCATTTCGGAACCATGAGAATACTATTATCTGGTTAGGCTTAGTGTCTATTGCCTCCCGTAAGATAGGTATGCCGGTTGTTTCTAGTTCTATTGCTGAATGTATGGTCTGCGCATCGTCGTCTGTCGCGGAGGGAGATCTAATTGGATATTCTAACGTCCTTTTAGAGTTGGATACGGAGGAATCCGAAATGGTGATGGGGCTTGCTGAGGTAGTTTTACTTTGGTCCGATATTGTTATGGTTGAAGCCGAATCTCGTTTTTGTTCCCTTGATAATTGTTCCAGATTTTTGATTACGTCATTTATATGTTCCTGTAACCTATCCTCGTCCTCGTCTATGTTTACCTGCATTGATTGTCCGTCGTCGTCCTGGTCTAGCGCGTTCACCTTAATTCTTGATAAGGCGTCCGCATTAGTATTCTGTTTACCTGATTTATAAATGATTTCAAAGTCATAGTCCTGTAGTCGTAATCTCCATCGCGTTAGTTTGCTATTTGGGTCCTTGAGGGAATTTAACCATGCCAATGGTCTATGATCTGTGTAGATGAAAAATTTCCTTCCATATAAATATGGTCTAAAATGTTTTATAGCCCAGATAATGGCTAGCAACTCGCGTTCAATTGTGCTGTAACGTGACTCTGTGTCACTTAGGGTACGGCTGGCATATGCTATGGGTTTGTCATTTCCTATTACTCCTTGCGATAGTACCGCACCTAGAGCTATGTTGGAGGCGTCGGTAGTAAGAATAAATGGTTTTTCAAAATCTGGGTACTGGAGCAAGGGGGAGTGGGTTAGTAACTCCTTGCACTTATTAAATGCGTCGATATATTCTTGATTAATTATAATTTTATTTCCCTTTTTTAGACATGAGGTCAAGGGTTTAGTAAGTTTTGCGAAGTTTTGTATGAACCGTCGGTAATAGCCGACAAGTCCCAGGAAGCTTTTGATTTCTGTCGTTGTTTTTGGTAAGGGGAAATCTAACACTGTTTTAATTTTCTCGTCATTAGGTCTAAGTCCGTCTTTTGTTATTATATGTCCTAGGTAAAGTACTTCCTTCCTTAGGAACTCTGTCTTGTCTAGTTGAACCTTAAGGTTTGTCGCTCTTAGTCGGTCAAAAATCAGTCGGAGTTTATGTATATGCTCCTCGAGGCTGCTAGAAAATATTATTACATCATCTAAATATACCATGCAATGTAGCCCTTGTAGGCCTCGGAGAACATTGTCCATGGTTCTTTGAAAGGTTGCTGGAGCCGTTTTTAATCCGAAGGGCATTCTGACAAATTCATAGTGGCCATTCGCAGTAAAAGCGGTTTTCTGTCGGTCTTCTTCCTCTACTTCTATCTGGTGGTATCCACTGGCTAAGTCGATTGTACTGAAGTAAACACTTTTTCCTAATTTGTCCAGTAAGTCATTTATGTTGGGTAATGGGTACTTGTCATCGATAGTTATGTCGTTCAATCGTCTATAATCAACTACCATGCGATATTTGACTTCCCCGGAGGCGTCCATTTTTTTTGGTACGAGGTGTACCGGGGCGTTCCATGGAGAGTGAGATTCCCTAATAATATCGTCTGCCAGTAACTTTTGGACCTGTCTAGTAATCTCCTCCGTTTGAGTCGGGGATTGTCGGTACGGTTTTACGAAAATAGGGTCTTCGTTTTTGGTACGAATTTTATGTTTGACCTGATTTGTAAAAGTTAAGGGTAGCTGCTCGCAGTGGAAAATGTCCTTGTACTCCCTACATAGTTTGTATATTTGTTCGTGCTCTTCATCATTAACATGATCTAGTCTAAGTTTCTGTAAGTTGTTGTCAAGTACGCTATTGATTTGGTTTTCAGTCATATTTTCAGTGAAGTTCAGTTCGCAGTGAGTGCTTATGTGTTTAGAGGTCCTTAGGGGTTCCGTCAAGGTAAGCTCTATCTGTTTATTTGATGCGTTTTGTATTATAGTACATGCATAGCCTCTTTCGCAACTAACTAACGCGCTTGGCATTCGTACATCCTTACCAAATTTCGTAAAATTCAAAATAGCTTCGCCAGAGTACTGGTCAGTGGGAACTTTAACACGTTGTTCGCACCGTGAGGGCAATTTTATTTTATGTTGAAGTTTATTTATTATAGGAATAATAGCGGTTTTCGTGCGTAACTCGCTTTGCTTTAAATCGATAACTGCGTCTAAGCTTTGTAATAGGTCGTTGCCAATTAAGCCGTCGTACCTAGAGTCGACGTTGTATAAATAAAATTTATGGGAATCATTACTTCTAAATGAGGGTAAAAGTGGGATATCTATTACTTCGCTATGCCTACTAGCCGCATGGGTGCTTACTACTTCAAAGGGCTCGTACTGAATATAATTATAGAAACATTGGTATGCTATCTGGGGTTTTATGAACGATCTAGAGCTACCAGTATCGATCATCATCCTAGCATTAATTTCAGGGAGATAAATGTATGGTAATTTCAAATTGGGGTCACAGTTTAATTCTATTATTTCATGGGTTTGGTTGAGGCCGGTATTGGAAAATTTTCAGTCAAATGAGAGTTCTCCTTTTCCGTCATCTCCGGGTCATATTGATCCACGTCGTTATAGTCGTAGTCATTGTCAATGTTATAATATGGGTCTTCGCATGTCTCGGGGAGATGTTCGAAACCATATTCTGTGTATTGATTAGGATCGTCGCTATGTAGAGTCAGTTCGTTTACCCTAAATCCGTCTTGTGGTCTGCCTTGGTTTGCCGTTCTCATTGATACGTCAGTGGTTTGGTAGCGAGGATTCTGCACTTGTGGGGGTCTATAACCCATTTGGGGTTGAGTTTGATTATTATAGCCGAAAGACGGGCGGTAGCCTAATTGCTGCGGTGCTCCTGCATTGGCTCTATTGCCAAATTGCGGAGGTTGTTGGGGTTGAAATAAACGCGAGTAGTATCTTTGTTGTGGCGGAAAAACTTGATTAGATGTGGGTCTATAATTCTGATTCGGTGGCGGACGGTAACCGAGGTTAGGCTGGCCAAATAGCGGCATTCTAGTTTGGTTAGGAATACCGAAATTAAATTTTGGCTTATTGTTAAAAGGTGACGTGAATTTAAATCCGGGATTTATAGGGTAATTTTGTTGTATATTACCAATTTTATGGCCAGGATTTTCCGGTGCAACTGGTTTAAGAGTATTGTGATTGTGCATTCGGTTACGTATTTTATATTGGTCGTGGAAGTTCACTTCCTCGAGCACTATTTTTAACGCGCCTTCTAACGAATCAGGTGAATTAAGGCGTACTATTCTAACCATTTCTTCTGGTAAGTTGTAGAGAAAAACTTTTAACGCGACGTCATTGTAAATAGTAATTTTTGCCAGTTTTTCATTTGCGTCCGATGATAAATTTACTTTTGATATTAACAGTGATCTCACACTCTGTATACGATTACAGAAATCTAAATATGTTTCTCCGTGCTTAATTTTTAATGACTCTAGTTCCATGCCTATGCATTGTTCGCTACGTGGGTCACCGAAATGTTGTTCCAACAAAGCTCGTAATTCAGACCAGGACAAAACATCCTCGCGTTCCGATAACAGGGCGGCCGCGTCATCGATAAGTCGGCTAGTGATTGCGTGATACACGTATAAATTCTGAGCTTCCGTGCCTCTATATTTGCTTATGACATATTCACTTTTACGCAAAAATAAATTTAATTGTCTTTTATCTCCTCCGTAAAGTGGAACGAGACGTAAAATTTCACTCGGAATGGCTATAATTTCTTCTGCCATTTTCTTTATTAATGAACTTTATTTTATTTTAGCAGATATAGAGAAATGGAATCTTCACAAACACAATTTATAAGACAATAAAATAAAAATGAGTAAAATTAGAAAAGTAGAGCTATAAATTCTTCTTAACTATAATTACGTAATTATGTATAATAAAATAATAAAACTATTTCCTATCTATTGTTTCTTTAAAATCTATTTTATTTGTATAATATATTATGTATAATTGTATAGTTTGGATAAAATATCTTTCCTCTAGTTTTCTTTAAAAATATAGTTTATTTAAGGTAATTCTACTTTCTTTCGTTATATACTTTAATTTAATTACGTAAACTATCTCTACTTTATTAGGCACTTAACAGATTTTTATGCTAAATAGCCAGGAAGGGATAAAATATGGGACATGTAAAGGAAAAGGCGAAAGTTTCACTCACCAACCGATCTGCCCCATACTCTGCTTTCTGCTCGCTCTTGACAATATTTGTTTGGTTCGTGGATTCACTCCTAAGACTATTCGCGCCGCGATCGCGATACAGGCGGATTTGGACACCCGTAATTACTCTTCGAAGGACGGCACAGTCTAGAGCGAATCCTACCGGCTGCGCCAGTCAAGTTTTGGGAGCGGATGAGAGGCTTTTTAAAAATACAAATTTTATTAACTAACTTAAAATAGAGCGTAACACTAGTTGCCGATTTGGAGGCTGGATTAACAATGAATGTGAAAACTTAAACTCTAGGCTCGGGCGACCCCGCAGTCCGCTTATCTCGCATTCCTGGAACGTTGCGTAGTTCTGCTGAGTTCGCCCCCTTAGTCTAGTACTGAGGGGCGAGGGGGTTCCATAACTACATAATAAATATTATGTTGACAAGGATAGTTTTGTATACATTCTAAACCTACATCTAAAATATCGACTAGGATTCCGATTTTTATTTGATCTTTGTTGTGAAATTACGGGACACTTAAAAGTATTGCTCAGAACAGAATTAACTTAATTACAAGACACGAAAACCCTTAGCATTCCATGGATAAAACTCAGCATTCCATGGATTCACCGTGCGGGTGCCGGGTCAATAGTGTGACAAATGGCGACGTCAGTGGCAGCAGTTTGAGGCTGGTGACTAAAGTGTTTTAATAACGCAGAAACTGTTCCAGCCTGACCAATAAGCGTATTGGGGCACCCGTATAGTGGAAGGCAAACCTTCAATATCAGCATACCCTAAATAGGGTTGGGGTCTGGCAGGCGGCCGGATGTAAAACCTAAGTCAAACCAAGGCTAGTCGTTAATCTAATCTCTGACACATTGTATCTCCATTCATTAATTCATTCATCAATAGCACCTTTCCTGTGTGATGGTGTGTGATGATTTAAAATATTTTTTTTATTAGGATAACCAAAAAGGCAGACACGTACTAATTACTTATTCAAGCATATTATGTAGAGTTAAAGCTAAGTGTCGTCTTAATTAATTAAACGAATCAAAAGGGAGTGGATGGCTTAATGAATGATCGATATAAATGTTTCCTGACCCCAGATAAATCGGGAACAGGGTAGTAAGACGAAGAATGATCTGGTGTTGTGTCGAGTGTATATGCAACCATTTATCGCTCTGTCTTTTTTAATCGCGACGACAATGACAGTGATAGACTGATAGTTTTGGAAAACGAAAATCGTTTGTATAAAACTCATACTAGGCCTGCAAAGCTCGTTGGAGAAGCGTTGTGATGGGGGCAGAGGAATTTGATCCTTATGCAGACAGTACAGGGCTTATTTAAATGTCGATAGGGTGGGAATAAATTCAAATAAATACACATTACAAAGAAAAATATAGCCAGAAATTTTTCTAAAAATTATTAGAAGTAAGCCCAAGTCCTGGATGGCCTACTGGTTGGTATGCTGGTTCAATTCTCGCAACAGGACAATAAAGTATGGAATTTTTTCTGATTTTATATTCTTTTTAATATTTTCCTAACATTTATATTTTATAATGTTTAAATAAGATTCAAATCAAAAATCAAATCAATCAAATATTACAATAATTGGATTCGGTAGTTTATCGGATGCCGCGAAGTCATCAGTACAGTGGCCGTACCATGAAGTATTAGTGCGATCCAAAGGCGGGTGACAAAACGGGACCGCGCTCTACTCGGCTTATAGCGTTGTCTCACTTTAACAGTGGAAATTGAGTCGAGTTTAGAGTTGGTGATAAGGCCCCTGCTCTTTTTAAAAAATGGATTTTGCGAATTGAAATCTAAGGATTTCATTAAGTAGGTCGTTCACCATGATGACGCTTGTAGCCGAAGATAAGCTAAGCAAACAACGTGGCTACCGGTAGCAATCTGAAATATAGTTAGATTAGAAATATGTACATCAGACAGCATCTTTAATAATGTATAAGAAATGTCTGCGACATACTAGCTATTTCGTAAATTAGTCAGCCAATTGGACCAATACGCCGTTCATAGAACGACAACATCCTGTTGAATGGCTAACTAGGATATAATGGTATATTGAAAAAAAAAAGATATAATTGAATGGCTATAATGGATAACTGAGGAGTTATCGCAATGGCTTAACGTGCTCGGCCTTCGATTGCAAAAACTAAGTAATGTTCGCTAAGGCCAGTCATCGGATGGGTGACCAAAAATTTATAAATTTCACTTATTTTTGTATAGAACGCCGCGTGAGCTGCTCACAGCAAATACAGTGAAATGTCAAAATAAACCTTATGTGAATAATTCTAGATTCAGTTTTAAATGCGATATAAATCTGCTCTCTCTTCGAGCGGGCTAGTACGGACATTAAATGCCGCACTTAGAGACGTCAATTTACTTTAATGAGTACTTGATGGTAAAAAAAATCAAGTAGTCTCTGAGTGCGGCTGTGAGTGCGGCAGCAAGTCTATGTAATATAAATGATTGATCTGTTTCTACACTGTTGGCTGCGACATACAACGTGGAATTTAAGTGGATTTTAACACTCAGGGGGATTAAAGTACTCTAATACCAATATATTTTTCACTGTAGAGTTTCCATCGCAAAAATCAGAGCTGCCTCATTTTGGTAGCGTAGTAGGTATTTCATTTCCTATAAATATTTTCTGTCTGTCTCTCGGGGATATAATGAAGGAAGTTTGAAATAAAAAAACGAACTTTTACGGATTATTTAGATGTTTGGTACTCTTAAAATTATAATCATCATCACCAGCCCTTTATTGCCCCACTGCTGGGCCAGAATGTTTCAAATCAAATAAACTATTAGGTATTATTATTTAATCCGACGTTTCGATCACTTTACAGCGGCCGTGGTTACGGGGAGCTGTAAGAGAACATTACTCACGGGCGTGTTGTGGTGTACGTACATATTATATATAATTATGCATGTATTTACCGTTTGGAAATAATCCAACGAAGCCTAGATAACTGTCGAGTTACGAGACAAGGAATCTAGATATACAACAGCGTGGGGGGAAAGATTCTTTGTCCTTCTTAGATATAGCTTTAGTATGTAAAATATATTTCATGTGTACACATCAAGGATAAACTCTAGCTGTACTTTATGTTCAAAAAAAAAATATTGTAAATATATACATACATTCCTTCTAAATCACGCCTATTCCCGAAGAGGGAATCGGGAGAATTAATATCCACTTGGTAGGGAGAGCCTTTTGGCATCTAAAGGGCACGTAAACCACAGTACATTACTACTAATTATATTTAAGTAAGTGATTTATCACCGTCTCCGTGGTCTAATAGTTTGCACACCGGAAATAATAGATTTTGAGGTCCTGGGTTCGATTTCCAGGAGAGTACAAATTTGTACTCAGTTTGGTTGTTGGTAGAACTTTTTTCAAGTCCGACTGGCTAGCTACCACCATCTTTTCAAAATCTGTCGCCATAATATTAATGTTAACAAAATTATAATTGTGTTCCGACACTTTGTGGTAAGAGAGCCTCTTTGGCCCTTATCGTCACTTACAATCTTTTGCTTTACTGACCGAACAATTTGTATAGAGCAAGAAAAAAAATTAACAATTTCGATTTTTTAATAACACCATAGTATTTACTCGTACATGTTGTATAGTGCGTACCTACTATATCTAATACGTTCAACCCTCTAAATCCAATACGACTGTCACACAATAGCGCTTATTCGAATGTTCTATATAGACGGAACGCTCCAGGCACTGTTTTGCTCACACTCACACCGTTTAATTACACACTAAATTATTTGTGTAGTAAATCTGCCACATAATATATGCTTAACGGATTGTCGAGTTGATGGCACAGCATTACTTTGAGTAAAATCAACCTTGACGGATATTTTTTTATACATAATTAAATTATTATCACGCCTTTCTCCCACAGAGATAGGCACAGATTAATTATTTTCACTTGCTACGTTCCTTATATATACTTCTTTCGCTTCATACAAACTCATTAATGTCTTTATGCATGCTCGCCGGTTTCGGGTACTCTTGACCTGGCTGTTTTAATAGACTTTCAATTTGATAATGAAAGATCCGCCTAAGCATTTCTCTTCTCATTGCTCCATTCACTTCCGACTTAAAAATCCTTTTTGTCACTCTCTTTTATTCATTCTTTGGACGTGACCAAACCATGCGAACATCCCTTTCTCAATTCTTGTCATTACGTCGTCTTTCAAACCACACATTTAATAAATAAATCTTTTTACACTCACACCTATCATCTAGCCCAAAGTAAGTAGCCTAAGCACTTGTGTTATGGATACTAGATGACGGACATATTTTTAATATAATTATGTATATAAATGTTGAAAATATACTACTTAAACATATACACAACCATGACTCGGAAACAAACATTTGTGGTCATCACAAAGTTTGCCCCTACCAGGATTCGAACCCGGGACCTCTAGGCCAATACCCAGCAATCTGAGCTTTCGACCAAGGCGGCCGACACCTTTCTCCGTTCTTTTTCTACCCGGCTCTGCTCCTCAACGCCTCAACGCTCCTCAACGATTTCTACTGCATTTATTCATCTTTTATACCCAACTTTCACTTCCATATTTTAATTTTAGGGCCAGCACTCCATTGTGAACAGCCATACGAGCCTTTCTGAACACGCTCTAGCTGCTCACAAAATTGTGCAAAGCTATTTTTAGCTTTTACCCGCTTTTCAATGTCACTATCACATTTTCCATCTCTTGTAAATACTGACCCTAAATCTGTATATACATTGTACTCTTTGCCCTAAATACACAAACTCTTTATCCTGTTCAACCATCACTTTTTTAATGTTAAAGCAAAACAATTTTCGTATGCGATTCTGAAACCACTGTATACGAAAATTTTTAACAAATAAATATCAATTCGCATCGGTGTCCAAAAAAAAATTATATACTGTTGACTATAATCGCCTAATTTGCCTTCTATGCTCGCCTGTAAGCGAACAAATAACGTAGAATAGGCCAGCCTCGACTCATCCCATGGGTGTCGTAAAAGTCGACTAAGGGAGATTGCCCGGTGTAGACCGATAAGCACCTTGGGGCACCCGAATGGTGGTGGGCAAACCACCAACAACAGCGTACCCAAAGAGGGTTGGTGTCAGGCAGGCGGCTGGCTGTAAAACCTAAGCCAAAACCTTGTGCAGTATGGATTGGAATGTTGTCATTCTAATCACTCTCTCCGTTCATGGGTCTCTCGACATGGTCCGTTCCGTCTCTTTTCTATACATTCATTCATCACTAGCACCTTTACGGTGGGATGGATGATATGAATCAAAAGGGGGTGGATGGCTTGATGACGTCTGACATGTGAATGGAAGAGGAAACGTACTAAGCCGACCCCAGATAGACTGGGAACAGGCAGGAAGAAGGAGAGGACTGTTGACTATAATCGGTGAAGGGAACGAAACCTCGGCAGTTAAAACGCGAATAATCCAATTTCCGAAATGTCCAATTAGTTCATTCTCATGTCACATTCGCGATAGGTCCCATTTGCGAAGAGCCCTATTCGCAAATTATCATAACATCCAAGATGCTACCTAAGTTGAAGTCCATAAAAGAAGACAAACCCAACACCATTGTGTCCTGTACTTCGTGAAGGAAAATGGTGTTGAACAATAGAATGACTTTGAATTAAGTTTGGCACAATTTGCAACTTCCTTTAACACCCGCTAAACAAACAATGTAGAACTTGAAACTAATTAAGCCTCACCTCAGGAAAGATTTTTGGTTGGTCTGAGAACTTTTGCACCATTAAGGGTAGCACTCATTAGACCCACCCGACACCGCAGGCCTAACGCCTAACTTTATGGCTAAAGCAAAAGCTATAGTTTATTACGTCATGCTGTTACTATCAGCTATAGCTTTTGAACTTGTCACTGTCAGCCATAGCTTTTGATTTTGTATGAATTTGGCAGAAAATCCGTACCGCCGAAAAATTCAAGATGACTGCTAGCTAAATTGGTAGCTGTCAATACCGCAGCCCCCGTAGCACGGGACGTGGACACATTTCTTTCGGGGGAAATAATACTCTTTTTCTCTCGCTCTAATTAAGAAAGCCCGAAAATTACTTGCATCGCCTTGCGTTGTCCTCACGTGAACCACTCGCGGACCGTGCAGCTCGCCGAGAAGACAACGTGTGGCCCACGCGCGGCCCGCGAGTGGACGCCTTACGACCGAGGCGATTCGGAAGCGTTACGCAGTTGATGTAGTGACTGTACAACCGCACATCCATACATATCCATATAAAGAATAATACGGGGACTAACCATGAGAGGTGCGCGTCGGGTGCCCGATAACTCAAATGAGCGGTAACCTTTAATCCTCGAGCTTGCCTCGACCCTATAATAAATATTAGATTGTTCTTGAGGTCGGGTCGGGTGAAGGAAAACCGAATGTTCAAGAGATGGGTGAACTGGGTGAAGATAGACGTTTTACAGCTACATTTTTATCAGGAGTGGATGAGGATAAAACGAGCTACAGAGATGAATGGAAGAAAAGCACAAACTGAGTCGAAGCTGGGAACTGAAGAAGAAAGAACTGAAGAAAGAAAAGAAAAGAACCTGGGAGAAAGGCAAGATTTTTTACATACTTTGTGGTACCAGAAGAACTTCTTCATCTTCTTCTCCCTACTTTAACCAAAAATAACTTGTCGTCCTCTTAATGTTCCCTTGTATTTACACTAGCCGTGTGGTGGCAGAGTAGAATACAATTGTCACCACCCCAAATCTCTCCCGTGGGTGTCGTACAAGGCGACTAAGGATAAATCAGTCATGAGGAATGGGCAGCAGCGTTCCTCTTCTACCACCTAGCAATGTACCTACTGCGACTTTTGAACCCGATAAATGGCAATAGGCTCGCCACCTATTACATGGGACCTATCATAACTGGCGAAACGTGGGTGCTAGTTCACCTCTGCCTACCCCTTCGGGGATATAGGCGTGATTTATGTATCTATGTATGTATTTACACGAGCACTAGACATTTGAAATGAAACAACTTTAAGGATTAGATCCGCGTATGTTTAGGAATAAATTAGGTTAGGTCCCATGTAATAGTTGGCGAGCATATTGCCATTTGTCGGGAACAAAAATCGCATTATATTGCTAGGTGGCATAAGAGGAACGGTGCTGACCATTATTCATTGTTCTCTTAACCTTTAGTCGCCTTGTACGACACCCACGGGAGAGATGGGTGTGGTGACAATTGTATTCTGCTCTGCCGTCACCACACGGCCTAATATCATCTGTCATATTATCCATCCATCTCTTCTTTTCGTGCTAGGTCCATCTGGAGTCAAACTTAATGATTCTTTCTATCAGGGGCCTTACCGCCAACTCTGAACGCGACTCAATTCCCATTGATAAAGTGAGACAACGCTTTAAGCCGAGTAGAGTGGCGTCCCGTTTTGTCACTCGCGTTTGGATCGCACTAATACTTCATGGTACGGCCACAGGACTTCCACACCCCGCGTCTAGCATGACATAGTTTTTGAAATTGTTGGAACTTATTTTTCTGTGCATTAAGCTCAAATAATAATAATAATAATAAATATTTTTACACTCACACCTATCATCTAGCCCAAAGTAAGTAACCTAAGCACTTGTGTTATGGATACTAGATGACGTACATATATAAATGTTGAAAATATACTACATAAACATATACACAACCATTACTCGGAAACAAACATTTGTGGTCATCACAAAGTTTGCCCTTACCAGGATTCGAACCCGGGACCTCTGAGCCAATACCCAGCAATCTGAGCATTCGACCAAGGCGGCCAATGTTCTGACAACAAAAAATATCGTAAATTGTATCTTACTACTACTATATTATTACTATCTACTATATTATTTTATACCCGGGAAAGGGGCAATGGGTTCAGTAAGTTTTAACGTTATTTACATAACTTATGGAAAGGAAGTTGTTAAAGTGAAGCCCATATTATTCAAAGATATTTTTCTACCAATTTACTTCCTTCCTCTTATGGGGTTCCGAGACGGTCAAGCAGCTTGACATCAAGCACGTAGATCTTAGCTTGCTTCAAGCGTGTAGATCGTCAGGATGTTTGCTTGATGCATGAGTCAAGTATTAAGAGCTTTAAAAGTCTGTTTGATTTGTTTGACCTAGCAGCAGAACAGAAACACACCGAAAATCAACGTGCTTGACGTCAAGCGACTTGACCGTCTCGGAACCCCATTACCTACATGTTATTTGTCTTAATACCACTACGGACAGCCTGCGTGAACAAGGACTTACGACTTATCGAATCAGGATTTATAACCAAAAAGGGATCTTCCAAATCGTTAATAAATGACGGAGTGAGGCGGTGAGAAACAAAAAAGGAACGGAATTTATAACCTTTTTTGTTTTCTTCTTCCTTTCGGAAAGGCAACAGGATTTAGCACGTACAGCAATAAATCTTCAGTGTTTGATTATTTCGTTAATACCATTAAAATCTCGGCGTTTAACAGTTCAATGTCTATTTGGGGCTTATGGTATTTAGGGACATCTGTCTGTTCTGTGAAATGGCCGAAACCTAGTTAGCTGTCAGCCGTGTCAACACCGGCTTCCATAGTAATATCTTTCGCAATATTAGGCTTATACATACGTTTTATTTAAGCCCATCCAAAGAGCTCCAAAAACTGAATACATCTGTGTTAAAAAGTCATTTGCGCCAATTTGTCCTTTAAGCCCTTTGACAATATAACCATCGACACATATCAAGAGTGCTGAGGCACGGGCCTTCGTTAAGATGAAAGAGTACAGAAAGAGTTGGGTCAATGTGAGTTGGTGGGCATGTATGGATGTCAGTAGGCAAATCAGATTACTGCCCATCTAGCCAAGTGGCCATTCACATATTCAAATAAATAGAATATAACTGCCGCACTCAGAGACGTCAAATAACGTTAATGAGTACTTAACGTCAAAAAATGACTATTCAAAACTAGTCGCTATTCTTGCCGGGTCTATGGTCTAGATTTGAATGAAATTTTTTGACATTAAATACTCATTAAAGTTAATTGACGTCTCTGACTGCGGCAGTTAATGTATGAATCTGACGTATTACAGAGAAAACAACATGGCGACCGTCGTGTCAAATGTAAGAGGAGCTGTCAAAAAATACATACATACATTAATAGGCTGAGGTGAACTAGCACCCACGTTTCGCCAATTAGATTAGGTCCCATGTAATAGGTGGCGAGTCTATTTTTTTTTTTACACTCACACCTATCATCTAGCCCAAAGTAAGTAGCCTAAGCACTTGTGTTATGGATACTAGATGACGGACATATTTTTAATATAATTATGTATATAAATGTTGAAAATATACTACATAAACATATACACAACCATGACTCGGGAACAAACATTTGAGGTCATCACAAAGTTTGCCCCTACCAGGATTCGAACCCGGGACCTCTTGGCCAATACCCAGCAATCTGAGCATTCGACCAAGGCGGCCGTCAAATCGTCGTCTATTGCCATTTATCATGCACAAAAGTCGCAGTACATTGCTAGGTGGTTTAAGAGGAACGCTGCTGCCCATTCCATATCACTGATTTATCCTTAGTTGCCTTGTACGACACCCACGGGAGAGATTTGGGGTGGTGACAATTGTATTTTACTCTGCCGTCACCACACAGCACTGAGGGCCTATAGCCAAGTGGCTTTTCTATTCGAACGCATAGAAAACAAATGTATGAAACTGACGTATTACAGAGAAAACGTCAGTTTCATACTTTTCTCTTGGTCACTTGGCTAGGGCCACTGTGAAATGGCTGTCAAAAGTGGCGTTTGTAATCTATTCGTAGGAATAGTTTGGCTATTTGTCTAGATTAGACCACCAATTCAGCCAACGTAACAGAGTAATAGCCAAAAAAGGAACTACCGAAGATACTTACCGCTGACATGCTCACTCCTTTTAAGGGTTTTTTAGGTGACGTGTCCTGTCCTCCATTTTACAGATAAGTGGGTTGATTTGCACAAATGGCATCTTTCACACATAGGTGAACATTTTTACTTTTATTTCATACATAAATCACGCCAATATCCCCGAAGGGGTAGGCAGAGGTGAACTGACACTCACGTTTCGCCAAAGAGATTAGGTCCTACGCAATAGGCGAGGCTATTGCCATCTGCCGGGAACGTAGATCGCAGTATATTGCTGGAGGTATGAGAGAAATGCTTCATCGCTGTCTCTATCCTTAGACGTCATGTACGACACCCACGGGAGAGATTGGGGGTGGTGACGATTGATTGATTGATTGATAATCTTTATTTGCCAGAATACATGCTTACAATAGGTACATCATAATAGCAATAGGTCCAGTACAGTATTCAACCTGCAAGCAGGTATGCAAATTATAATAAGGTATTAGTAATTTATTTAAATTTATACAATGTCAGTCTACTATTTAGAAGGTAATATAACATTAATTGAACATTATAATTTTTTATTTTTTCTTGTATTCTAAATATTCTTTAACACTATAGAAGCAGTGTTCTAGTAGCCACTTTGTCAAAACAAATTTAAATTTATTAATAGTCAACCATTTAATGTCATCAGGTAAATGATTAAATAATTTAATACACATATTGTAGACATTAATTTTATAAATATGTTTATGACAGGGAGGTTGATACAATAGATTGACATATTGTCGTCTAGTCTGTCTGGGCATCATATCAACCCGCATCTTCCAAAAACTTGGATGAGAGCGAACAAATACGCACGCCTCTCTAATATACATAGAGGGCAGAGGGAGAATTTTGAGCGTTCGAAATAGCGGCTTACAGCTATCATCATATCGGGCGTTACAAATTGCCCGGATACATTTTTTCTGAATTATAAAACTCCTGTCAAAATCTACTGAATTACCCCATAATATTAGGCCATAGCTCAGGACGGATGAGACGTATCCGTGGTACGCTGTTAATGCAGCTGCCTTGGATACGGTCTGTCTTAATTTTCTTAAAGCAAAGACAAACCTATTTAATTTACTGCAAACAAGGTCGATGTGATCTTTCCAGCTTAAGTGTTTGTCTATTATTATGCCTAGAAAGCGAGATGAATCCACTTCATTTATTTGATTATTATTATAATTTATTTTTACCGACATTGGAATTGTATTATATGATCTAAACTGAATGAGTAAGGTCTTATTTATGTTTATATGTAAAAAATTACTCTTCATCCAGTTTACAACGTCCGTGAGTGCATCATTAATTTTTTGTTCGAATGTGTCTGCATTATTACATTTTATAATAAGTGTTGTATCATCTGCAAACATTATACACTTATTTGCTGTAGCATGAGGCAGGTCATTAATATATAGCAGAAAAAGTAAAGGGCCCAGAATACTTCCTTGAGGGACACCAGTATTGTTCATTCTAAATTGAGATCTATATTCCTGTCTCATCAATGAATTGTGTGTAAAGTTTAGCTTATATATTTCAGTGGCTTGAAGTCTATCGCTTAAGAAACTTTCTATCCATTCCAGTGCCCTACCTCTGATTCCATAGTTATTAAGTTTACGTAAAAGTTTAGAGTGATTTACAAAGTCAAAAGCTTTACTCATGTCTAAGCATATTGATAGTACGGGTGTTTTATCATTTATGCTCTCAGTTATATAACGGACAAATTCGAAACACGCTAGCGTAGTTGAGCTGCCTTTACGAAAACCATATTGGTCAGGGTGAAGTATATGATGTTTCTCTATAAAGGCTATGAGTCTAATATACATTGCTCTTTCAATTATCTTGGATAAAATTGGTACTAAGGTAATGGGTCTATAGTTGTTGGGATCTAATTTGTCACCTTTCTTGAAAATTGGCTTTACTATACACATTTTTAGTTGCGTTGGAAAATTACCCTGCGCAAACGTTAAATTAATAATATGAGACAGTGGGTAGCAGAGTGATGAAGCACATGATTTGAGGATTTTTGTCGTTATTTCATCATATCCAGTAGCTTTACTGTTATTTAAAGATTTGATTATTTTATATGTTTCATTTATGTCAATTGGTCTAAGAAATATTGTGTATGGATTATAATTATCAGAATTAGATTGAAATGTCATATTATTAGGCGGTGAGTTATCTTCATTAGTCATGTCTACATAAAAATTATTCAAAAGGTTACATATGTCAAAAGGATCATTATACGTAATGTTATTATATTTGATTTCATTTATTTCATTTTTATGGTTATTATTAGTTGCAATTGAAGAAATTACATTCCAAGTTGCTTTACATTTATTTCTACTATTACATATATATTTTCTATTATTAACTTTGTAATCTCCTCTGCCGCCACCAAACGGAATATAAGTATTGGTAATAAAATCGCGCTTCTCCACTTAGAGTCCAATAAACAAATTTAATTAATCATGTCCAACGCAGACAGAAAGGCCGGCCGGCTTTGAACGGTTACAAAAATAGCAAATCGCAAACAATCCATATCCGAAATCCAATTTGCTGTTAACAGCGTTATAGGAGAGTTTTTTGTAAACAATTTTGTAGCTGGGCCTCCCAGAATTTGGGCTTTGTTTCGGTTAAACGGCAATGTGACAGGGCCATGCTGTTTCAAGTCCAGACGACTTGGGGAAATGTAAAAAGGAACGTTTTTCACGTACGACTACATTAAAGGACGAAGGAGTCAGATGATATTGTAAATAGTCACGCATGGAGGTGGAGGAGAGATTAAAATGCAGCGCTCGATCGCTATTGCTAGCATGCACGACTTGCAATTGCGTAAATAATCTGCGGTGAGTGGCTCGTTGAAGAAGCGTTGTGTGGGGACAACTAGGAATTCTCTTTCATTAAAAAAAAAACATATGCGTACGTCGGGAGAGGTGTCAAAATACTGTTTAATGAAATAGGGTTGTTATGAAAACACCCTTTGCAATGTTATGGTTGCAAAATGATAAATGATGGGATGGTTGTTAACTATAAATAAAAGAGAATTGTAGCCATTCTGTGTTGAACACATAAAGAATTGGAAATCGGTAATGACTGTGACTGATTGATGCCCTGCCTGTCGCAGGATCAGTAGGATATCCAAAAGTGAGACGAACAAATAGAGGTACTGATACCCCGGTAGGTTTTCGGATCGCTTCGTGAATATAAAAGAGACACAAATCGGAAACGCTTTTATCCAACAATCAGTCTTAATGCTATAAACATTTTGAATACACAATGCTTCAAAGCTGTTTTTGTGTTAAACCGTTTTCTTATTCAATGAGCGATATATAAAGACTTAACGAAAGCCTACTACTTACCAATCTACGCAGAAATATATTTAATCTGTTCACAAATTAATTACATAATAAAGTAGGTACGGCAAAGGAAATAATTTCTCCCAGTCAGCAGTAAAATAATAGTAGTATAATTATTAATAACTTGTTATATTAATAGTGAGATCAAAACCAGTGTTTTAAAACAATCCACGCTTGATTAATTAAATTCGTTAGGACGTATAATTTCTCTAAATAAATTGTGTTTTCTCGTACTTGAATTCGGCTAATTCATTCTTATTTCAATGTGTATTCAAACGACTTGTAATTGAAAGAAAATAGAGGTGATGACACGAAAATTAGCAGAGAAACATTTTAAGTGCTCGGTGGAATAATTGAATTACGTTGATCAATAGGAGAATGTTATTAGCTTCGTATTCAAGACTCATAACACCCAGTAGGTGAGAGGAAATCGTCTGTCCTGATAAGGTCAGGTAATTAGACACGACGAGCATGTGAGCAAAAAGGTGATAATTATAGTTCTTAGTGGGTGAAGAGAGAGAATTTCTTTCTCTCTGATGAATTCTCTAAAATTTGATATTAATGACAAGATAGCTTTGTGACGGTTGACCTTAACGTACGGAAGAACACGATGGCTCGCCATTACATGGGACTTAACTGGCGAAAAGTGGGTGTTTCATTCATCCCTGCCTATCCCTTCGGGGATATAGGCGTGATTTGTGTATGTATGTCTGTATTATGGTAGCAAATGAAGCTTGACTTTTATATAACCAGCCCAGCTAGCATGACAACCGAATCATGATATGATATAGCCATTTATCGCGTTGAACTGTAAAAAATTATTGGATTTTAACAGCCTAATTTGAATTATTGAATTAGCCTATATGGCTATATGTTAAAGGTATAGCTATTTATCGCTTTGTAATATAAAAATCCAATGATTTTTGTCATATCGTGTTTCGGTGGTCATGCTAGCCAGGCTGATATTGTAGTACAGCTCCGCAAGATCAGTTTAGAAACTTCTTCACTCTTTATACATACGGACATCTAGTGCGGTCGTTACACGTATTACGGGTTTCCATATCGGCCAAGATAATCCCTTTTCGGGGCGGTTTTCGTCATCCACCCTTTTCCCAGGGGACACCAACCGAATAACATAGAATACTAGCGGGCCTAGCTCAGGACGTGGACAAAATCTCTCTCCACCACTTGAAAGTGTTTTGTTTTGGGATAAGGCCGTGTTCAAACCAAACAGTCAGCCGCTGAATGCGAGAAGGCTCTAAAAAAGGCAACAAAAATATAACTAAAGAGTATGAAAATAAAGTTGAAAGTTCAGTGATGACGGCCGCCTTGGTCGAATGCTCAAATTGCTGGGTATTGGTCAAGAGGTCCCGGGTTCGAATCCTGGTAGGGGCAAACTTTGTGATGACCACAAATGTTTGTTCCCCAGTCATGGTTGTGTATATGTTTATGTAGTATATTTTCAACATTTATATACGTAATTATATTAAAAATATGTCCGTCATCTAGTATCCATAACACAAGTGCTTAGGCTACTTACTTTGGGCTAGATGATAGGTGTGAGTGTAAAAATATTTATTATTTATTTATTTAATGTTGAAGGTCGTAGGTACAAAAACAATGCCTTGGGATGCTTAGGCATGCCGTGTCGGCTACCGTAGGGACGCCTCGGCATCCCTCGGTATGCTTTGGCAGTCTTCGGTACCAAGAGATACCGCGACAAGACAAGGCCTAAGAACACCTCGGCTTAAGGATACCACGGCATTGTTACCGCTAGTGTGCGCTTACATTTAGGGATGCCGAAGGATCCTTTGCCGTGCCGTGCCGCCAATAAGCGCCGCCTTAGGGCGCGTTCCCACTGTGTCTTACATACATACATACATAAATCACGCCTATATCCCAGAAGGGGTAGGCAGAGCACCCACATTTCGCCAATTATGTTAGGTCCTATGTAATAGATGGCGAGCCTATTGCCATTTGTTGAGTACACGGCCGGTCGTTTGGGGGGCGGAAACCACGTCGCCCTTCAACAAAACCAAAACGCCGGGGTGTTCCTACGTCCGTGATACACGGAGCTAAAGGGCACGTTAGAATTGCCTATAACTATAAATAATAAAACAGACTCACTATGGCAAGTGTCCCACTCGTCACCTGAACAGCAGCGAAGGGAGGAGCGCTCCTCCGTCGGACGTCGAAAGTGGTCAAAGCCCACCAATGGGCCTTGGATGTCTTCCAGGAACACTTGCTCACAACACAGTGGACTACACAACCCTCTAATACACATACAGGGACCCTAATTAGGCTGCCAAGACACCTGATATAGCCAATAAATCTCGCGAGCCGGAAGCACAGGTTCTACCGTGCGCACTGTCACCGACCTATCGATACGCGCGTTAATTCACGACTACTGTCGTACTGTTTTACATACGGGAGGGAATCTAGGCGCGTGCCCTCAGATTTCCGAACACCATTTATCGGGCACAAAATTCGCAGTACATTGCTTTTGCTAGGTGGTATAAGAGGAACGCTGCTGCCCATTATCGTGTAGTTTTAAGTGTCGTGGCTTATATGTTTAAATGGAGGTGTTCACATATAGAACGACACGACGTACTGTCGTCTACGACCTTTTTTGCAGTGACTACAGATTGTCATGATAGTGGGAACGACACGACAGTCGTAAAACGATAAAAAATCGTTTACACGTGTTGAGGCGACTGTAGATTTGTAGCTTACTAATGATGTGTAAATGACAAAGCGACTGCCGTGAAACGATAAAATGTCGTCGCGACGACAAACAGTCGTTATAATGGGAACAGCTAGGGATCATAGTCGTCCGACGATATTGTTATCCGTCACGACATAATGGGAACGCGCCCTTATAATAATAATAATAATAATAATAATAATTTATTTGCCAAAAATACGGTACATAAGGTCTTACAAAATAACATTGAGTATCTCATATTTCACCAAAAGTGGCATGCAAATACATTTCAATGATTAATTAATTAATAATTCATAGCAATATATATATATTAGGAGTTAGAGCGAGAGGATAATATTATCTTGTCCCCGGGGAGATTTTGTCCACGTCCTGTGTTACGGAGTGTGCTCGATTGTTACGTGGCCTTCATCGAGAGGTTCCCTTAACGACCTCTGTTTTTGAGACTCTCGTGCAGAGGGCCTTCTCGAACCCTTTAGCCGTGAAATCACGGGATTGTTTGCTCGGTGCCAAACTCTAATTCATTTGTCATGTCCGAATTCAATCAGCTTAAATTCAAATGTTACACCATCAAATATATTTGTCTATCCTTGTGTTCCACACGAACCAGCTAGGCTGAACAATCTGCAAAATTAATTTGACTCATGTTAGTCACAAATTGGCCAATGTATGAAAATACATGCCCTACTATTTTGAACATTATATAAATGTTAGAAAAATGTGTACAAAGAAAATTACATACATACATAATACATAAATCACGCCTATATCGCCGAAGGGGTAGGCAGAGGTGAACTAGCACCCACGTTTCGCGTTTTCGGTGGCGAGCCTATTGCTATTTATCGGGCACAAAAGTCGCAGTACATAGCTAGGTGGTATAAGAGGAACGCTGCTGCCCATTCCTCATCACTATTTTATCCTTAGTCGCCTTGTACGACACCCACGGGAGAGATTGAGGAAGTGACAATTATTGTATTCTACTCTGCCGTCGCCACACGGCTACACGGCACAAAGAAAATTGTGATTAGAAAAAACCTAACAAAAACAAAAGCTTTCTAACAATTTTCTTTGCAAAATAAAGATATTGTGTAAGTAGATGGCTTTACTTACTGACGCAATTAATTTAATGCTATAATAATATTTTTTCTTTTTGTTTACAATTCCGTCCGCGCCTAGTTTGCCACAAGGATAATCCGCCTCTGCATGCAGCTAAACACTTAACCACAACTCCACACGGATTCAGCAGTAAATTGTTAACACAAGCAAAAGTTACACTCTCACCTAAGCTCCATACAACATTCTATTTTAATCAAGTGAGCACAGTAACGAGATTTCTGTTTTATTTCCACGATGCGAGGCAGGCTTGCGTGAATTTCGAAATTAATTTGCTAATTTGAAAATTGCGCCACAAATAAAATTAAATAATCACGTTGACGTCAAAGTGGGTGTCGTATTTATAATTTTTAGAAAACATAGAGGGGATTAAGCCAGGGATTTTTTTAAGGCAAGCAACTACACGTATAGTGGAACGTGGGGTATTAAGAACCGGTTGTTAAATTGAACCGGTTTAAACCAAATTTAAAATTTTATTTGAATTTGTAGACAGTTGCGTTTATAAATTCAAATTCAATTGGTAAACACTAGTACTATATTGCGATTTAGGGTTCGATATATGGCAGTAGGCTCGCCACTTATTACATGGGACCTAACATAATCGGCAAAAAGTAGGTGTTATATGTAAGTCAAGCTGTTGGCTACCAACACTAGTAGCAAGAAATACCGCGCAATATTTCCTTCATTATTCTGAAAGACGGCTAGTTCGCTTGGCAGAAGGAAACGACGTTGTTAGCGATAGCATTGAACTCAACTAAGCAGAAACCCTCTTCAATTGTACTGCGTCCGGAAGAGATTCCGCTATAATGGTGCAATATTAAATAGTCAGTTTCTCATTGGATGGTGCTCCATTTTACCTAGCATTGGTTTAGTCGTTCACCCACCGGAATTTAATCCTGAGGTCCCGGGACCGATCCCCAGGGGAGTACAGATTTCTGTTCGGTTTGGTTGGTGGTAGGACTTTTGACAATTCCGCCTGGCTAGCACTACCACTGTCTTATCAAAATATGTCGCCATAATAATAATGTTAACAGCATTATTATAATATAATAATAATAAATTTTATTTATTGAAGCAACCATTGGCTCCAATGTTGTTAGTATACATAATGCCTTATATCTATGTTAGTACAATTTCATTGACATGTTTAAATGTTATTATTTATTAAATTATTTATCTATTTAAAACCATGCGAACAATCTAGTCTAGTCCCTATCATTGATAGGATGTTGTTGGGGCTGTTACTGTCTTCAAACAATTT
The DNA here is from genome assembly GCA_963931975.1 of Cataclysta lemnata. Lineage (NCBI taxonomy): Eukaryota > Metazoa > Arthropoda > Insecta > Lepidoptera > Crambidae > Cataclysta > Cataclysta lemnata. The sequence continues at coordinate 817,939 of OZ008343.1, read as the reverse complement.
GTGATAAGTTAGCCAGCCCATCTGCGGCTGAGGGTTCCAGGTGAAGCTCGATTCCATCCTCGGCCCTTATCGTCACTCACCATTAAGTAAGATGAAGGTCATAGCATAAAAAAAACAACAAACCAAGCGGACATACATATTGCAACCGGAAACTGTTTTGCATGCAGTGAGTTTAATCAGCATTAATAATTTAACGGCCGCTACATCAAATTTCGTAATGTTTTAAATAGTCGGTAATGTTTTTTTTATTATTGTAGGTACATCTATGTTTCTCGGGGTACCGCGGTAGACGGTGCTGATAACGAAACAAACGGGAAATATTCCCCTATTTCTCTTTTGTTTCGTTTGCCGTAGATTTATTTAACAGGTACACATATACACATGTACTCACCCACACCTTTTATTGTTATAAGCAATCTATTCTCTCTCTCTATTTCTTTTGTGTACTCTCTTGTGTATTGTACGATGTGACCAAGGGTTGGATTATATTTATAACCAGTAATGTACCAGTAATTATTGGTTATACGTAATTATGTACCGTAATGTTCCATTTTAATTAGGTAATGTACCAGTAATTACCTAAATGCGGATGTTGGAGCCTCTCCCTATTTCTTCAGGAAAAAGGGAGGAAGGGCGAATAATATATACCATGCTAACATAGTCATATAAAGACAATGAAATCGAAATGGTTAAATTATCTTCTTCTTCCCCCATCCAAATTGTTCAGCCAGTAAAGCAAATAAGGGAAATGCGAAAATTTAGATGTTTTATATCACCATAGTTTTTGTAAGACAAAGTTAGCATGGATAGCATTTAGGGTATGCGTTATTTCTGTTACACGTTGTATACGGAACCTGCACCGAATGTCAGATTACGCCACATTGTCTGCGATGTTTGATGTTTCTAAAAACCGTAAATTTAAAACAAGAGCTTGTTCGCATCGCAAGAAGCTTCAAATATTTAGATTAGCCACTGTTTTATGACATCCATCTCTAGTCTCAGAGGATTTCAATAGAGAGAATATTTTAATTTGACGGCTTCTGATGGAATGTACTTAGTGTTAGTCGGACCTACTATAGATTCTAAGATCTTTTCAAGGAATAAAAAATAGTAATCCTATCACACATTCAATCGTAGTAATAATATCGTTTATGTAGCAAGGTTACAAGTAACAACTAAACAGTCGCTATGCATCAGAAGAATTAACAACTTTTCCTATCATTTAGGTATCTTTGTTGTCCGGGTTCATTGCTCTCGGCTGTATATAGTTGGTAAAACAATTTACTGTTGTTCGAAAAATGTGAATAATAGACTACATTCTCTTTTCTTCTTGATACATAATTATTCTTCCTGCTATGATTCATGATTAATTTCCTGCCTTTTTCCTGGCTTCCTCTTTCAATCATATCGGTCAGAAGTCTTCAAGCTATCTACACCTAATTAATTTCCACCATGCACCAGAAACTGCTAGTGATTAATGTACTGAAAAGTGGCGGAATGGACCACGAATGGACTATGCCGAGAGTCCCATTCGCATTCGTACTTTACTAGAGCGCAATACTAAAACCTATAACAAACACTTTTATTCATCTCGTGTTATACAAATCATAAAATACACCAATGGTATCAGATGCCCCATTCAAAACATTCATTAGGTCATCTGTTCCCGTGGGATGAGTTCGAGCGGCTTCAGCTGACTAAAGAGTCTGAACAAAGAGAGTAATTAGGATGACAACATTAGGTATCCCGTTTTTGGTGGCTTTCCCTCCATCTGACGGATGCCCCAAACTGCTCATTGGCATACACAGGGCAATCTCGTTGTGTAGCCTTAAACCCCTGGCGTGAGTTGGACTGGCAATTTTTTTATTATTTTTACAGACCATCATGTAACTTTTTCGGTGCTTATAATCATTGTATAAGTATAATTTGTAGTGGTAGTTAAAATAATGTCTTTCAAATATTCTGGTTTTGTTTTTGAGCAGAACATTTACTGTAAATGGGAAACTATCGCAAAAGACATATTATAAAAGTAGATCCTCTAATAATTACGAAAGTATTAAAACAAAATAAATGTGAACTCAACAAGTGAAGTGAACAATGTTCCGGGCTACACAATCGAGAAGTGAAGACTGAAGATGCCGCACCGAACTTTCAATGGCTCGCTCCCGAACGGGCTGTGGAACGAGACGGACATGTGGGGGGTGTCCCCCTTGGACCTGGATGTGTTCTACCGGCCGGACGTGGTGATAATAGTGCTGTATGTCGCCGTGCTCACCGCCTCGCTGTCGGCGAACACCCTGCTGATCTTCATCGTCGTCAAGTTCCAGTACATGCGGAAGTAAGTGCTCGATTTTTAGTTTTTCTTCAACACATTTCTCGGAGTTCAAATCAAGTCACATTGTCATGTAAGATGTTTATCAACATCATCATTACCAGCCCTTTCATGTCAGTACTGCTGGGGCACAGGCCTTCGATATAGATGGAATATAGGGAGAATGGGCCAAAACCCACCACGCTGGCACTGTGTGGATTGGTGGGTATAAACGACTGCAAATGCAGACGGCACCAACGGTTTAACTTGCCCTCCTAAGTATGGAGGATGTCTTGTTGATACATTTTTGATCACCCATCTAATGACCAGCCTTGACGGACATTACTTGGTTTACGCAATCGCAAGCCAAGCGCGCTAAGCTAATGCGCCATCGGGCTCTTCCCATGTAAGAGGTTGGCAACCGCAAATAAGCGCTTCAATTAAGCGCTTGATCCTTAAAGGCAAGCTGAGGTTTGCTAACGCCGGACATTGGATGGGTCATCCAACTGACACAACTTAACAATGTCGAGTTTAGGTTTTGGTCTCGGCTGCATCAATCGTTACGTTAGTACCCACACGTACTAAAACCAGCATAGTAGTATAAGGCCCATTTTTTGCTTTGCTCGTGCCCTAGCAGTCGCAACATTGAAGACCTGGGGGCCTACCGCCAAACTCGAGTGCTAAAGAAAAAGCTATAGTTTATGACGTCATACTGTCATTTCGCACTAAATGTACCTAAACTATTAGCGATAGCTTTTTGCACGAATGTTCACCGAATGAATTTGTATGAATTTGGCACAAGATCCGTACCGCCTAAAAATTCAGGATGGCTGTTTTAGCCGTAAGCAGTGCATTGCTATATAGCAATCATCAGCAATCGAGTTAGGCGGTAGGCCCCTTGGTTATATTGACACTTCCTTTGCAGGCCAAAATAAAACATATCGACGTTTTTACAGTCTACAAGTCACTGTATGAATGAAATTATAACATAATTCCATCCTAATTAATGATAAACAAGCGAGCACCATTATTCTTCCCCATTTGCGTTGTAAAAATAATCTCAATAATTAGCGTTTGTGTGTTGCCAACAAAAGTTTTAATAGATTGTTTCGGAAATGAGATGCTTCAGTCAGCAGTTGTTATGCCGGGCCCCAATTGAATTTGCTTTTGTATCGCATTTGGCCTTAAATTAAATGGTGGCGAATGTTGTGGTTTTAATTAGACCTACTTAATCAGCCTTGCGATGTTTCTTTAGCTTGATATTGTTTCACCAATTAATAGACGACTCGTGATCGAACGCGAAAATTATATCCCAATTATTATTATTATTATAAATTATCAGGCAGACAGTTGTAAACAACGATTACTTTCCTATTTATTATTATTTTTCTAACCACCAAAATTTTTGTATCTTCCTACATCATGTTTTACACACAATAATCATACCTGCTTGTTCCCGGTGACAATGTATCGTACTCATATTATAGGCGGGGAACCTTGGAACAGAAAGTTATACACATAATGTGAATATTTAACTCAATAGTCCTCGAAAACTATAACTAAAATTTACTATTAAGAACATCTATTAGAATTTACAGATTACTTTAATATTCAATACTTACTTTTAAATTTAATATTATCTATACTTTATGATTATAGCGTAGTATAAATAACTAACTAAAAAATAACATTGAATTATTTAACTTCTGCGTTCTCTAATACTGTCTTGTTACTCTAGAGAGAGGGTGAGAAAATAAAACTATTGCAGAGAAAAGGTTTTAACTGCCTGTCAGTAAATAAATTATAAGGATTTATGTATTATGGATGGATGTTAAAGCAAAGGCTGTTTTATAACTATTCATAAGAATAAGGGCCTGTTTCACAATCGACAAGTAGGTTCGACGTAGCTTACTTCGCAGTTCAACTGACATATATTTCATATTACAACTGTCAAATGATCTGCGAAGTAAATTGTGAAACAGGCCCTTAGGGCCTGTTTCACAATCGACAAGTAAGTTCTAAGTAGCTTACTTCGCAGATAATAAATCTAATAAATCTAATAAGAAGATAAATCTCTTTGTTTTATAAGACATGTTAAAGTATTGGCAAAGTATTGATTTTTTCAACAACTTTGAAGAAAGTGCCAAGTACCTGCAAATCGAAACCCAATTTCTGACCTAACCCCACAATCCTAAGTCTACGTACATCAATCTTGATTTATGTAATTTTTACGAGTACACCCGCCTGCTCGGGCAAAGATAAGCTAATGTAAGTTTTATTACGGCGAGAAACGTATTAAAACGGATTTATATAAATGTTGGCGATACAAAGATCGAAGATTGATGACTGAAGTGTTTATTTATTGGGGTAAGTGTAAAACGACGGTAGTTGCAAAAATAGATTTCACATTAACATTTTTACGTGTGCCGAGGTGCACTCAGGAAATCATCCATGTAAATAAAGATTCGTCGACGCTTAGTACTGTAGGGTTGCTGGCTTCAAAAGAAACACAATTTTTGCATCATGTTACCTGAATAATTAGAGGCCGCAATGCAAACAAATCATACATTTCTTTCGACATTCTGTGATTTAATTGAAGATTTTAAGCGTTTGCAGAAAAACACTTAATTGAAAGTGATTTTTTACCTAGGTTTACAAACTAAGCTCCAGTAAAAGCAGGTTTGGGTTATATTCTATATAAATTATTTTACTGAATCAGACTTTTCAAATCCTAGAATAGAGCGGAAACATTTAAAAGAGAGACCTTGCAAAGTATCAGATACAGATGTTATTTTTCGCAAGTCACGAATTAACTTCCATAAAAGCTTCCTATCAAAACAAACTTCTTACTTTACGTACACTTTTGCTTGACTACATTGATTATTGTTGCCTCAACATAGGAGATTGCTTGTTTCTGCATAAGGTGAAGAATAATATACCTAATACTGAGGGCATTATAACTCATTTTTGCAAAAAGGCAAATTGATCGCTTTCTGCTAAACGGCGTTCAATTTAAAATACAATGGATTTTTATTTTAAATTCGTTTGCAACGTGTTACACTGATTTTATTACAGTTAATGGATATAGAAGCATGTCTTTTCCATATACGGCTATGAATATAATTGTTAAAATTTTATATGGGAAAGAATTAACTTTCTGGCTGTTTGTTGACGGTAATAACATTTCAAAAGTAAGTAAATTATAAACGAATTGATGAATGAGAGGGTTCTATTTATAAAATTTGAGGAATTGTTACAGAGTTTATTTTCGAACGGAAATTAGCAAGTACTGCAGCCTGTCAATTTTACAGAGTTTGCATTCACGCTCGAGTTTTCAACTCTAAACATTTTGTTCCAGCAGTATTGTTTGAGTTTACAACAAAACTTAGCCCATGTTACATTAGAAATAACACTGGGGCGAACATTCTTGTATTTGGGCGTCTTTAAAAGGATCCTATTGTTTCATCTTCTCTTGGATAAATATTAGTCGTTTCAGAAATAAATTCTCAAGCGCCAAATATACTTTACATACTACATCATCATCATCAACAGCCTTTTTAATGTACCGCTAGGGCACAGGCCTGGATGGAATAATATAGGGAGAATGAGCCATAAACCATCACCACGCTGGCCCAGTGCGGGTTGGGGGTATTAACGACCATCACCACGCTGGCCCAGTGCGGGTTGAGAGTATTAACGACTGCAGATGCAGCCGGGACGATGAAGCACGGAGTAACTAAAGATAATAAATTTTTGGTCACCCATCCAATGACCGGCCTTATCGAACAATGCTTAGTTTACGCAATCGCAGGTCGAGCGGGCTATTAGGCGATACATTTATTTGTAATAACAGGTCTATTTTATTGCAAGCTATTAATAGCAAGGATTGTTTGGACAAATAATAATTAAATATGATGCCTTGGGCACGAAAAACAAGCAAACAATATGACAACGAAAATGAAATAATTATTTCTTAGAAGTGTAGCTTACAAGACATTTCTTTAGAGATAGGTACTTGTGGGCGTTTTGTCTACTAATAACGATTTAATTTAATATATGATGATAATTATTTGAAAATTATAAGGGCTTTACTCGAAAACGTTTTACAGTCAAACATGCACATTAAAATTATTTGAATACTTTAAGTATATATTATATTGGCATTTAAGCTATAGCCTGCCTGCCCCTTCGAGGATATAGGCGTGATTTATTATGTATGTTTGTATGTAAGCTATATAAGTACCTTTCTTGCAGCACTTTTGACATAAGTAGGTATTTGAAATATAATTAAATAGTGGTCGCCCGCGGCTTCGCTCGCGTTAACGTCGGTTATTATAGCTTCCCTTGATAAATAAACTACTCGAAACAAAAAAAAAATCAATTTGAGTCTTAGATAAGCGCGTTCAACCAAACAAACAAACTCTTAAGTTTTATTATACAGTACAGATAAATAATTCTTACACACTCGTATCTATAGTCAAGTCAGAGTAATTACTTGATTAAGGGCCTGTTTCACAGTCGACAAGTAAGTTCGAAGTAGCTTACTTTGCAGTTCAATTGACATACATACATACATACGTCACGCCTTTCTTCCACAGGGGTAGGCAGAGATCACTTCTTTCCACTTGCTACGATCCTTACATACTTCTTTCCTTCATCCAATCTCATTAATCTCTTCATGCATGCCCGTCGGTTTCGGGTACTCTTGACCTGGCCCTTTTTTAATAAACTTTCAATTTGATTATGAAAGATCCGCCTAGGCCTTCCCCTTCCCATTTCTCCATTCACTTTCGCCATGTATATTATTTTTGTCATTCTCATTGACATATATTTTATATTAAAACTGTCAAATGATCTGCGAAGTAAGCTACTTAGAACTCACTTGTCGATTGTGAAACAGGCCTTAAAAGTCGTTAGTAAAATTGTAATTTTTATACAATATTCCTTTTGACAGTTCTTACTTCATTAAAATTTTTGTTTAATGTTTAAAAATTACAATTTTAATAACGATTTTTACTCAAGAAATTTGTCTTCTTAGACAAACCTTACACCGTAGACCTTAGATACAAGTGATATCTAGCCCAAATTAAGTAGTAGTATTATGGCCGTGAGTAGTACTATGGCCGTGTGGTGACGGCAGAGTAGAATACAATTGTCACCACCCCAAATCTCTCCCGTGGGTGTCGTACAAGGCGACTAAGGATAAATCAGTGATGAGGAATGGGCAGCAGCGTTCCTCTTATTCCACCTAGCAATGTACATACTGCGAATTTTGTGCCCGATAAATGGCAATAGGCTCGCCTCCTATTACATGGGACCTAATATAATTGGCGAAACGCGGGTGCTAGTACACCTCTGCCTACCCCTTCGGGGAAATAGGCGTGATTTTTGTATGTATGTATGTAAATTAAGTAGCATAAGTACTCCCCATCAATTTCCCATTGCTATTTTGTAATTTTCGTCTTTAATTATTATTCCGACATTTATAACATTTAAATAAAAATCGGAAATATAATAGTAACAAAATAAATTCGGTGGAAAATAGAGTTCTTTAGAAAACCTTTTGATGGAACAGAGATTCATACATCTTTTCACTGAAAAGATGACGGATGAAAATCTTTTGTCAATCACTCCGGAGTTTACACACGTCTAGTGGAAAATGATGGATGAATCAGAAACAGGTTTAGCGAGCAAGTTTATATAATGTTCAAATATTAAGCAATCTCTCTCAAAACTAGGGAGTTCTGACGAACTCTGTATGATCGATTGGTAAGTGCTTGTATAAACAAAATCACACAACTTGATTACTTCTTAAATAATTGCAATAGACTGAAGCATAATAAGACCGCCTTGATTTGTCTACGTTTTAAATTAACGCTGATTTTATAATGATTCTGCATGACTGTGTAATTATAATAATTAGTCCTGGCCGTATGGTGACCGCAGAGCAGAATACAATTGTTACCACCCCCATATCACCCGCGGGTGTTGTACAAGGCGACTAAGGGTAAAGACTGCGAAGAGTAATGGGCAGCAGCTTCCCTCTTATACCACCTAACAATATACTGCGATCTATGTTCCCGATATATGGCAATAGACTCGCCACCTATTACATGGGATCTTACATAGTTGGTGAAGAATGGGTGTTAATTTACCTCGGCCTACACCTTCGGGGATACATAGGCGTGAATTATGTATGTATGAAATAACTATTCCAAGTTCAGGTATTTTGACTGCAGACCCATCATACGGTTCCACCAGCAATAAGCCTTCCCAAAAACTAATTGTAGAGTAGGTGGTTCCATTATCAATCATGGAAATAGTACATAGTCAATACCACGTTCGCGCAAACTATTCTATACAGCTTTCTAAACCAATTTGCACTTTACCGTTAACAAATTAGGGTACACGATGAATTTGGAAGGAATTCGAAACTTTAGTTTAACCTAACAGTTTTGTTTAGACTGTACATTTACCTCTTGGAAGTAGATCTTTATGAATAATGTATAATTATGTTATTCGAAACTCATAGCTGTTCAAAATCACTTTTGACTGCAAAAATCAGTCAAAAGTTGTTTTGGCGGATTTGTTACAGTGAAAGTGTTATTATTGAACACTATACTACCTAACCTAACCGACGACACATACTTATAATAGTTTGTACCCTATATTGTAGGTATACATAATTAAATAAAATTGGTTAGGTTAGAGCAGTGTCATTTGAAAGCCTATTTATTATCTGTCAAAAGGGCTTGACCGATGCCCATAATCAAAATCAATTAATACAATAAATGGGCGTGGTTTATTTATGTATGTATTTTAAGTGATTATTAATGTATCAAATAAATCAAAAGAAAAAAATCAAAGTCTGTCTTAATTATTAGGGCACATCAAGTGTAACCTCCATCAACAGAAGCGACAAAAAAGCGAATTAACACTCACAACACCAAATAAACACCCAAACATGCGGATAATTACCCCATAAATATTACGCCGGCCGAACACTGTTGAACATTCAGGGATTGTTTACATTATCTGTACAAACTTGTACGTAAGAGAGCTGGTAATATGAGTCGAGTGAATAATTTGCATACCGTTATTCCGGTGTGGATTTTACCTAATTTATTTTCTCCGTGGTGTGAGTACAACGATAGCGTTCATTCTTTCCTCTAGCACGTCAGGTGACTCCTATCCACAGGATTATAATAGCATCGCTTTAACTTTCCCACTGCTAGGGCACAGATCTTCCCTATAAATAAATAATAATAATAATAAATATTTTTACACTCACACCTATCATCTAGCCCAAAGTAAGTAGCCTAAGCACTTGTGTTATGGATACTAGATGACGAACATATTTTTATTATAATATATGATCAAACGAACTTACCTAGTGAAGTTCGATCGATATTATACGAGTCGCTTCATTCGAAGATATAACATTTACAACGTAGTCCTTTTGCCTACATGGCAACAATCGCACGCTTTAAAGAGTTCTTGTCTTAAAAAATAAAAATCTTTGTCTACCGCCGTATCGCCTCACTTCGGTTACTTCATTCTTTTAGAGATAGTGCAGGAGGTAGGTATACTGCTTAGTAAAACAAAACTTCTTAACATGGGATTCGGGTGGGAGGGAAAACATATATCTTCGAATGAAGCGACTCGTATAATATCGATCGAACTTCACTAGGTAAGTTCGTTTGATCATATATTATACTTCGTCGCTTCATTCGAAGATATAACATTTACAACGTAGATGTTCAGAGTAAGAAGTTTTTTGTTATATATATTATTGAAAAATAAACTCTGAATATATAATCATAGCAATTATTTATTTTAAAAACAAAAAAATAATAATAGAATTAACAGATTTACTCATAATCTATCTAGATTCGGTTGTTCGACAAATCAACTGTATTAACTAAACATCGTTAGATAGGTACTTATTGAACTAATAATATAGACTTTGCAAAATGATCATCATCTGTTATTGGTCTATGATAGAATTTTGCAAACATTTGAGAGGAGCTGGTCCATCCAGCTCGGTTACGTATAACGTCTACTGAGACGCCGGCGGCGCTAGCTGCTGAAGTGGCGGCATGACGTGTGCTATGCGCTGTAAACACTGTCATGTCCACACCACTCGCAGCTAGCACATTCTTAATCCATCTACTGATTGATTGTTTACTGGCACATCTATACGGGCGGCGAAAGGTTAAGAATAGATTCTGCATCACCTCTGTCCTGTGTGGGTTTGTCAAAAAAATATAATCCTCTAAAGTTGTGACTGGGCAAATACTGAGGTTATCCTTAAAGTAAGGTAATACCAGTACGGGTTGAGAGGAACCGGGAGTAGATGTTTTAATAATGTCGGTTATTGGAATCTCAACCCCCGCATTAGTAATATGTATATTATTTATCTTAATCAAAGAAAGAGTCTGGACCCTATGGGCCGTGCATAAAGCCAGTAAAATAGCTAACTTCTTTGTGAGCTTTTCTAACGACAGTTCTCTGTTTGGTACCCATTTTGAGATCTCATTAAGAACCTTTTGAGGGTCCCAAGTACATGTATATTTAGGTAAGCTTGGTCTTGATCTAAAAGCACCTTTTAGTAATCTTTTTACACCTGCGTTTGACCCGATATTATTACCTAAAAGTAAAGAAAGAGCAGATCTATGACTATTTAAGGAACTATATGACGACCCCTTATCAAATAGTTCAGAAAGAAATGCAATTATAGATGGAATTGAAATTTCAAATAAACCGATATGATTTTTGTTACAAAATATCCACCACAGTTTAAAAGTGACATCATATTGCTTCATTGTGCTAACTGATAATGAAGCTAACATTAGATTCATGGCGCTGGGTGGAGTTCCACGGCGCGAGAACGCGAGTTGGAGAGCACTGCGGCACCCAGGGTAAGGCTCTTGTAGAGTGGATGGTGGGATCTGTAAGAGGAGTGCAAAAGATGTTTGTTAGGGGTCAGGATAATTATTTCCGACACCAACATGCTTTTTAACTGTGGGTACTAAGCCTGTGAAGGCCAAATGGGGAAGACTAAAATTCCCGAAGCCTGGTCGTAGTTAATTTTATGTAAGCATTTTAAAATTAAAGAAAATGGGGGAAATGCATAAAAGAAATTATTACTCCAACTTATCGTAAAAGCATCTATTGCAATTGCATCGGGATCTGGTTTCCACGAATAGTAACGCTCGCATTTAGCATTGGTGCGAGAAGCGAATAAATCTATTTCAGGAGTTCCAAACCTTTGAGTGATTAAACTTAATGCCTCGTCTGATAATTCCCACTCTGTATCGGGATTTATTTTTCTGGACTCTTGGTCGGCTTCTATATTATCCTTTGTGTTTATGTAAGATGCAAAGAGCCAGATATTTCTTTTCTCGCACCATTGCCAGATTGCCCGAGCCAACGAATTCAAATGTGGAAATTGAACTCCACCCATACGATTGACGTAGCTGATTGCGGTTGTATTATCAATTCTTAATAATATTGCGCAATTAAATAAGTCGCGAGCAAAACATTTTAAAGCTAAAAAAAAACTGCCAACAGTTCTAAATAATTAATGTGAAATGTTATTTCATCGTTCTTCCAACTGTCACCTACTCTACAGTTGTTACAATAAGCACCCCATCCTGTCCTTGAAGCATCTGTAAAAACTTCCATGGAAAATTTCGAATATCGTAGCGGCATAAATGTGGTATAAATATATTGTCTCCACCAATTAAGATCCTTTAAAATAACACTTTGCAATTTTATTTTAGTCTTATAATTATTGTGTAATTTAAGAGCAAGAAATTTTTGTCTTTCTAGGATTTTAGTGTAAACCCATGCATATTTGGCTGCAGGACAGGCCGCGGTAAGAACCCCGATAAGTTGAGCATATTCTTTGATTGTGCAACAAGGAAGGAGTGACATTTTTTGGATTAATTGTGAAATTTTATTGCGTTTCTCGTCTGGCAAAGACAATGTGAGATTTACAGAATTAAAGATGAAACCTAGAAATTTACAATTTTGTTGGGGCTTTAAGCAGCTTTTTTCGTAATTTATGACAAATCCTAAGTATTTTAGAATTTTAACAGTTTCTTTTACATTATCATAGCACTGTTGATAAGTATCCCCAATACAGAAATTGTCATCAAGATATTGAACAGACTTAAATCCTTGGTTTCTTAAGTATGTTATAACCTCTTTCATGATTTTTGTGAAAGTTCTGGGCGCAATAGACAAACCGTAGGGCATAGAAGTGAATTCATAATTAATAATCCGATTATTGACCTTAAATTGAAAGCGCAAATACGTATGATGTGATTTCTTTATAGGAACAGTTAAATAGGCTTCTTTCAAGTCTATTGTAGCCATAAACCCATTTAGGGGGATTAATTTGGAAGCTGTCCTATAATCTTCCATCTTGAAATGGGACTTTTTTACAAATTTGTTAAGATGTTTCAAATTCAAGATAAATCTTTGGCCACCGTTTGATTTAGGTGCCAGAAAAATATTAGAAATGAATTGGTTTCGTTTAGGTAAACAAGGTCTTATTGCGCCCAAATCTAATAGATTTTTTATCGCTGTAGACATATTTTCCATGTCAGTTTTTGACAGTGGATTATAATGAGGTATATATAATTGTATAGGTTTTTTAGTAAAAGGAATTGAAAATCCGTTACGAATCCATTTTAAAATTACATGATTATTAGTGACTTTTAGCCAACAGCTATAAAAATTACGAATCCGTCCAGCATGTTGTCGTACCTCGTTTATTGTTGACCCCGAGCATTCTTGTTCTTGCTGGGCGCTCTGTGCTGTGTGAATTGATTGGGTGGATTCCGACGGCCTGTGAAGGTCGGTTTCCTGCCCCCCCCGCGACCCCCTCTGGTCGTTGGGTAGCGTGAGGGGCCTGGCCAGTTTTCCTGGTAGCGTGGCCGTGTTACTGCTGAGGTGACAGTTGTTGGCACAGAGGGCTTCGGGTAATTACTAACCTTTTTTATTTGAAGGCCTTGTTTTTCTATAACCTTAGAGGCCTTTATTTTCTCTGAGAGATTACATCCGAACAACTGGACATCTCTCTCTCTGTGTCCTTCAATATGGTGAGGAAAGATTTATCTAACCCTGGTGTCAATAACTTAGCACGAGATACTGAATTCATATAGTGTAGGTCAGTTAAGATGCGACAGCCATCACTCATTAATTTAATGGCCTGGATTTTTTCATCAGTTGTCAGTAAAAGCGATAATGCTCTATTAATACATGTTATGCCAACACCTAATTGTTGTTGGACTACCTCCATTTTTTTTATCTCGTGCCCTTGCTATATCTGGAATTGCTGCAGAAATCTCAGGATTAAGTTTGGGCGCCTGTAATAGAGAGCAATTCTCTGGTATAGGGTAATCTTTCAATAATTTTTCTTTACTGTGAAACACAAAAGATGTAATAATTTAAAATTTTATTTGCATTAATCTGAAAAGGATCAATCCCTCTATAATATATATCTACCGTTGTGTTGACTCACGGTCAACCCCCGGTTATTAATTATTTGCAGAATGTGAAAGTTATTTCTTATAAATGAAACACTTATTTACTGCTTAATGCTATCGTGTTGACTCACGGTCAACCCCCAAGCGAAATTTTTGCCGTCGTGTTGACTCACGGTCAACCCCCAGGCGTGAATTTTGGCCGTCGTGTTGACTCACGGTCAACCCCCAGGCGTGAATTTTGGCCGTCGTGTTGACTCACGGTCAACCCCCAGGCTATAACATCATATTTTATAGTTCACTTTTTGTTTTTCACAATATTATTTCTACTCACCATCATGGTTATCAACATCTGACTCCTCCGATGATGTTTCAATCACTAGTCTACGATGAAGACGTTTACTTTTTTGTTCCTCCTTTTGTTCAAGTCTACGAAGTTTTTTACGGTAACGTTCGATTTTTTCGTCCCTACTACGTTTAGGCATTATTCAAAATAATAGATAACTAAGATTAAAGTACTTATAATTATGAAATAATAGTAACCAAAGCGGGAGCGCGTACGTTTATTGCCACGCACGGAAAAAGAATGAAGTAACCGAAGTGAGGCGATACGGCGGTAGACAAAGATTTTTATTTTTTAAGACAAGAACTCTTTAAAGCGTGCGATTGTTGCCATGTAGGCAAAAGGACTACGTTGTAAATGTTATATCTTCGAATGAAGCGACGAAGTATAATTATGTATATAAATGTTGAAAATATACTACATAAACAAAATCCAAGACTCGGAAACAAACATTTGTAGTCATCACAAAGTTGGCCCCTACCAGGATTCGAACCCGGGACCTCTTGTCCAATACCCAGCAATCTGAGCATTCGACCAAGGCGGCCGTCAATATAATCTATACTAATAATCTATACTATAACGAATCTATACATAATATTATAAAGCCGAAGAGTTTGTTTGTTTGGTTTGGTTGGTTGAACGCGCTAATCTCAAAAACTGATTCGTATATATTCAAATTCAAAAGGATACTGATTCAAATGATTTTTTTTCTGTGTTGGATAGTCCATTTATTGAGGAAGACTATACTTTATCAACCGACATTAATGCGAGTGAAGCCGCGGGCGACCACTAGTGGAAGAATATAGGGAGATTGGAATGGTGGACTACCAAAAAAAATTTGGTCTAAACAAATCAATCATTCGAAAGATCAAGATGACAGCGACAATTTGGCTTCTGACAAGACATTTCTTTAGAGAAGATGTTTTTTAACCTATATAGGTTAAAAAACATCTTTCAAAATCTGCCCGTATTTATCGTGCCAGCTGAGAGTAAGGCTGGAGTCGAAGCTGAGGAGATTTATATTAGACAAGTTCGATTGAAAGGGTTAACATTCCTTAAAATTGTTACAGTCGTTTCGTGTCTTCTTTCTTAGAATTATTTTATTGCTGAAAATATAATAAATGTGATGTAAATAGGTCAAAGGTAAAATGAAATAGATCTGATATTATTTTATTCTTACTCTGTAGGGATTGAGGTAGACTCTGTAATTAAATCATTCAGTATTGAAGAACTTTTCTAGAAAGATATAGGGTTCGTAATTGAAGTATCCAAAATACTAGAGAAGCATTTATTAGCTTTTGTCTTGAGGGCCTTTAGTTTTATCAAGCTATTTTTGTAATCTTGTTCCGAAGAATTTTGCTATTTGTTTAAAATAATTAATTCGCTTAAATAATATAGGCTAAAGGCTAAATTACAAATAAAATAATTTTAAAGTAAACAATGAGTCTTTTTTGTGCTGGCCTGGGTGCGAAAAAATAACGTAGAATGTGCTAGACGCGTCTCATCCCATGGTGTCGTAAAAGTAGACTAACTGCCGCACCCAGAGACGTCCAATAATGAGTACTTAACGTCAAAAAATGACAATTCAAAACTAGTTGCTATTCTTGCCGGGTCTATGGTCTAGATTTGAATGAATTTTTTTGACGTTAAATACTCATTAAAATTAATTGACGTCTCTGAGTGCGGCAGTAAGGGAGATTGCCCGATGTAGACCAATAAACATTTTGTGGGATCCGATTGGTGGAGGGCAAACCACCAACAACAGAATACGCAAAGAGGGTTGGTGACAGGCAGCGGTCGGCTGTAAAACCAAAGCAAAAACCTTGAGCAGTATGGATTGGAATGTTGTCATCCCAATAACTTTCCTGGATCATTGGTCTCTTGACATGGTACTTTCGGTCTCTTTTCTATGCATCACTATCACCTTACCGATGTGATCGATGATACGAATCAAAAGGGTTTGCAGACTTCTAATGGATATGATTTTAATAAGTATCTATTGATGATTGACACACGGGCAGTACTTGGGTAAGGAAACACCAAGAATATACAATGACTTGTTAAATAAATGAAATGGTACAGTGAACAGCCCATCAGGCTTCCACAAAATGTTATACTTTCTCAATCGACTTTGTGCCTTACTACAAAAAAATTAAGGTTGACAATCGATTGAAGAGATTTGATAGTTTTGGGTAGTGTGAATTGCCGTTGACCGTACGTGACTAGAATTAACATACGGATGCCCGGATGGTTTGATCACGAAGAAAGAGTGAAAAGGGATTGACAAACAGTTTATATGTCTAGAGTGAATAGAAAATTGGGACGGGTTTGGATTAGACGATAAATTTAGGCAGGCTCCATCCCGAAAGTACCCGAAACCGACCGGAATGTACGAGAGCTTTGATAAAATTATATGAAGCGTAAGTTTAGGGTACACAGCAATGAGAAAGAAGGGATCTGTTTGATGGCGAACACGTAATTACACATCGTTCAACTTTAAACGATTTAAAGTTTGCGGTTTTAACAACTTTATAATAGATATATTTTTGAGGACGCGACCGCACCCTATCGCATTTCAACAACGACTAACAAATAAACGTCATACGGGTAGTGTGCGACCTAGATAACGCTCTACGAAGCCGGAATTAGCCGTTCTTCTCTTTCTAAAGGTGGATGTGCAATATTTTTTTATACATTTTTACATACATATTTAAATTTTTATCGCGGGCAAATGCCTTTGCGCACTTCCCACTACCTCGGGATTAGGGCCGTGGGGGAGTGTGTGGGCCTCCTGGGGCGTGTGAAAGGCGTCGAGACTACCCACTAAAAAATCCCATATGCTTCAGCATCTCGTCTGTCAAGGGTAGGGTAACAGCTGGCATTATGCATCATCATCATCATCAGCCCTTTAATGTCCCCTCTGCTGGGGCACGGGCCTTCCCTATGGATGAAAGAATATTGAGGGGATTATGCATTTCAAAATTAACCTGTAATAGCTTGCACTCAACTTTGCCCCGATCCACACATGAACGCAACGCACCCTTACCTAGTGCAGCTCTGGATAGTATTAGTTTATTTACCTAGGTACACTCATTGCAAAACATTTGCATTTCACTCAGCTCTTTGCTTAGTTCTTTTTTTTGTGTACCTACCATCGCCTCTTATTCGGCTCATGTTGACACACGAAGTGTAGTTTTATCATTTGGATTTAGAACACGTTTTGTTGGTAAGCATAGTAAACACAAACAAGACAAAAATAATTTAGGGACTAAAATAAGCGTCAAAATCGAGTCTTCAATAATTGAATTCTTTTATCGAGTTTCACTGTAAAATTGGAAAGTTCGGACGAAACAATAACTATGCCTACAATTCTGGCCATAGTAATTATTTCATACTGGTAGGTGGTGTAAAAGGAACGCTGCTGCTCATTACTCATCGCTGTCTGTCCAGCCGCGTGGTGACGGCAGAGTAGAATACAATTGTCACCACCCCAAATCTTTGCCGTGGGTGTCGTACAAGGCGACTAAGGATAAATCAGTCATGAGGAATGGGCAGCAGCGTTCCTCTTATACCACCTAGCAATGTACCTACTGCGACTTTTGTACCCGATAAATGGCAATAGGCTCGCCACCTATTACATGGGACCTATCATAACTGGCGAAACGTGGGTGCTAGTTCACCTCTGCCTACCCCTTCGGGGATATAAGCGTGATTTATGTATGTATGTCTGTCCATTAGTCGCCTTGGAAGCTCCGACTCGGGCGACCTGTGAGGCTCTCCGCGGCAGTATATCTCCCTCGGGAGATGCCGTCCCCCCACGGGGGACGCCTGCCGTGAAGGCACCCTCACAGGGAGTGCTCGACTGCAAGGCTTGAGGACACGTTTGGCTTTAGGTCAAGGTCTTCGCCTTCCCCAAAAAACCCGGTAGATGCTGTAAAGGCATCTCGGCCAACAGCCTAGGTCCTTAAAAAAAAAATAGTCTCGGAGAGAAGGGGGTGGTGACAATACTCAATACGCAAAACCATAATGTACAATAAGGTGTTACAGTTGGTAACTATTGTATGCTGCCGTCACTACATGGGACTTTCTAATGAATAGTATCACCATTAAATTGGATTATATAAATGGATAACATTATAAAAATGTTAGGCAAAATAGTAGACAAATAATATTGCGATTACAAAAAGTTAGATTTTCTTCCTCCTTCCTTCCTCACTGTTCGATTCGATTCCCGCATAGACTATAATTTATCGAAATTTTTCTGACCGCAATATTCTTTGATTTACCATGTAATTCTCAGTGTTATATATACTACCCAGCCACTGTAGCTATAGAATAACAATTTGCCTATAATTCTAACCATCAAAATCTTTGTAATTTTTCTATCATTTAGGTATATAATGTTGAAATTAAAATCGAATAACAATATACCTACCGTTAGATACGCAAATCGGATTAGTAAAAAATGCGCTTCAAATTGCTGGTTGAATTTTATCGCGTCGACCACTCGGCATTGAACAAACCTCGGGTTTCAGTAAAGTACCTCTTGGACAACAATGATTTAAAATTTTTAGATTTCAGACAACGGGAATGGGAATGGGATTGGTTTGAATATAGAGAGGGTGTTTGGGAAGTGGCTCCCTATTACAGAAGAGTGTAAATAAAATAAAATAAAAATATGGTTTATTCATATACAGTATCATTAATACTGTGTTGTTGGGTTTTGATGCGTTAGGGGTTAGGGGGTGCCTTAAATACTGATGGCCGATTTACCGTGTGGCAAAGATTCGAATTGTCACCTCAATCTTAATATTTCTTACATTCACTCCTAATTACCTCTGCCTACCCTTTTGAGGATATAGGCGTGATTTATGTATGACTCCTGATCTAAGATCCTAATCCAGTCCAAAGAAGTAACATAAGCACAGGACGTGTTATGGATACTAGTTGAAGTACAAATTTTTATATACATACATGATATTGCCATAGTCCCTAATTATATAATGGCACTTATAAGTGTTACCCTTCCTGTATGGTTCCTGTAAATGAGGTAACATTTATAATTTTCTATTACTTAGGGAAGGTAGCCCGAATTGGGTATACTGCCTTAAGCGTACACTATGTTGTATAACATTTCTTCTATATACCCAATGATAAAGAGATTTAATTTCCACATGTCCCCTCAAGGGAGTAGACAATGCTTGTAAATTGTTTTGACTTGAGACTGCCCGTTTTAAGCATTATACTCGCTTTGGCCTAGGTACATATCCTAGCTACTGTATACTTCAAAATAATATAACGATGAATTGTAATTATTTGATATGTCTGTACCCGTCTTCCTTTAATATTTTAATGTAACAAAAGAGCTCTGTCGATATTCCCTCTAATTATTTTGATCAAACTGGTACCTACCATTATAGTTTGGAATACAATTAATTGGTGTGTCTTGGTAATATAGACTTTAAATGCTGTGTAACACGATTTAGTATCGTTTCAAAATTGTAAAATCCGTTCCGATGCGATGCGAGCCGTTTAGCGGAAATCATCGTTAAGACTACAAAACCATTGCTTTTCAATTTACATTTTAATGTCTGTCAGACGACATAAAGCTGTATTTAATTAGAGGCATACCAAATAGGGTTTCATGTGCTTAAACGGTCTAGAATAGCTGTCAGGCTTTAGTCGATTGATGACTAAAATTGTTGGCTGCATTTTGATATTAAAATACCATTAGTCTTATCCTCTTTGTTAGTCCGTGGCTTAGTTTTAGGTCACTTTTGTGACTGCGTATACAAACAAAGTTTCTGCAACATTGCGAGTAACTAGCAGGGCGGAAAGCGATGTTTCAATCAGTCGATCAACTGCTGTATACAAAAATACAGCGAGCAAAAGCTGAATAGGTATGGATATCACAAAATAACCGAAGATCAGTCAAGCATTGTGATGTTGGCACAAGTTTCGTTTCAGTGACTTGTTATTTATTGATCTGCGGTTTTCGCACTCACCTCTGCCAAAAGATTTATTGTTTAGCCATGGAAGTAGAAAACAAATGAAAGAGAGATCAGTGTCGAACAAGGCGACTAAGAGAGCGACGAGTAATGGGCAGCAGCATTTCCCCTTTACCAATGTACTGCGATTTCCGGGCCCCGATAGATGGCAATAGGCTCACCACCTATATAACATGGGACCTGTGGGGTTATTATATAAGCCGATTGCAGTTGCTTTCGTCTACCTCTCTCTTTCAGTCATTGAGAATAATAGCAAAGTGTGAGAGTTACAGGTAGACCAAAGCAATTGAAATCGGTTTACATAATACAGGCTCTGACCTAATTGGCGAAACGCGGGTGCTAAAACACCTCTGCCTACCCCTTAGGGGAAAAGGCGTGACGATGATGTACATTCGCCTGGTACTGTTTCTAGCTTGTTGTATAATTCAACGCACGCCTTACATATCTGACAGCGACAGATTCGCTTGAAGGCAACGTGGCGTAACAGTTCAATTACCTACTGAAAATCCGAATAAATTACCCAAACAAACTGAAATAATTTAATTTCACTTCTCAAGGAAGGAGGAAATCTTGGTAAATGAAAAGAACACGACTACATAATCACTTCTACATGTTTGTTGGCACATTATTATGTACTCGTGTTCTTCCAGTTAATGTTGAATCTTATTTTCTATGGCCTGGGAGTGAGCAATAATAACTTACAATGTCACACCAGCCCGGGTAGCTTAACCACCGAAACACGATGTGACAAAGCCATTTATCGCTTTGAACTATACAAAATCATTGGATTTTTGGCAGTTCTAAGCGGCAAAGGGCAAATATGTATAATATGTATCATAGTATGATATACCCTTATAGGCTTTAAGATATAGCCATTTATCGATTTGAACTGTCAAATATTCAATAATGTTTTACAGTTCAAAGCGATAAATGATAATATCATATTGTGGAACGGTGGTCATGCTATGCCGGGCTGGTGTTTAACAACAGACAGACCTCTGAGGGAGATTTCCCAATGTATACCATAAATCACGATGGGGCACCCGAATTTCGGAAGGTAAACTACAATCAACATCAACCAAACAGGGTTGATGCCGGAAGCAGGCGGCTGGCTTTACAGACGTAGCCAAAACCAAAAATATGATTTTGAATATCAATCACCCCAATCACTCTCTTCCTTCATCGGTTTCTAGTAATTTTCATAATTACATTCATCCATCATCAGAACAAGTGTGCTTAGTAGGTATATATTCAGAGAGAGTGGGTAGCTCGACGACATCTCATCGATATGAATATAAGAGTAAACATACTGCGTTGACGCAGATTCTGTTTAATCTAGTCTCATTTAATTTATAATTTTAATTAAGATATTTTCTTTGATTTCAATGAATTTGTAGCAACCCAAATTCAGAATTCGGAATTCCAAAAATTCAGAAATTTTCTCGAGAGACCTGGGCGTGAGAGACAAATATTTTCAGAAACAGGTGTTTTCTTATCTATCTTTTTTAAACAAAATATTATGAAAGCCTAGGTTTCTAACCATTATGAAAACATTCAAAACATTCTGTTATTAACAAAAATACTGTTTGATATAAAATATGTGTGAAGGAAATCTTTAAGAAAATCAGGATACCCCCCACCAGTGGGGACGTTAAAGGTCTGGTGTTGACGATCATGAAACGATATTCTATTATTTCTTTTTTATAACTGAAATAAAGAAGATTGGTCCTTTGAGCCGGATATTTTAGTCAATTTGATACATTATTATGCAGAATCATTATTTTTGTTGTCAGCAATATCGAAAGCATTTTATAAAATGATGTAGAAATATAAAAAAAAAGTGCTGGGATCGGGCTAACAGCAATCCAATCACCAGCGGGTCGAAATATATTTTCATGAACATTTCCACGACCCTTTATTAGGACGTGATTCCCTCCGCTAGGTGTCCGGGGAACGAATCGTTCAATTAAAATTCAACATCACTGCTTTTAACACTGGACTGTTAAAAATAAAAGAAATATTAAAGGGTGCTTCATTGTTAAAACCGGATATTAAATATCCGATAAATAAAACACTTGGAGATACATAGATAATTATATTATCACTCATGTTTATCCCCGTAGGCTTAGAAGGAGTCGATATAAACATGGTTACAGGTTAAGTAGACCTAGGATCCTTTAAGAGATTGTAGTTTCCATCATTCCTGACTGATATGAGTATGAAACACTATACCCAAATTAACTATTGTCAAGATTTGACTTTGTAGTTTTTTATATAAAGTTTTTAGTATAGAAGTTTTTAAATACACGAAATATTGGCAATTTCTAAATACCTATGTGTTTTGGGATTTTTTGTCTGTATTTTTTTTTATATGTTTTTTATATTTGTTATTTTTATGTAAAGTAGTAGATAATTTGCTTCAAGGTATAATATTAATGAGGTAATAAATAAGAAAGAGGGTTTATATCATCCGGCTATAAAACGAGGGTAATCCAAAATATTGAGTACTATGGAGCGGATAACAGGGCAGGAATTATGAAGGTGCGCTTGATTAGGCATCGCTTAACCCTTTAACTTGTTTCTCTCCTAAATTCCCTTTCGACCCAATATTCGCTCAAGTCTTGCCGCCCCGCCTCCGCTAACATTCAATATTTCATTTATAGCGTCTGATACTGATCGGTTTTTTAATTAACTGCGGCCTTCAAAACAGGCAAAATAATAACAAACAAAATTGTGGTTAGAGAAAGTTCGAAAATTTATTGTCGTACATACATTCATACATACATAAATCACGCATATATCCTCGAAGGGGTAGACAGAGGTGAACTAGCACCCACGTTTCGCCAATTATGTTAGGTCCCATGTAATAGGGGGCGAGCCTATTGCCATTTATCGGGCACAAAAGTCGCAGTGCATTGCTATTGGTAGGTGGTATAAGAGGAACGCTGCTGCCCATTCCAGGGGCCGTACCATGAAGTGTTAGTGCGATCCAAACGCGGGTGACAAAACGGGACGCCGTTCTACTCGGATTGTAGCGTTGTCTCACTTTGACAATGGGAATTGAGTCGCGTTTAGAGTTGGTGGTAAGGCCCCTGATCATTGATTTATCCTTAGTCGCCTGTACGACACCCACGGGAGAGATTTGGGGGTCTTGATGGGGGGCCTATAAATTATTGTCTAGATGGCCGTGGGCGGGTTTTGGAGACCTATCATTACAGACTGAGGCACGCTGCGCACTCCCCTATTTTTTTCTTGGACACACGGGTTTTCGGTACCTTTACGTCTTGACGATTCATAAGTGTATTGTAATCATACCAGATATGAATAAATTAATTTTGACTTCGACTTTGACTATAATAATAATGGCCTTTATGGTCTAGTGGTTTGCCCACCGGATTTAAGATCCAGAGTTCCGGGGTTCAATCCCCAGGGGAGTACAAATGTGTACTCGGTTTGGTTGATGGTAGGACTTTTTTCAAGTCCGCTTTGCTAGCTACCACCACCTTATCAAAATCAGTCGCCATAATAATAATGTTAAAAACATGAATGTGTTCCGACAATTTGTGATAAGCGAGCCAGCCCCTCGATTCCATCTTCAGCCTTTATCGTCATTTACTATCAGGTGAGATAAAGACCCAGAGCTTACCTTGTCTAGCATAATACATATTAATACTAACTCAATTACATGGCGCCTCTAGTGATCAGACCTATATCATAGCATGCTCAAGCCGTTTACCTGTCAATAGCAAACTTTATTAGAGATCTGTATACGACGGGTGCACGCTAGGGAACCGTGGTTCACGACCTAGATTCTAAAACGTTGGCTAGGGATGCATTTCTTGATTAGATATACGATACTGCAGCTAAGTAGGTTCCGAAGATCATTGGAAAGCTATACGCTGGTGTATAGTGTGACTAGAATACTTATTTGAACATTATATTATATTAATGTTAGAAAAATTATTACAAGGAAATTGTGGTTAAGGAGTTCGAAAAATTATAGTCTTGATGCGGGAATCGAACCCGCGTCCTCTGCAATCCAGGCAGAGTGATATAGATAATATGCGTCTGCCATCAAACTTTTTCTAACATTAATTTTCTTCGTGACTAGAATATTTCTCAATGCTCGTGGTTTACGTATAGAATAGATTACAAGGTTTCACCGTGTAATCCGCTAAGAAACCGACAACTGGTTAGGACGGTAGACGGGGAAGCCACTCGCAGCGATTGGTACTTGTGACCGAAAAGTATAGGCTTATAGGATCCTTTCACAACATGTCAACACTGATCTTCGGCATCCCGATTTCTTTGTCTGCCCAGCAGCCATATTTGGTAAGTTTCCTTGAGAGCCGCCTTAAACACACGTTCCAGTGTAGAGCTTACGAAAGCTGTAGACAAGCCAAGGTCTTTTAATAATGAATAAAGCGATTTAGCTGATATTACCCCTCGCACCCATGTGTTTCAATGTACAAAACAAAACCATTTTGTTGTTACTTGGTTTGTTAAAACAAAATACTTATTGGTTTTTATAGCGTGGTCTTTGAGGATGTTCGTTTCTCATGTACAGTCAGTTCGACTAGCAGAATCAAATTAGAGTTAGAATAAAAAAAATCAACCGAACCGTGCCGCAGAATATTATTGTTTTAATTTGATCTGTCGCCATTAAACCATTGTTCTGTCCGCCAGAGAGACGCAAGATACCTCTTCCCTAATTTCAAGATTAAAACCGTTGGCAGGGACGAAATTTAATTTTGTCACCATAAGTATTGTTTTAATATTTATTAGCTCTCGCTCGGCCTGAAAACGGATATTGCTTCGTTATTCTGATCCGTTTTCGAATTTAATGATGGAATAATCTGCAAGTCTAATTTGGGACGTCCAATCACTTATACGGAATTATGGCGATGTTATTTTGTTATTTTTATCATTATTTTGTTTCAAAAGAAATGAAATAAAAAGTCTAATTTGAGACGTCCAATCACTTATAAGGAAATATGGCGTCGCTATTTTTAGCATTATTTTGTTTCAAAAGAAATGAAATAAAGTAATTTTAACAGGATCTGGTAGTGTTTGCGTGGTATATGTTTAATTATAATCACCCTTATTTTTTCGTGGGTGATATAGATGCGACTCCTATTCTGCTGTCCAATTGAAGAATCTAGTTATTTGGAATACTAACATCTCAATAAAATTTTAAATAATTAGCGGTAACTACAATTTAGTTAATAAAAATGGTGGTTATTATTTGTCATTATACATAAAAAATAAAACAACATTAAGCCAAAAATTTCATAAAAATTGTTACTAACCAAAAATGTTATAAGTTCAGTTATGCCATTATTCATTAAAGCGACAGTAATAAGAAATTATAATTATTATCCAGAATGTTCAATTATTTTAATTAATTGAAACAGTTCAATGTTCAATGTTCATGTTCAATGTGAACTAATTAAACTATTGTAGTATAAGGCGATGGCAATATGGTGAAATCAATCGTGCTATTGTAAATACGTAATATCGCGCCCGGAGGGGAATATTTTGCACTACTAGGCCTAAAGTTATAAATTTCTGTGGTGATTTGTATTATTACAATTGTTTTTTTCCCATAAAGTACAACTACGTTAGTCTCAAGTGTACTAATAAACTTTTCCGGTTTTTATTACTCTTTTTATTCGCATTAAAAATACTATACAATATCCTTATTGTCAATCTTTTTTACTATCAACCTTAATCTATAAAACTCCGATAAACAAGATCTGTGACAAAGTTGGAAATTACGAAATAATCACATCAGACACAATCGAAGCATCAGATTCTTTTAAAAAGAGCGGAATATTTACAAGATACATTGGCTGGTAATCGCGAAAGCAGCTTAGTGACTCGCGGGGCTTACAAGCTCAGGGTTTTCTGACGACAAGATGTTTTGTCATTAAAACTTGCTGTTGTAGCTCCAGTGGGAAGCTTAGCTTACTTTCCTAGTTAAGTCCGTGCGCAGTCAATGGTAAACCAATATTTCCTGAGTTGACAGTACCAAATAATAATATGTACGGAAACAACAGATACTCAATTAAATTAAGTCCATATTGCTTGTGCTTATCCGCGTAATGTGCGACAGGATACATTCCACATTGTCATTAAATTTGGGTTTCAAATTGACTTGTGAGCAAATAATTCTCCAATCGATTTTCTACCTTAACGTTTTCTACCTTGTGTTTAGCGTGAAGTATCACACAAAATTTTACGGTTATGGTAGAAACACATATTTTATAAAACACGACGTGACCCAATGTAACGCGGTGCGTGTTGAGTCGAATCAAATGTAATGGTTGTTTATGACCAAAATCACAGTATGAACATCCGATTGGATCGGATCCGTTCGGATTGTTCGGTGTCTACACGTCGAGTCACATCGCGTTTCAATAATGTGTCGGGGTCATTTCGTAACCTACCATGCTCTTGACTTTACAACACTCATCTACGCTTATTTTGGTTTATTTGAACTTCTTCTTCATCATCTTCTTCTTTGTTTGATCTTCTTCAGAACCAAAACTATCCTCTGAAATTAATTTAGGGTTAAACTTTGCCAAATCCTATAGCAAGATGACAGCAGACATACTGCTGCTGTCATTTTTTTTAAGACTGGCCACCTGCCTGAGGTCTACCCCTCCCTGGGAACGCTGTTGTAAGTGGTGTACTCTGCAAATGTTTGGCGAGAATAATTTTATTAAGTTCTATTTACATGAGAAGATATAAAATACTGTAAAAATAAACTGTGTCTGTAAAATGCAGAATAGCCTAATAAATCCATTTGATGTGTACCAAACGCACATTTAGAATCCTTAGCTAACCCTTTGGGTTTTGCATTTATATGACTTGAAGCTTACTAAAAATCTTACAGTTTTATTTCACTGCTCAAGTGCTGGCAAGACAGCCTTTGTGTAGTAATTTCTTCGCTGAGAAAGAATGTTAGCTACACTGCATATATAAAATTCATCATCATCATCATCACCAGCCCTTTAATTTTAAATAGTTTATCCTTCCATCCCAGCACGGGATGGAAGGATAAACTATTTAAAATTATCTTCCAACTAATAAGTGTTTTTTATTTTATTTTATTATGCTAGACAGGGAAGCTCTTGCCCTTCATCTCACGTAATGGTAAGTGTCGATAAGGGTCGAAGATGGTATCGAGCTTCATCTGGAACCTTCAACCACAGAGGTGAAACACTCCGCCTACAACTTCGGGGATATAGGAGTGTTTTATGTGTGCATGTATTTTACTTAGTGGGCGATCCAATTGCCCTTTCTCCTACATATTGTTCCCAAGCATTATTTCTTAGTATATTACATAAGCAGCGGACCACATAATAAGGCATAATGTATTCAACCGACCTCAAAGAAACCGACAAGAGGCTTCAGCGGATTTGATGAAAATATTGTGTTGTGACCTGAACACTACATTCAAGCGCAATAATTATATTTTCCATTACGTTTTACTGTTTCCTTTGTTATATGAATTAGCTCTATAAGTATACTAGGTGTGCCCGCGACTTCGTTCGCATGGATGCAGGAAAATAACATTTTCCCGCCGTTCTACAGCATTTTTATTGACGCTCAGCTCCTATTGGTCGTAACGTGATGTTATGTAGCCTAGAACCTTCCTCGATAAATGGACTATTCTAAACTAAAATAATCTTTGATTTGATTCAGTAGTTCCCGTGATTAGCGCGTTCAAAGAAACAAATTTCTCAGCTTTTTAAGCAGTCATTAGATTTGTCGTCGTCGTAAATACTTATGTAAATTCACTCTGGGTGTCGTCAGTGCGTTATTATAAAGTGGCTCATTCTATCTTTACTCTTTCATTCCCGAAACTAAAACTAGCCTGTTTATTCCTTAAGGGGTTGGATGGGAAATGAGTTTTAGTAACACACACAGTTCTCCAACTTAGTTAAATCCTAAGTAATATAAGTAGTATAAGATAAGTAGCCTAGATATATAGAATATTCTTTGTTGTACACCCATAAATGTTCAATACATAAAGAAAACACTAACAAAAACAATGTACAATGGCTCGCTATCGCTTATAGCTACATTGGCTATAAAATTGCTTATCGCTATATTGGCGATTTCTTCCAGACAACTAAGTAATAGGGCATTAGGTTCATGATATGGCCTGCTAGTTCGGTAGAATGGTCAGATCCCTGGCTTCTTAAACCACTACAACTTAAACCACTTCATACATAAGATCGAAATAGAATTTGTATGGCGAGTTTGTTATTAGTCGAAAGACATAGTAATAACATGTTCTTCGACTGACATAGAGCGGTCAAATTATAATATTATGCTTTAAACTTTGTGGTCGAGTAGGAGATTGAAGTACGTTGACTTTGAGAATTGTCCTCCTGTAAACTTTTCTGGAACATAATCAAAATTTGACGTATTTTGTTAGCAGTGTAATGACGTCTGGAGAATACATGTGCCAATTCATTTTGCTGCCGCATTGTCTCGTTAAGATTTATTAGAGCATAAACTCATTATAATCTTCCTGTCTAAACACAACAACATGTCATCTCAGCAGATTGGCGCCGTGTATAAATTAGATCGAAGTTCTTAGAATCAAAATGACATCTTAACTCTTTGAAATAGGAATTAATTTGGAAGCGGCAGGTTTTCCCTGGCTGTACATCGTACCGTATTTCTAAGCCACGTATAATTCAAGTGATAAGCTTTGGTATCAGTCTGTTGTTTGAGAGGATATTATAATTCAGAGCATTGACAATAATGATGTCCAATATGAATTTCATTAACATTTATTACCTTTCAACGACCCGGTAAATTGACTTAAAGTGGGTTTTATTATTCTTCAGATATCTTCAGAAAGAGCTTACCGTAGTCTAGTAGCCTGGCGTTTTTGTAAAATTGTTAAATTACTAAGAATTAATGGCAACAGAAGATATACTGTAATAAGTTTATCTTTATCTGTCGGTGGAATTATGGAACGGGTCGTAAGTAAGAAGCAAGAATATGAGAGAAAGTGTGGATAAACCCAAGACAGAAAAGCTAAAAGTAGGTGGGGCATAATTGTTTGTGGCGAAAACAAAAGACACATAAATTGAAGGATTGTATGAAAGACATTATTGTATGAAGTAGATGAGTTTATGAACACTGCCCGGTGATAATGTAGAAAATAAAACTAACTGTGCCGACTCCTGATAATCTGGGAAGTGGTCAGACCGAGTGTTAACGAAATCTTAGAACGATTACAAGCGAATACCGTATTATCTATAATAATATTATATTTGGGTTACCTTATAAACCTTATAAATATGAGGTCACGGCGGTCCATTGAATTACGTCGAAATCTCCGGAACTCAAAATAAAATACGTAAGGTAATATTGCCCTTCATACGAACTTCTCATGTATCCTTCCTGTATGAAACTTTTCAGACCTTGAAAGAGTACTTCAAGCTGTAAATTTCCAAAGTATTCATGCTATGCCAAAATAAGTTTGTCAAAGTTGTCCTAAAAGCTCTTAAAACCGTAATAATTTTTCAGGCGGCACTTAAACCCGGAAACGCACCACACCTTTATTAGCGGCTAAGTGTAACGCGCCCTTAATTGCAAAGTTTAATGTCAACTTGTAAAATTACCTTAATGCTTAGCTAATGACTCGTTTTCTAAACATGAGGCCATAAATGTTGACTCGTGCTCGGTTTAGAAGTTTGCTAATTGGTTAATGCGTTGGATAAGCGGCTTCGTCATGAGAAAGTTCATTTGTAGTGTGAGAGTTCGTTGGTGGTGAAAGAGTTCGTGTACCTTATAACTAATTGTTTAGCGTAAGTACTAGCTAGACTAATTTTTTTTAAATAACGTCACAAATTTCCATTTTTTAAAACAAACTTATATTTGGAAGTGTGTTGTCGAAAGAGCAATCACATTCTACATATTCCGACATCGTCTTATCATTTACAATTTTAATATGGTCTAATCATCTTGTGATTATTAGTATAGGCCATATTGTTGTCAGTGTCTTGCTACACACACTTTAGCGATATTAAAATTTAATTTTACCAGTAATAAATTCGATTGAATAACTGTTGCCTTCATTATAACTTTCTACTTTTTCTCCCTGCCCTGTTCCTAGTATATCTGGGATCAGTTAGACACAAGTCAACGTCATCAAACCATCCACTCTCTATTGATTCATATCATCCATCACACCAGAATGTGCTATAGAAAAGTGAGGGAAAGGAATAATTATATCGAGAGACTAATGAACGGAGAGAGGGATTGGGATGACAACATTCCAATCTATACTGCTCAAGGTTTTGGCTTAGGTTTAATACAGTCGACTAGCTATTTGGGTATAGATTGTAACGTGATTGTAACTTTTAAATTATTCTTCTTCGCCTTAGCGCTTTCCCAGCCTAGTGCCAGGGTCCGTAACTTTCAACTAATTAGAAAATTAATTTTATACCGCACCAAATAACGAATGCACCCTTAAGTTAATCATTAAAATAAACACGACCGTTGCTCGACTTAATGAACGCTCTCGTCGGCGTTGAGAACGGGTTTGGACGTCAAATTATAACGAGGTTTTTAAAAGTTCTGACTATAGCTTTGAACATTATAAAACGCTATACATATAAATTGCAACTGCCTATATCAGTATGAAACCGAGGAAACAATGAAGTGTGGAATTGACAGTGGATATTATTTATATTCTTTCGAAATCTTGTGTGGGCGTAGGATGGTTTATTTTCCATGGATTGCTTTGTTTAAAAACGAACACAATGGTAAGTGAACTCTCATGATTCTATAGAGACAGCGCACGGGTGTCAATGTCATAGTTTATAGGGGTGGCCCGACTGAATATTTATTGAACACTACAAAAATTCCACTAAACAAAAACTCTTTGCATTCCATGGATTCACCGTGTGATTGCTGGATCCATAGTGTGGCACAAGGGAAAATCGTGGCAGCGTTTGGGACTTGTTACCTAAGTGTAGGTGTAAACGATGTAGACGGGGCTGGTGGCAAAGGCTACAGAGAAACACCCTTTTTGTAGCAGCGGACTTTATTCACCATCGACGTAATAAAAATACAACTGACAAGTATCAAAAACAAAACGAGTCTCAAAAAATATTAAAAAGTAAACAGAAAAC
Organism: Cataclysta lemnata; assembly: GCA_963931975.1. Taxonomy (NCBI): domain Eukaryota; kingdom Metazoa; phylum Arthropoda; class Insecta; order Lepidoptera; family Crambidae; genus Cataclysta; species Cataclysta lemnata. The sequence continues at coordinate 786,617 of OZ008343.1, read as the reverse complement.
ATATCAAAAAGGATTGATACAAAACTCAGTCGGCAACATCCTCCACCACCCTGGCGGAGCCATCTGGTGCAGGGGAGTGGTTGATGTCAACCGGCAAGACGGGGCTGGTGGCAAAGGCTACAGAGAAACACCCTTTTTGTAGCAGCGGACTGTATTCACCATATACGTTTACTGAAACCGGCACCATAGCAACGTGGAATTTTGATGTCTACTTGTGAAATACTTTCGATCCAGAAGCGCCATTCTTCCACCAAATCCGTGGGCAACAGATCATCCCACGATACGCCAGCTCGCCATGCCTTTTGCAAGATCATTCTACCATGTACAGTCAAAGGTGATAGAATACCTAAGGGGTCATACCACGACATAGCATACGAAAGAATGGCCCTTTTGGATACAGTATTACGATCTAAATTTTCTACCTTAATACCTTCAAACTTCAAAACATCCTGAGCCACATCCCACATTAAACCCTAACACGCGACAGGGCGACGAGATTGACGAAGCAAGTGGGGATATTAGCGACGTGCTGTTGGCTCTAAGGTCTGAAGGAATTAAACCTAAGGCGTCGGGAACGTTTGTAACCCAACCACGCATTTCAAAATGAGCCTGCCTGTGCATCTCAACGACATCGGAAACGAGTAGAGCTGCTTGTTCGATATCGTTGACACTAATGACGCAGTCATCCATATAGGTATTCCTAATAGTGTCAGCAGCGAGAGGATATCGGTCCGAATGTTTTTGAGCATTTTTACGTAATACAAATAAGGCAGTACAAGGAGGCGGCTCCGAATATCATGGATGTCATTTTGAATTCCTTTATTGGGCTCAGATTGCACCCGCTTCTCCAAAGAAATCTTTGCATATTTTGATCCTGTTCGATTATCTTCACTTGAGGAAACATCTCCTTAATATCGCCTATCATCGCTATTCGACCTTGACGCCAACGAAATAAAATACCCAAAAGCGAAGGTAACAAATCAGGACCGGACAACAGTAAAGAATTCAAGCTGACACCATCCGTTCTAGCCGCCGCATCGTGAACCACGCGAATCTTTTTCTTTTGGGGGTGAAATACTGCAAAATGAGGCAAATACCATATTTTTTTTGAAGTATCTGAATGTGAATTATACGTATCTTTGCACTCAGTCGCATACCCTTTTGTTATGATATCCTTTACAAATTTTTCATACGCGTCTGCTAAGTCCCTATTTTTTGACATCTTGCGCTCTAAAGAAATAAATCGAGAGAAAGCCTGGTCATAGCTATCAGGAATGTGGGGGTCATCTTCTCGCCAAAGTAAACCTGATTCAAAACGGCCATTCGGTAATCTAGAAGTTGTATTTTCAAGAATTTGTAAGGCGCGTTCGTGCTGTGGACCGCATGAAGTAGATCTCTTTGTTATACCCAACGAATCTAAATTGAATTGCTCCTTGATTAGCTGTTCTAATTTGTGCAGACTATCATCCTCAACATTTGTATTGTTAACGAATTCAATCTGTTTTGTCTTACTACTAGAAACTCCGTGCAGTACCCAACCTAAGGCGGTCAGTGTAGCTACTGGTTGTGTACGTGAACCTGACCTAACTGACTAAGAAACAATTAATGGCCAATCTTCAGCCCCAATCAAAATAGTTGGCTTAGCGTCATCACATGTAAGTTCGGTGTGAATGTCATATAAATAAGGATGAGTTACATCTTGCAACGTAACGGTTTGTTTAGAAAGAGCAAGATTAGAAATAGTACGAGCATTTTCTATAGAGTAATATTCATTTTTAAACTTGCTACGTATTTGGAAAGATACATATTGCACTGGTTCCTCGCAAGTCATACCACCTACGCCTTGAATACGAATACAACCCTTGCGACCGGTCAAACCAATGTCATTAGCCACATTTGAGTCGATCAAGGTGGCTGTTGACCCATCATCCAGAAGAGCGTACGTATCTACCTCTCCCCGCGGTCCTTGAACTATCACCGGTATAACTTTCAAGAGGACTCTCCGTGACTGTGAAGTAGCAAGCGAATAAGTAACCGCATTATCGACTGGCTGCTCAACATGATAATTGGGAAAACTTGAATCAACCGATTCGACACGATTTTCCCTAATTTCTTGTGCCACGGCAACGTGTTCGGGGGTAATAGATGCGCTGACTTTACTGGTAGATGATGAAGAAGATGTGGAAGGAAAAATATTAGCACCATGTATCAAAGGATGATGATGACGTTTACAATTATTGACACCACATACTTTATTTTTCGAACAAGTACGCCACGGGTGAGCCTTTGAACACAGACAACGAAAACAAATTTTATTTTTTATGAGAAACTGTACTCTTTGGTCAACCGAGTTGGAACTAAACTTTTCACAATTCTTTTTACCGTGGGTTTGACTATGGCAGAATAGACATGTGTCAGTTACTTCGGTGACGAGCACCTGACACTTTCTGTCATCTAAATTATTATTGTTGTGAAATTTACGAACATTGTTTTGATTGTTTGAATTATTCTGAAATGGAAAATTTTGTTGTGATAATAAACCGAAACGAACGTGATTTGATGATTCATTGCGAAGGAAATGTGATAATAGTTCAATTTTGGATGCTCTACCTGAATTTTCTGCCGCATACCTAGTCCATAATGCGCGCAGTAACGGTGTTAATTTTGATAAAATACTATTGTAAATTTCTGGTGAATAAAGATATTCCGTTTGACCTAAATGTTTTAATATAGATACTAAATTGTGAAGTTTGCAAGAAATAGTGTTAAGTTCTTTGAAGTCCGTTTGTAGTCGAGGAAGTGCTCGGACTGCTGCCAATTCCTCTAACACGATAAGTTCTGGCCGACCAAACCTTTCCTCCAGAGCTGCCAAGACCTCTTCTGGAGTCTGAACAGTTAGCGATAGTGCGGACATGGCCATAGCCGCATCTCCACGTAGCGCTGCACGAATACGACTTAAATTTTCTAACGGTGAAAATGTTATGTGAGTTTGTGTGTACGATAACTTAAACGAGATCCAGTCCGTCGCTCTACCACTGAAAAGGGGGAGGGGAAACGGTTTTGGCTTTTGACCTAAAGAAACGATTGCTTGAGCCAAATCCCTGATCCCTTCACATTGATGAGACGACGGAGGAGCGGTGACAGCGCTAATAGGGAATGATGGATGCTCACGATTTTTATTAATGAATATATTGTCTTTCTCGCCTGCTGTGGTAATGAAACTAACGGTTTTTCCACAATTCGTAGGTAATCCAACCGGGTCACGTGGTGCTGGGGTTTCTCGTACACGATTCGCAGCACACTCGGTCCCGCCAACGCATGGGTCGATAACGACCATCGGCCCCACTGCTTCGGGAACGGGAGGATTGTTGATCGCAACTTCAGTGTTTTCTTGCACGCTGTGGACCCATGATAAAATGGTGTTAGTTCGAGATTTGGAATTACTCTCAATGGCAGCTAGTTCTGCCGCTAATATTTTATTTTGAACATCGAGCTTTAACTGAGCTCGCTCCTCGGCGATTTTTAAGACTTCCATTGCATGGCGTGCCTCAGCTGCCATGCGTCGGGCTTTGGAGGAGCTTGATGATGAAGTTGAACGATGAGAATGGTGAGATAATGTAGCTTTAGACGAAACTATACCTGGGGCCGGTTCGGCGCCTAAGGGAGGGCGAAACGAAGACGAACCTGGCCCTAAAACACGGGCATTACGTCCAGGGTTGTTACCCGCTGTTCCAGGTCTTAAGACGGGTGACAATGGCCGTGGAACAGGGCTTGAGGGATGAAACGAGGGCTCTGAAACACTTTTACCACCGGACATTTTTACAAAAATTGAATACGAACGAAAGCTGGAAATATACGTTACCCTTTCGAAGGACCTTTTGTAAACGATGTAGACGGGGCTGGTGGCAAAGGCTACAGAGAAACACCCTTTTTGTAGCAGCGGACTTTATTCACCATCGACGTAATAAAAATACAACTGACAAGTATCAAAAACAAAACGAGTCTCAAAAAATATTAAAAAGTAAACAGAAAACATATCAACAAGGATTGATACAAAACTCAGTCGGCAACAGTAGGTTTACGGGATCGCTTCACAACAACAACACTCGCTTCACAACAACAACAACACTCATCTTCGCTACCCCGACTTCTCACTCTGCCTAGCCATATTTGGTGAGATAAAAATATTAAAACTGTTTATAGATACAAAGATTTTGGTGGTTAGAAAAAGTTCTATAAATTATGGTCTTAATGCGGAACAATTTTTCGAACTTTTTCTAACCACCAAAATCTTTGTACTAATTTTTATAATGTTTTTACATATAATGTTAAAATTAAAATTGAATTGATTATATATACATTTCAGTAGTATCATAGACACCTTAAAATATGACACAAATAACTTAGCCTATCAACCTTTTGCTAGAATAAACCCAAAAATAATAGTTTCGCAATGAACAATAGTATTCCAAGGACAATAAAGTTGACAAAAGATGTTATTTAAGTATTGTTAAAGGTACGATTTCTTAGGTATAGGTTACGGGTTACATTTTACATTATTATGATATTATAATCATATTATTCAGTTTCCACCGAGGGCTCTTAAGACTGTGATCATATAGATGCCCCTAAATCTACAACTCATAAAAAATGTAAGGTCTTAAAACAAAGTTTTCAACTAAATTCGCTCGGAGCTCTGGCTTGCTATTATACTAAATATTCATTAGTGCACTGCCCCGCCTTTGTTTCACTGCAGGGTAAAATATTGTTATATTCGTTACAAATGAAATCTTCTACAAATAGAATAATCTGCGCCTAATTATATTTATTTTCTTTAGAATACCTACTGTTCTTGAATTTATGTTCTATTTATTACATTTATGTTCTTGAAATTACGTTCTATTTTTATAGTTACTATTTTGATTTTAATTTGAACATTATATAAATGTTAGAAAAATTCGAAAAAAGACTCTTGGTTGTCCAAGTGGTATAGGAATCTACGCGGATTGCAGAGGACGCGGGTTCGATTCCCGCATCAAGACTGTAAGTTTTCTAACTTTTTCTAACTATTAGGTTGGGGAAAAAGTCTTTTCGCATTATAGTATGTATAAACTTGTAATAAAATCTCTTTGGCTATACTATTTGTATCTGGCTGGTTTTGGTATCATTGAAAGTTTAAATTTTAAAGAACATAATTCCAAATTCAAATTAGGAAAATGTGTGATTTTCATTTGTTTTTCGTACCGCCAAGATGAGTGAATCTAATGAAGAAATTCGATACATTTTAAAATTTTACTACAAAAAGGTAAAAATGCAACGCAAGCCGCGAAAAAAATTTGCGATGTTTATGGAACTAGTGCAGTGTCTGTGAGAGTAGCACAAATTTGGTTTAAGCGTTTTCAATCCGGAAATTTTGATGTCAAAGATGCACGTCGCTCTGGTCGCCCTATTACAGATAAAATGGATGCCATTTTTGAAAAAGTGGAGCAAGATCGGCATGTCAGTAGTTACGACGTAGCTGAAGAACTGGGAATTGGCCACAAAACAGTTTTGGCGCATTTGAAAAAAACTGGGTACACAAAAAAGCTCGACATTTGGGTACCTCACGAGCTCACTGAAAGAAACCTAATGAACCGTGTACTCATTTTTGATTCTTTATTACGACGTAATGAAACCGAACCATTTTTGAAGAAGCTGATAACTGGTGATGAAAAGTGGATCACGTACGACAAGAACGTGCGAAAAAGGTCGTGGTCAAAGGCCGGTCAGGCTTCACAGACTGTGGCGAAACCCGGGTTAACTCGCAACAAGGAGATGCTGTGTGTGTGGCGGGATTAGAAGGGCATTATTCATTATGAGCTGTTACCACCAGGCAGGACCATCGATTCTGAACTCTACTGCGAACAACTGATTAGATTAAAGCAAGAAGTTGAGAGAAAGCGGCCGGAATTAATCAACAGAAGGGGTGTGGTTTTTCATCATGATAACGCTAGACCTCACACATCTTTAGCCACTCAGCAAAAATTAAGAGAGTTTGGCTGGGAGGTGTTAATGCATCCGCCGTATAGTCCTGACCTTGCACCTTCAGATTTCCACCTGTTTCGGTCTCTTCAGAATTCTTCAGGCAGTGTCAGGTTAACATCACGAGAGGACTGCCAAAACCACTTGTCGCGGTATTTTGACCAGAAGTCCCAAAATTTCTATAGCAATGGGATCATGTCCCTACCTACAAGATGGCAAAAAGTTATCGAACAAAATGGTACCTACATACTTTAGTTAAATGTAAATAAACTATATTAAAAAATGTTTTAAATTTTCTTAAAAAATGCGAAGAAACTTTTTCCCAACCTATACATACAGTATTCTTTGTAATATTTTTGTATTATATAAATGCCAAAGAAAAATAGGCCAGAGATATTTCGACATTTCGGCAAGCTTATGTCCCATAAATACTAATACAATTTTAAAAGTTTCTAACCTACTTTTATTTGTAATATAGATTTGTATCAGTTTCAATAAATGTAACGATGTATTCAATTAATAATTACGAAGAATTTCTGCTAACGATCGGCTTCTAAAATATATTTTTTATTGTGGTGGAGTTAATAACTGTTCTTAGTAATTTAATTTATCAACTATTTTAGTATTTATTGTCAACAATGAATAGGTAGATGGTAAGCTGGCATTACAATGTTGAAACGGATGTAAGCAGATATTAAAAGTAATACTAGCACACGCTATTACTAATGAAGCTACTAGTAAAAGACAACTGCTTGGCTTGGTATGAATTCCAAGTAGACCACGAGAATAAAGATAACCCATCTAGGGTAAGATAACCCATCATCTCTATTATATAGGAAAAATTCTGTAGTCTCTTGTATTTGCTGCATCAATAAAGTTATAGTAAGTATACCTTAGTCTTGAATAGTCTTTTGTTTTTCCTCTTCTTGCATTCTGATCAATCCTTCATCAGAGTGTTCCCACCACAGATAGAAAGAATCTAATAATTGTCTAGCCATTTACGGCTTGGTCTGCGGTGTCTTCTTCCATTTAAGGGGCTCCACTTGAATAATCTTACCATAAATTAATGGAAACGGGGCTCATTTCAGGAGTATCCAACGAGATTAAGTAATATCTCACCATTTTATGGCTGTTCCCAACCTTAGAGTTTTGAGTTTAATTCTTAGGCGTAATAGCTGATTTAGCTGGTTCTGACTCGTATATTTACAGCTAATTCGTTAGACGTAAACGACGCTTTTTCAATTTCGGGGGCACATTAACAAAGGATCAAGATGGTAATCTTTTGCAGATATTCCCTCAATTAGTTTCTGGAGTTACAATCTAGTTAACGTTTTGATTTGGGTAACGCAATCTATAGTAATATTTTTTGTTCTGTGCATAAATCTGTATTTGTAACTGTAATCTCCTTAACCTTTTTCAGACTTACATATTTTATGTATATGTCTGAAAAAGGACAGACAATAAAATTAAGTTAAATATTTTTAGAGTTAATGTTAAATAAAAGTTGTTTAGAACACCTTCAAGTTAAAAAAAATCTATTGGCAAATAAATGAAAACGATAATATGAGGTAGTTAAAATTTACTAACACCTATCTAGTAACAGATCCAGGCCTTGCTTGCATGAATATTGACCAAATACTTTCAGGGACCTAAAATCGCCAATTTCGTATATTCCCAATAATGAGGCAAATATATTTCATATGATTTTAGAATTGATGATGTAAAGACTTTTGATGTCCAGACTTTTCAGGTTGAAATTTAGACTAGGCGCATGAGACCTACATAATGTGTCATCATTTTGGAGCTATCTCTGTTTATTTGAGTAATTCTCCCAAATTAAGTGCCCATGAAACTTGCAAAGTGATAAAACATCTAATAAACGTCAGTGTTTCGTATTAACAACCGACAGTAATACTTAAATACGAACCGAGTTATTCTTAAATAGGAACATTAAGAGTAGCTACAGAGGTTTAGACTGAGGTAGACCTTTGAGGAGAAGAAAGACAACTTCAAAAAACTTAAAAATGACTATAAATTGCTTTGTAGGACTTAGCTATTGGATTAGAAAGAAAATTTACCTATAACAGTTACGCTAGTAGTCAGCAAAGAGACATTGCGTTGTAGACTTAACTCATGGCTTAGAAAGAAAATTTGCCAATCAAAGATATGATAGTAGTCAGCAGAGTGCTGCACAAAAGAACCAAAGAAAGGAAGAAAAGAATGCCAACATAGCCCAAAAATGCCGGAACTCGAGTAGCAATCTAATCTTGCTGACTTATCTGAGAGCTCTCGAAGACTCGTCAGAGTATGCTGATTTTTAGGTCCAAAAGAAATCGGATCCAACCGAACAAACATTCATTACGTAGGCAAATAATATTCATGCAGAAGACTTTTGATATTTAGAGTTTAGAGACGTTTGTAGGTCTTACGTTTTAAGGTGGGATCTCCATCATAGTACGGCCACTATGTTTGTGGTGTATGAATTTAAATCATCTTACAATCTTGCTGGGGACGCATTGTGATCAGTACGTTTACAGTCCCTACGTTTACAACCTTACAACACAACGCATCCTTATATCACCTCTTATGGAACCACAAGTCACCATTGCGAGTGAAGTTGTTAATTCAGCTCTGATTTATAGTATTTTATTACATTCACACCTTACATCTAGCCAACAGTAAGCAGCCTGCAGGCTTCTGTTATGGAACTTAGATAACTGACTAATAATACCTAATAGGTATAATTATTATATACAACCATGGGCCTCCCGAATATGATGCATGGGTCTCTTTTATGGAGATAATGAAAACATAACGTTTTGTGGTTTTTCTTAAACTTGTAGAAGCGATGTAATATCTAAGTCGTCTTCTATGTAGTTTAAGTACAACAATATATAGAATTTGTCAGTTAGTAATTTAACCAGCCTTAGAAAAAATGTTTTCGTAAATACCGCCTGAAATATGTACTATTATTTACATAAATAAACTCAGCATTGTATACTACAGATTGGATTCCTATTAAAACCTGACATTATTGTTAATTTAATGGCTTCATTCAAAGGCGCCGCCGTAATAGGAATTCACCGAAAACATCTATTGAATTATTTTAAATATACACAACAAAAATAAATTCCGCTACTGGCACAAGTTTTTATAGAAATAATCGCTTAATAGAGTCTACTTTTTTCATTAATTAATCTTTCACATTAAAACGAAGTAACCATTTACGCCTGTTCTAGATTTTATTTTCTTAAGAGCAATATGTCAGTGTTTATTTGTGTATGGAATAGTTAAAACAAATTACTAATAAAAACTATGATCGCTATTTATATTTTGCAGCTTATTTACGTGATTATATGACGTAGTATCGATCAAAAGCATCACGTCTTTTGCAATGTAGATTTCATATTGTAAAGTGTTTAAATACTGGTGCCGTGTGGTGATGCAGAGCAGAATGCAATTGTCACTACCCCCATCTCTCCCATGAGGGTCGTAAAAGACGACAAAGCATACTATAGAAAGCGATGAGTAAATAAGAGCAGCAGCATTGCTCTATACCTAGCAATATATTGCGATTTACGTGCCTGCTAGATGACAATAGGCTCGCCACCTTACATGGAAAACTAACCGCATTAGCCAAAAGTGAGTGTGTGTGTTGTTAATTCGCCTCTGCTTACCCCTATGGAGGATATAGGCATAATTTTTGCATGTAGGTATGTAAACCCTGATATGATGTCACAGTACAGCCCCTAAACTTAACAAGTGACTCTTTGAAGGCTAAGAAATCCTTTCGCCGAGAAAAATTAAGAATGAAGTATTAGAAGGTTCGAGATCAAACGGTGCCGTCGTACGCTCGGCAGCCTTGACCGTCATATGCCACGCGACCCTTTTCACAACCAGACTTCTGACAGTTGAGTAAGTCGGGTGATTAAGACGCTTTCGTCCATTGTACTTTAAGGGTAAACAAAAATATTTTCACACGAAACTGGAGATTGTTATTGAAATCCTTAGTATTCCTTTTGCCTAGGTATTATACCTACTGTTTATGTATTTTTTATCTACTATCCCATGATTTGGTTGCCACTTACTGAACTGCAAATTCACTATTTTGTAGGAATGAATTTATGATAACAATATTAGTTTTAGGAATAATTATAAAAGAATTTGACCTAAAATTTGGCCCTTTTTTCAGGGATTACTACAACATTCCATTAATTTGCTAGATGAGATCAAACATATCTCGTGAAATGCGTGTTTAAATTTAAATACATAACCGCTTTGGGGATAAACAGGTATCATATATGATAATATTATATAAAGCGCTCACAGAGATTTATTATTTTTCCTCACCAATTATTTTGATTTTAATTTGAACAATTTATATTACTATTATTAAAATGTTTGAAATATTAGTACACTCAATATTATGGTTAGGAAAACTTCGATAAATTATCGTCTAATGCCATCAAGACAATAATTTTTCGAACTTTTTCTAACCACATCAGTTTTCTTTGTTTCATCACTTTGCTTAACCAACCGGTGCTCCCAATTTTTTGCGTTATTACAGGGTCAAGTGTAAAACGGTTGTCCATTGCCAAAACGTCACGTGCAGTATGATCTGTTATTTTTCTGGTGACTTATTGTAAGACTGGATATTTTCTTTGATCTTTTTATGTATTTATTGGCTATGAAATTGCTGGAATAGTCGTAAATGTTGATATTATGTTGTTATTCTCATTTTACGCACAAATTATGACACTTTTATCATACACCATCTCGCTCGAAAAAAGCAGTTAAAGTGCTTTTAGTGCATGATCGACAGAGATACATAGAAATAATATTTTACGAATAACTAGGACTGGAGATAGACAATTTCCGTGTTTATTAAAAAAAAACATTGAACAATTTGAAATGAATTAAAAAAAATAATTAAAATTAATTTAATAAAAATGTTTACTATCTCAAGGATCAGTAACAGAGTGAAATAAAAGATAAAATATATGCTCCAGCTAATCGCAATCAAACAAAACAGAAGGTCAGTTAGTTTGACCGCGTTAGTTTAGCCGCGTGGTGACGGCAGAGTAGAATACAACTATCACCACCCCAAATCTCTCCCGTGGGTGTGGTACAAGGCGACTAAGGATAAATTAGTGATGACGAATGGGCAGCAGCGTTTCTCTTATACCACCTAGCAAGGTACTGCGATTTTTGTGCCCGATAAATGGCAATAGGCTCGCCACCTATTACATGGGACCTAACATAATTGGCGAAACGTGGGTGCTAGGTCACCTCTGCCTACCCCTCCGGGGATATAGGCGTGATTTATGTATGCAGTTAGTTTGACAACATAATCATCCCTTATTTTCAAATTTAAAACATAAGGGAAATACACTGAGATACTAATATACTATGGGTAGTTTAAACACATAATACACAATAAAAAAAAATAAGATAAATATACTGATACTTTGTGACTACCTAAAGTAATTCAGTGTATTTATTGAATACACAATACACAACGCAGATAACAAGAGGAATTTGTAAAACAGATCCCGACGCGGAATTGTCTCCATCAGCATGTATCATTTTTCGGGGGTTTTCTTACCTCTTTCCTTTGTCCATATTAAGTGGGTCTATCTAGCTACTTGACCGTAGAAGGTTGAAAATTATGTGCTGGTATTTACAAGGGCGAAGGGTATCTTAGAATATTTCAATTCCGGATTCCTTTTAGCCAGGCGCCGGCCGTAAGATTATTGGGATGGCGAACTTTAAGGCATCCCTTACCTGAAGGCTTTACAGCAGTTGGCTTTCGCTAATACGAAAATCGAAAAAGAAATGAACCACGCAAAAAGGTACAGCTTTAGAGATAAGCAAAATGTTACAAACGTGTCTAGCTAGCGGAACGTTAAGATAATAAGGGTTGTGATGTAATACTTTCCTGTATAAAATATTACGTATTGTTTTTTATTTTTATGTCGTTTTTATTTATAGCATTGGAAGTATAAATAACAACATTTGCTCACATAAAGGTCTTAACTAATAAATACAAATGAATTAAAACACACCGCTGATATAACAAAACAATAGCACAACTCAAATAACACTTTGAAACAATGATTTATTCAAAATGTACAGCATTAAGACTTATTTTTAAGAAAAGAGGAGCTTTTATATTCAAGAAGCGACACGCACATGCGACTTAGACCTTAACTTATAGGCTGAAAGCAATAATGTGATTTTAATGTTACTTTAACTTCGTTCAATCGCTCCCGCAGACTAAGCAGCATTTTTTTTCTTATACCAACCCAACAATATACTCCGATTTATGTGCCCGATAGATGACAATAGACTTGCCACCTATTAAATTGCACCCAACATAATTATCGAAATGTGAGTGATAATTCACCCCTTCTGTGATACATAGGCGTGATTTATATGTATGTAACATACATACTTGGTTAACTTGGTTAATGGAATAGTATTTATTTAGGAAGAAATCCAAATGCGTCATTTCTATTTGCTATGTCCAACTGGATTGTTCCATTTCATCCATTGTAACAATTCGAAATCTTGGGCTGCCTCTTGGCTAAATGCTTTCAGTACGAAATGAGTTTGCAAACTTGGAAGTTGTCGATGGATGGCAGGTGCGCGAGTAAGAGTTGTTTTAACTATCCATCTGTCAAAAAATCGCCCGTCACTTTTATTTGCTGAACCATGGAACCATGACTTATTTCAATCCATGTTTTATAAAAAGGGGGTATGAATTTGGACATAAAACATTAGACTTATTAGCTTAATGTACATTCTAGGAGACTACCCGTTTTCAACCGATAGGCTTACAGCCTTTGTAAAAACTTCTTGCAAAACAAAAAGTAAAAAGGGACCGTGTGTTTTGGGGTACAGAAGGTTAGTTAAAGTATTTTCGCTAGAGTATTCCGAAAAATCTTAATTATTCCACATTGAGCTGAAATGATTGTTGAAAGGGATTTCCCATAGCTACAAATCGATCTTGTTTGGAATGAGTTTATGTGTCTTGCAATATGTAACTTAAACTACCTTTATAGCCGATCGTTAGCCACCCAGCCAGTCTTTGCTGATACATTAAGGCCACTTAGTAACTATTTTTTTTACACAATATCTCATCTTTTGTCGATCTAATCTTGTTAAAACTTAGATCGGAGCGTTGTTAAAAAGTTTCTCATTGGAGGCTTATCGAAGAGAGCCCTTTAATCATAAGCTATAACGTAACAAAGTAATACATAGTATCTAACTATTAAGTATTATTATAAGATTTTAATAATTTGATTGCATGGGACAACGTTTATTTTATTTGTATTTAAGTTTTGTAATGAATTAATACTTATTTAAAATGTGACTAGTTGTGATTTGCTTTGGTCGAAATAAATAAATAATTATTAATAACTCCTACGGGCAATATACAGTCTCCACGACAATGAGCCCGATATATACTTTTGTGCCCGATATATGGCAATAGGCTCGCCACCTATTACATGGGACCTAACATAATTGGCGAAACGTGGGTGCTAGCTCACCTCTGCCTACCCCTTCGGGGATATAGGCGTGATTTATGTATGTATGTATGTATGTACGACAATGAGACTGCAATCTCGAAAATAACCTTGGTAGAAATCGTTAAAATTGTTTTGGAGATATTTGAGATGACAAGGTAAATGTATGATTTTAGATTTGTATCGGAATTTCGATGTAAATTACAGAATTAGTAGACATATCAGTTCCTTAATTAATACCTTTGTAAATAAAGAGTGATATAATTTATATATTTTAATTACTTAAATAAACTTCCCATTCACATAAATTAGCTGGCCCAAAGGACTATGTTACTGTTATGAGAACATAAAATATATTGATTTATGCACTCGGTAAATGGCAATAGGCTCTCCCTATATTACACAGAACCAAAAACTAAGCCATGTTTGCTAAATCCAGTCATTGGATGGGTGACCAAACATTTTTTATTCGTGTTCTTCCAGCTTCAGAAGGCACGTAAGCCGTTGGTCCCGGTGCATCTGCAATCGTTAATACGCACCAATGCGCACTGGGCCAGCATGGATGATTATAGCCTATTATTCCTATATTATTCCATCCATAGATAAGGCCTGTGCCTTAGCAGAGGAGACGTTAAAGGCTTGGTGATGATGATGCAACGTACTTAGGGAAATGGCACATAATAAAAAGGCGGCATATTTATGTATGCATCGATTTCTCCATAAACATTATACGGTTTGACAAATTTCTTTATAGTTATAAATCACTGACTGTACAGTGTACACGCTTAGGTCTTACGCTTCAGTGGAGCTCAGTCTTTACACGAAAAACCTATCAGCGCCAGAGTAGGGTGCACTCACCGTGTTAAGTAGGTCATGTAGCAAAAGTCTCAGTCTCCAGCATGTAGGACAAAGAACTAATTTATTTAAATAATTAATGAGATCGAAAGCGCATTCACAAAAATAAATTAGGTAAACTATAGTAGTCACACAAGGAATTAAATACACACATTTATAAATCACGCCTATATCCCTGAAAGCAGAGGTGAATCTACATCTTCGTCCAGTCGTTCGTCGTCAGGTCCCATGAATTTAGGTGGAAAGCCTATTGCCATATATCGGGCACCTAAGTAAGTCATTGAAAAACTGCAAAGAATAAGTCGGTATTATAAGAATGGAGACTGATAGAACATGAAGTAGGTATACCTAGGGGTACATAAAATATCATTAGACATTGTTGATGAGTGTATTAAGACACCTGCCATTTCTAGAGTCCCCGTGATCACTGAAATACCGTGCCCGTATCAATCAATGTAATATATTGTAAAAATATTGGTAATATTCCACAGAAGCATATAAACTGACATGACTCAAGACAAATTAATGTCCATGGACATTCGTCATGTTTTGCCCGAGATTCGAACCCGGATAGCCGATAGCTAGACCATTCGACCATCGTCTGATAGTTTTGTGACAACGCACCCAATGTTTGAACTAACTGACCTCATATTTTGGTAGTTTACCTTCAATGTTATTAAGAACTCGTATAGGTCACAAATGTGCCGTGTAAGGCACACAGCTGGCAGCCTACTAAGCAACAATCAAACTTTAAATTGCCTACCCCCAAATTACAGATTCGCAACTTGCCTGATTCCACACACCCTAATTAGGCTGAAAAATTACAGCGATTAATCTCTGACTGCCGCACTCAGAGACGTCAATTAACTTTAATGAGTATTTAATGTCAATAAATTGTATTTAAATCTAGACCGTAGATCCGGCAAGAATAGCGACTAGTTTTGAATTGTCATTTTTTAACATAATTGGCAGAACCAACATCTAAAGCTGCTATCATGGTCAGTAAAATTGTAATTAAACTAGGTCGTCAAAGACTGCCGCTCTATGTGTATGTCAATCATGTATTAAGTGTAAAAATGTCAAAGATTAGGCTATGATGGAACTGACATATCGTCACGATAAAAGTTCCTAATTAAAATAGAATATCTTTCTTCTCCCTGCCCTGTTCCCAGTCTATCTGGGGTCGGCGCAGTATGTTTCCTCTTCCATTCATATCGGTCAGACGTCATCAAGCCATCCACTCCCTTTTGATTCATATCATCCATCACACCGTAAAGGTGCTAGTGATGAATGAATGTATAGAAAAGAGATGGAACGGACCATGTCGAGAGATCGATGAACGGAGAGAGTGATTGGAATGACAACATTCCAATCCATACTGCTCAAAGTTTTGGCTTACCACCACCAACCCTCTTTGGGTATTTAAATAGAATATAAAATAAAAAAACATTATCGTTAATTGACGTCTCTGAGTGCGGCAGTGAGTGTTCGTGTCTTTAACGAGAAACTTACCCTTCCTTGACTGCATCATCATCACCAGCTTTTTATTGTCCATACTGCTGGGGCACTGGCTTAATGGATGGAAAAATAAAAGGAGAATTAGCCATTTAATGACACAACGACGACTGCAGATGCAGCCGGAACCAACGGCTTATCGTGCCTTCCGACGCACGGAGGAAGTCGAGATTATAAATATTTGGTCACCCATCCAATGACCGGCCTTAACGAATATTGCTTAGTTTACACAATCGCAGACCGAGCGCGCTAAGTCACTGTGCCAACGAGCTCCTTATTGTGCTCTCTGTGCCTATTTCAATTTTGTGGTCCCACCTTATTTATAAGCCGTCGTATGAATAGTTTGTCAGAAAAATATCTGCTTTGGAATGTTAGAAATTTCTAGCGAGGGTATCCGTTGGCTTACAACGCGAAGTGTAAAGGAGTGAATTTGCGTCTTGGTTGGCCGAGCGGTTTAGGCACCTGCCCGGATTGCAGTGGACGCGGGTTCGATTCCCGCATCAAGACCATATTTTTCGAACTTTTTCCAACCTCCATATTCTTTGTAGTTTGTCAGAGTTACACAAACCTTGTAACGGGTCAGATGAAAATGAAATCTTGTAAAACATCTCAAGTCCGTGCCATAAATAAAGCTACTATAACACTAGAGCTTTGTGGAGCTAGTAATAAAATGGTTCATATCGTGTTGCGAAGACAGGAAAATAAATACGGGGCGATTTAAACCTGCACTAGTCTCATTGCTTGCTTCATAATGGACTAGTGGACACGGTAAGTAATACTTACTTGACATACATACATAAATCACGCCTATATCCCCGAAGATGTAGGCAAAGGTGAATCTTTTCGCCAATTAAGTTAGGTCATCTATCGGGCACTTATGATCGAAGTATATTGCTAGGTGGTATAAGAGGAATGCTGCTGCCCATTACCCATCGCTGTCTGTACCCTTAGCCTTGTTGAGATGGAACAGAAATAGCCGTATATTGCTACTGCCCAGTACTTTCAGCTTTTACCTGACCTAATACCTTACCCATAAGTAATTATTTTTTTTATTTTGTACCTAAAGACAGGTAATAGTGACTGATATACCTCTTTGGACGTAGCTAAGAAAATTAAATGATCCAATACTAACACGAGTAGGTAAATTAATCAAGATTCAATTAAGATCTGTCTATCTATCTTTGTATTAATGGACTCAGTCAAATCTGGCTCTGACTTAATTTATTGATTCGAGAGTGCCATAAATGCCACTTTCTATACTATAACATTTCAATAAAATTAAATAGGTAGGTACAGTTTATTTAATATTTAGTAAAATTGTTTGGTTTTAATTTATAAATATCGTTATTACTTTGATTTTAAGTTGAACATTTATACATATGTGAGAAAGTTTAGTACAATGAAAACTGTGTTAAATAAATTCGAAAATTTTAGTCTTGATGCTGGAATCGAACCCACGTCCTCTGGAATCCGGGCAGACGACTATACTACCACTCGGCCAACCTAGACGCTAGTTAACTTGCCGAAATTTTTCTAAACTTAACATTTGACGTTGTAAGCCAACGGATATCCTCGCAATGTAGAAATATTTTTTTTTCTAACATTCCACAGTAGATATTTTTACGAATACCGTGCGTTCGGTCTTGTATACGCTTGGATTTGCTTTTTAATTATTACTTTGATTTTAATTTGAAAAATAGTAAAAAAAAATTTCTTTGTACTCATTTTTGTAACATTTATATAATGTTCAAATAAATTATTACAGGTGGGTGTCAAAGTTTTATTAAAGTGACGAAAACCATTTCTCACTTTGCTCTGGATATTGTTTGCTCATAAATAGAATATTCCTATTACGACTTCGCGTTGGCACTCAATATTTTTATCCGAAAAAAAATTCCGAAAGTGTTATTGCGAACTCTTACTTCGAGATCTTAAAACTGTCGAGAAGCTCCTTGGGTCGAAGTGTTTTTGGGGATAAGATTAGTGAGAGCGGGGTACAATGGATGCTGTAGGTGTGAGCGACCGTACTTCATTGTAACAAGGTTAAGGTTTGAGGTGAATTATTGGGCAGTGTCTCTCTATAAATACTAAAGAAATACTGAAAAAGAATCATCAACTTAATGTATTCTTTGTCAGAAATGGTTTATAGATCATACATACATATATAAATTACGCTTATATCACCGAAGGGGTAGGCAGAGGTGAACCAAGTCCCACTTTTCGCCTATTTCGATTATTTTTGTATGTTCAAGTTTTGCTGCTGCGTCCGTCACCACGCAGAACGGATTCTGCGTGGTGACGGCAGAGTAGAATACAATTGTCACCACCCCAAATCTTTCCTGTGGGTGTCGTACAAGGCGACTAAGACAAACGACTGAATCTGAATACGATAAGGAATGGGCAGCAGCGTTCCTCTTATACCACCTAGGCTAGCAATTTACTGGGACTTTTGTGCCCGATAAATGGCAATAGGCTCACCACCTATTCAATATCAACATCAATAATAAATAAATAAATATTTTTACACTCACACCTATCATCTAGCCCAAAGTAAGTAGCCTAAGCACTTGTGTTATGGATACTAGATGACGGACATATTTTTAATATAATTATGTATATAAATGTTGAAAATATACTACATAAACATATACACAACCATGACTCGGGAACAAACATTTGTGGTCATCACAAAGTTTGCCCCTACCAGGATTCGAACCCGGGACCTCTTGGCCAATACCCAGCAATCTGAGCATTCGACCAAGGCGGCCGTCAAAACCTATTACATGGGACTCGACATATTTGGCGACACGTGGGTGCTAGTTCACCTCTGCCTACCCCTTCGGGGATATAGGCGTGATTTATGCATATATGTGTAGCGTGCTGCGATACTGCTACTGTAGTTTTAACTCGTAGACGTAGTTGGATTTATTAGATTTTAAGGAATTGCGAATTTGTGGAAATAAAATTGCGAACACTTGCGAAGAAGGTGCGTGAGAGCGTACAATTTTTAAAACGGGTATTATATTTTTTTAGAATAGTTAACATAGAGGGGGGCACGTTGGATTTAAATTCGACCAATTACGTTCACTTGCGGGAGCGTTGTTTTCGTACACTTCAGAGAGATGGCACCAGCAGTATCATCTATGCTAATTGTTCCGAACAGTATGTACGTTCAAGTCTTAGGCCTTATTACCCGACCATATAAAAAGGCCTATAGAATTTAAAAAATGTTTAATTTTGTTTTGTTTACGGCATAAGCTGTCATTACTTATTTTTATTATTATTTTATAGTAATAGTTTTAAAGCCGTGTGGTGACGGCAGAGTAGAATACAATTGTCACCACCCCAAATCTCTCCCGTGGGTGTCGTACAAGGCGACTGAGGATAAATCATTGATGAGGAATGGGCAGCAGCGTTCCTCCCTATACCATCTAGCTATGTACCTACTGCGACTTTTGTGCCTGATAAATGGGAATAGGCTCGCACATGGGACCTAACATAACTGGCGAAACGTGGATGCTAGTTCACCTCTGCCTACCCCTTCTGGGATACAGGCGTGATTTATGTATGTATGTAGTTTTATAGGTTTACTTTAAATAAACAGCTTTTATTTCAAATCTCCGAATTTACTTCAAATTAACAAGACCCGAACATAACAATAACAAGAACCATATTACCCGAACATACTTTCTACTTACCCGCCTTCGCACCAGGTTAAGAAAAATGGAAGAACAAAAGATACCCATTACCTATAGCTAATAATAATAACGCCCACGGCGGCAGAGCATTCTCTGAATTATTCATTTATGTCCAACACAACAAAGGATTTAATTTTCCTACCTATAAGTAAACTTAACTCGGACATAAATCCCAAAAAGTACAAGAAACGACCGCTCTTAAAAAGCGTGAAAGGAACGAGACAGTTGGCACATGAGACGTTAAGGTCTGAGCATACGTAACGGGAAAACACCCCGGACAGGACGTCTCTCATACAAAAAGCTCCGTCCGTGTCACCGTCATATAAATGTCACACGGGCTTTTTGCACGAGAGAGGCCCCGTCCACGTCCCGTCCGGGGTGTTTTCCCGTTACGTAGCTCAGGCCTTTAAACCATGTGCCACTGGCGAGCGAGACCCTGCGACTTTTTGCCAAAACCGCGAAGGGAAAAGTCTGTTTCGCTACAGCCATTCCGGGAATGACGAGTATTTTATATCTGGCCATTTGCTGGTCAAGCGATAAAAACTCACTGCTTTAACGTGATATGAATACTGTGTGGCGATTCATGTTTTTGTTTACTAAAGGCGGTGCCTCAGGTGGGTTCTTCTTCTTGCCCTGTTTCCAGTTCATCTGGGGTCGGCGCAGTATGCTCTTCTATTTTTATCGGTCAGACGTCATCGAGCCATCATCCAGTCCCTTTTGATTCATATAGGTGAATAATTTTGCCTGTCACGTGGTAAATTCCAGTTAGTTACAATAATATTAATTAACATATCAAACACTACACTTAATTTCACATATCCAAGTTCGGTTTTAAAGCAAATTTATCCAGTAAAGTAAGCAAAACAGTTCATTTTGGATTTGATTTCGTTCTTGATAACACAGCTGTTTCGTACTCGACGGTTGTAGTTTAATTTAACAAACTTCAGAGGTCAGTGTACAGATATTGTTCCTGTGAAAGATATAGAGATACGTAAATCACACAAGCTTATCTCCGGAGTTGAAGACAGAGGTACATTATCTTATCATTTACATTTCGTCAGTTGTGCTAGATCTCAAGTAATACATACTGGATTTACTACGTAGTGTATGAGAAATTCGGCTGCTGCCTAATCCTCGTTGTATTAATAAATAGATTTAGGCATTGAGGAATTTCTCATTCTCGCAGTAATATATCAACCAACCTGTGCCTAGTGCCTTTCAATGTACTACACACATAATATAAATGTGTATTAATAGTAGATATATCTACTTGTTAAAAGAGTTGAATAGAGATAGAAAATTTTATTTGTCACAGGACTAAATAAAAACACAGGACAAAATTTAGAAAAGAAACTTTTCTAAATTTTGTGGCAAAAAATTTTTTGTCAAAAAAAATTACTCAACAAATAAATAAATAGACATTTTGTAGTTTCTTTGTAATATAACTATCGGTATAAATTGCATTTTAAATTCAACCCCGAATATCTCAGTAGCATATTACGATACGATACTGCTGCCAATTAGAGGTAAGGTATTTCAAATGCGATAACTTAAGAGCACCTATAATTTAATATACTAAGCATCGCCAAGGAATTTCCACTTAAACAAGGAACGAATTTCAAACTAACTGCCGAAATGATCACACGTTTTATCTTCACAAGTAATTGAGTTTGGGAAAATACCTAATAAAATATATTTTAATACAAAAATTTGAATTCCAAGATCCCTTGGCAAATTAACCCTTGTCACTGTTGTTGAAATCAATATCTTCCCTCAAACGTCAAACGGTCCCAAATAGCCTCATGATTTGCCTATACAACTTAGTTTACATTTAAACCCAGCTACGATATTTTATCATATTACTACCCTGTGTCGCAGTTTACTCTCTTCACCTGCGTCTTCCTTATGTTTCCGAATTATTTGGGATCAGTGCAGTATGTCTTTCATCATACTGTTTTATTGTACAGAAATTGGCTAGATGGCTAGACAATGAAAAAATATGTCCTAAATCAGAGGTTTATATATATATAATTTTTTAAATACCAACTATTATTTTTCTTAGTAATAATTTCGTTACCATTTATAATTATAATCAAAGAATAATAATTTGTCTAAGTTTTTATTGCCAACTATATTTATTCACACATATACCCTTCTTTCACCCTTTACTCAGCAAGATTATCACTATCAGTGACAGACCAATATTTTTCGATGACGCATGCTCATACTAAGTTCACGCTAAACTTTATAAAGCCTATTGTGTTAAATTTTATACACGAACGAATCTGATCTACAATTAAATCCAATATCGACCTTCCGATGTTTGGGGCCGACGGAATTTGTGGAAAGCAAATCACGAAAACTTTTGTGACAATCCAACGGATCATACCCATTTGATGTGCCGGGAGTTTTACGATGAAATCACGGTTTAAATGGCAATCCGCGGCGTGGTCTAGTGGACATGGAAATTGGGTTTCTAGTAATGAGACGGTTTCGCTGATACCGTACTCTCAGAAATCAAAATTAAATGAACGATCAATTTCGACGGATTTCGGTGTGGATTCTAGAAAGAGGTAGGTACATAGATAGACGATTTATTTGCATAACTAGTACACACCAATCCAAATCCAAACTTAAAAAATGAATTAGTAAAACTATGATAATATAAAATAATATGTCATCTAAGTTAATGAATTACATTGGATTTTGGTGGTTAGAAAAAGAATTTCGAAAAATTATGGTCTTGAAAATCTTTGCACTAATTTTTATAACATTTATATAATGTTAAAATTAAAATCGAATAATTACATTGGAGTTACATTAGAGTTAATTGAGTTAAAACGCATGAATAGTTTTGTTATTTTATAGGCTATCCACTCCACAGCGCTGCATTTCTCTTTCAGTGATAGACCCCATCATCTTCACAATAAATTTTGCCAAAATATTAACTAGAAACAATTGTTATGGCATAACAACGTTTGCTGGGTCAGCTAGTGAATTTAAAAAAAATAAGAATAACATAAAATTTTACCCATAAAAAAAACACTGACGTAAATTGCGTGTCACAGCGAACAGGCTAAAGCTCAGTGATAATTGCAAAACACTGGTATCCAAATTAATCTTCGCTACAGTTAAATGGACATAGACATAGGAAAAGAGGTCAAAACATGTATTAATCGATGTCCAATATCGACATTCAAGCCGCATCTTTCGCACAATACCGGACAGCTGAATTTATCCGTGCGACCAATTGAATTTATCTGATTCTTTATTGTTTGTAATAATAAAATAAAACTGTGACAAAAATGCAGATTTTGCGCTTTTGAAGGCACGATAAGCCTTTGGTCCCGGCTGCTTCTGCAATCGTTCGTTAATACTCACTAATCCGCACTGGGCCAGCGTGTTGGGTTATGGATCATTCCCCTTTATTCTTCCATGCATAAGGAAGCCCTGTTTCCCAGCAGGGAACCTATAGGGCTGGTGATGATGCTACATCACATGAATATGGGGCGAGCCATTGTAGGGAAAATGGAATAGAAATAATGGAAAGGCAATAAAAATTGTTAATATTCATTCAATGATTTTCTATCAATACTAGTGCCTCGTAAAACATCTTATTGTGGCATAAATTATTCGAAGAGCGTTTCAAACGCTCGTAAACTTTACGACGAGACATTAACAGACGTTTGCGATATCATCAGACTGATACTAGGTTGATGAATGAGCGAATTTCTTCTCTGTTTCGTTTGGACAAAGTAGGTATCTAGATTTCCTCCAGACTTTTAAATCAAAGTCATAATTAGTTTATTGATACCTGGTATGTAAGTATGGATTAAGATTCTGCCGACATGAAGGCATTCATAATTGTGTCTTAGTGCTACACAAGCGTCTGAGACATATTATACATATATACATACATAAATCACGCCTATATCTTCCGAAGGGGTAGGCAGAGGTGAATTAGCACCCACGTTTCGCCAATTAGTTAGGTCCCATGTAATAGGTGGCGAGCCTATTGCCATTTATCGGGCACAAAAGTCGAGTACATTGCTAGGCGGTAGGTATAAGAGGAACGCTGCTGCCAATTCCTCATCTCTGATTTATCCTTAGTCGCCTTGTACGACACCCACGGGAGAGATTTGGGGAGGTGACAATTGTATTCTACTAGGCACAGATAAATCTAAAGTGATTATAAAAATACGTTCGATGGTCGTTATTTCCTGCTAACCCAAGGAGGGTTGGTGTCAGGCAGGCGGCCGGCTGTAAAACCTAAGCCAAAACCTTGAGCAGTATGGATTGGAATGTTGTCATTCTAATCACTCTCTCCGTTCATGGGTCTCTCGACATGGTCCGTTCCGTCTCTTTTCTATACATTCATTCATCACTAGCACCTTTACGGTGGGATGGATGATATGAATCAAAAGGGAGTGGATGGCTTGATGACGTCTGACATATGAATGGAAGAGGAAACATACTGCGCCGACCCCAGATAGACTGGGAACAGGGCAGGAAGAAGAAGGTCGTTATTTCCTGCATACTCAATTACATAGGTATATGTTATGGTAGATAGAAACATATTTTGGTAGGTTTCTATTATCATTACATTACTACATCAATGAGCAAGTTTCGGAAAGTGCAAATAAACGTCCCCTAATTGGTTTACACAGCCACCCTAGTAGTGATAAGTTTTCCAATGGATTTTTGCCTTTACCACTTGTAATTTTATTAATTACTAACGGTCGCCCGCGGCTTCACTCGCGTTAATTACGGTTGTTATAATAGCCTATAGCCTTTCTCAATAAATGGACTAAACACAAAAAGAATTTTTCAATTTGAACCAGTTAGTTTCTGAGATTAGCGCTTTTAACCATCCAACCAACCAAACAAGCAAACAAAGAAGTTTGTTTATTAGGTTGGTCTAGTTGGCTACTAGTCTATTTTTATTATTTATTAATACATATTTTAGTTAACATATTTGTCTGACGTCTAGTATCCGTAACACAAGAACTTTGTTGCTTACTTCGGTTTCTAAAAACATTTTGGCGATGGACGCTCTGCGGTTATTTACGACACAAACTTTGGAGCCGCTACAGCACTCTTCGTTCCCATACGTAATTAGAAGCACCTTTCAAAAGAATACGAGGCAAACTTTCCACCAGAAGTTTACGGACACAATTAGGGCGATGTTCGAATACTCCTTAAAATTGGAGCGCAAGTTTTGGTTTTAATTCATTCTGTCACTGCTGTTCTAATGACATGTTGAGGTGTACTGAGGCGTGATCAGATATCGCTGGGAAAATGTTTGAATATGCATACGTATATAACATAAATCACGCCTATTCCTCCCCGAAGGGGTAGGCGGAATGAATTAATCCACCGTTGAGGGCGGAGCATAAATTGGAAAATTTTAATTACGCGAGCCTATTTTGCTTTGTTCACTAGAGCAATGGCGATTGTTTTACATTGTTTCTTTATACAAAAGCGACACTGACATACACACACATATCACGCCCATATCCCCGAAGGGGTAGGCAGAAGCGATCTAGCACCCACGCTTCGCCAGTTATGTTAGGTCCCATGTAATAGGTGGCGAGCCTATTGGAGATTCCAGAAAAATTGCCACAGACAAAGCCGAAAAGGCTGTTGCAGACTGTCACTGACACCCACGTTTCCCTAATGTTAGGTTCCATGTAGTAGCAGCGTATTGCCACCTATAGGGCACGTTAATCGCAGTATTACTACTAGGTGATAAAACAGGAACGATGCCCATTGCTCAATGCTCTATTAGTCGCCTTGTATGACAACCGCGGGCGAGACCGATGGTGATAATTGTATTCTCCTCTGCCGGCAACACACGGCAATGTTTTTAAACGTTTTTGGTTATTTTTCTTGCTATCTAATGATGTCATAGAATAGACTTTGTTTAACTTTGTTTTTTGTACTAGCTGCTGAAGAAAGCTCAAAATAAAAAGACATGATAAAAGCGCTGGCTCATAGAATAAGGTAGTAATTATTTACCAAGTCTCGAACAAACGACGTTTGCATTCTCTGTGACATTGTAAATGTTTTTGTCCGACGTAGATAACCATTCGAGATATTGTCAAGTCAGCCATTTTGCGACACAATTTAATTAACTTGCTACGTACAACGACGCGATATTTCTTACAAGAAACAAGTACCTACAGCATTTCAACTTTGGACTAACAAACAATTTTGACTGTATGAAATTCGTCAAATAATTTCGTATTGAATATTTCAAATCATTAAGAAAATCTGAATGAGCAATGAAAACCTTATCAAAATATCAGGGTCGCCAAACCCGACCCTTAATGGTTCTACTTGAGATGAGAATCAAATGAACCAAAAATTTCATCAAACATCCATTGACATTGGTTGTTTAACTTTTATATTGTCGATCGTGGTTTGTAAATGTTCACTATACAATATTAGTTTAGTGAAGCTTGTGAAGAGAAGCTTGAGAGGATTGTGAAGCTGTAATGGACCCTTTAACATAAAAATCTAGTTAAAATATTTATTAAGCTAACAATGATTATCCATGTCTATACGGAGAAATGAATGTTATAGAGGTTAGATCAAATAGTATTATTTTCATAAAACAATCATTATTGTTATACACAAAGCAAAATTTTAAAATGTCAGATATTATCTCTAAGTTAATGTTTAAAAGTTATTGTATGTTACGTAGCTATAATGCTTTATTGAATTTCTATTTTTGAGTTGTATTTTCTCCTTTTATAAATACCTACTGTGAATTACGTAGCCGATAGATGGCAACAGTCTCGCCATTACATGGGACCTAACATCATTGGCGAAACGTGGGTGTTAATTCACCTCTGCGCTTATAATGTTACACTTTTTATACCTATTGAGTAGTGATTCGTGAGAATATAAGAACATCCCACGAATCGCATAAATGTCAACCAACCGTTTGCACACACGCTCGATAATGATGACAACATTTCAAAAATGATAACCCCCCAAAATAAAAATACCGTTTCTTTATTTTCCAATCCTGACTTCGAAAATATTTTTTTACATTTTTTTATTACTTAAATACAGAGAAAAAAATAAAATGTAAAAAACATGCGATGACGTCACAGTCACGAAGTTAAGGTAATGAACAAAGGTATTCGTTAATTAATAGTCACTTGTTATCAGATTATACTTGTGATTGATATTTATAAATAAAAGTACAAAACTTAGCAAACCGCCATATTTGCTAAAACGCCGCGTGACGTCATTATTTAGTTATTTCCATTTTGACATTTTATTCGCAAATCAAATTCCATAGTTTAATATAGAAACTGGCCTTTTTACGGAATACTGACGTCACGTTTTTACAAAAATATAATTTATTTTGGGTAAAGTAGACACGTAAGAAAAACATGGTGTAGTTTTTCAAAATGAGTCATCATGCCTATTATCAGACGGGCCTTCTGCCGACGACCCTTTTTCTCTCTCTCTCTTTTTCTAATATATTTTTATGTTATGTTATGTTATGACAGGTTTTGTTTGGCTTACTTTTCTGTATATACATTGTACTCTTTGGTCTTACTAAGAAAAGCGAGTTTTCACAGTAAAAATATGTAGTTTATTGTAGGTATGCAATACAAGGTACAGAGAGTGACAGACAAATATATTAATAAATTAAAAAACAATTCTAAAATAAAAAACGACGTCTATCACAATACGGCCAGGGTGTTACTATTGAAAACAAAGAGTTTCAACACTCGTGATCTCACCAAAGCTCCCACAATATGGACCCTTGCACCGATTCAAATAGGTTAATGGATCAAACGCTTCCCGGAAACACCTGAAAAGCACGAATTACAACTGGCATTCCGTTTCAGTGCCATCGTAAATAGCACCCGGAGGAAGACACGGCCAATAACTTCGTGTGCGAGTTCTGGCTTTTTTATTTTTAAGGCCTTGTATTGATTTCTGTGAACAAAAGTTGATTTATGACTCGAAACCAACCGAAGCCCATCTCCGAAAGCGATATTGGCATGCGAAATTTAC
The DNA here is from genome assembly GCA_963931975.1 of Cataclysta lemnata. Lineage (NCBI taxonomy): Eukaryota > Metazoa > Arthropoda > Insecta > Lepidoptera > Crambidae > Cataclysta > Cataclysta lemnata. The sequence goes on along the minus strand of OZ008343.1, from coordinate 758,959 downwards.
CGACTTAGGTATATTTTAGGTATATTTTTTATATGTCGGAAGCCATAATTATATCCTAACGAAATTTGATCTCTCCCATGTCTTACCGATTGCAGATTACAAAGAAAGTTGTGTGTTGAAAATTTCGATAAAATTTTAGAAATTGCGAGGGAATCCGCCGGCTTACAACGTGAAGTTAAAGGTAAGATAAATTTTGTCAAGTTAATTAACGTCTTGGTTGGCCTAGTAGTACAGGCATCTGCCCGGCTTGCAGAGAAAGCTAGTTCGGTTCCCGCATCAATGCTATGATTTTTCTAACATTCATACCACAAACTTATTTTTTCTTTGTAATAATTTTTCTAACATTTATTTAACGTTCAAATAAAAATCAAAATAATTATTATAGATTCACAACATCACCTTCACCATTTAGGAATAAAAAATATACACTTCTGTTATGGAAATCGAGGGAGTGTTTAGTATAAGCGATCTTGATTTGAAAAACAAGTCAAAGTAACCCATGTATTAATTATCCTAAATACACAAGTCAAGTTTGTATACGGAAAAATAGATTTGTTACGGCTCACAATTTCTACAAATATATTTTTGGTTTAATTAGTTCAATAGGTTCTCCAGAGTCGTTACTTGCTATAAAATAGTATGTAAAAAAATAAAACGCTCTATTTCTGTTTTGTTATGAACCTACTCCATACTGTAATAGATTGCCACGGGAAGAAAATTTAAAGCGCTATAGATTGAATTTAATGTTAAATACAATATCATTTTATGATAATAAAATAAATATAATTGACATTAATAAATTGACATGTAAATTTTATCAGATAAAAGATAGAATATATCTTTCAAAATTTTAAAAAACAAATAGCTATCTCGCTAGGCTTTTGTATTAGTACCATAGCCAAGAACTTGGCTAGAACACCTGCTTCTATTGAGCAGAATATTCTTGACTCTGCTTCTATTGAGCAGAATATTTTTGACATTGCTTCTATTGAGCAGATAATAGTCGACAAAGCTCCTAATGAGCTAGCTATTAATAAACCTGCTTTTATAAAGCAAATTGACACTGCTCCTATTGAGCATCTAACCTCTAATATTCAGAGTTCCTTGGAAATTGTTCCAATTAGTTTAAATTAGATCATAAGACAAAAGAGAAAGCCTCTTGCAAGGGTTTTACAAAGGAAAAGTGTAATAATATAAACATAGTCCACCAAAATATTCAAGGCTTTTCTGGCAAAGAATTAGAATTAACTTTATACCTATACAGTAATAATATACACATATTTTGTCTCACAGAACATTGGCTAAAAAAATGTGAATTGCTCGACTGCATCAACGGGTATACTATAGTAAGTGCATTTACTAGAGAATCAGCTATAAGAGGTGGGTCTTTAATATTATTAAACAATAGCTTTAAGTACAAAGAACGTAAAGATATTGTATTATTCTCTATTGGACAAACCGTTGAAATTTCTTGTGTCGAGCTTAAGCATTTTATCATTATGTGTGTATACAGACCCCCAACTGCAAGTTATGATTTGTTTGAGTCGTGCATGGAGAGCGTTCTTGCCAAATTGTGCCATAGTAATAAAAAGGTAGGTAGTCATATTTGGAGATTTACATACATACATAAGTCACGCCTATATCCCCGAAGGGGTAGGCAGAGGTGAACTAGCACCCACGTTTCGCCAATTATGTTAGGCACAAATATAATCGGGCACAAAAGTCGCAGTACTATTGCTAGGTGATATAAGAGGAACGCTGCTGCCCATTCCTCATCGCTGATTTATCCTTAGTCGCCTTGTACGACACCCACGGGAGAGATTTGGGGTGGTGACAATTGTATTCTACTCTGCCGTCACCACACGGCTTGTTACTTATAGACCAATCACAGAGAGACGATTAGAGCAATTTAGATATAATATTATGAATAAGACTCACTCACTAGATAATGTCAGTGATGAACCCAATATATTATATAATAATCTATTTGTTCCAATTAAAAACGAATTTCATAGTATATTCAAAGAAAAAACTGCTATAATAAAAAGTAAAAAGAAATTTGATGACTGGGCAACTCCAGGTATTTATATAAGTAGAAGAAAATTGTATGACTTATACTATCTTAAGAACAGTTCAAATGACCCAGTTTTGATTGAATATACAAAAAAATACTCAAAAATTTTTAAAAAGGTTTGCTATACAGCTAAATCATTATTTATAAGTAATAAAATAAAGAACTCTGAAAGTAAAATAAAAACAACTTGGAAAATAATTAATCAAGAAACTGGTAAAAATAAAAATTCTTATATATCATACAAAATTAAAGTAAACAGTAACATGATCACTTCAGACAATGATATTGCAAGTACATTTGAGGCTTTTTTTTCAAATATGCCAAAGACGCTTACCAGTGGCCTAAACTCTAACAGTCAGCTAGCACTTGAACTATTGCAAAGCAATGTTGAAGAGTGCAGCTCCTCTTTTGAATTCCGTGACATTAATAGTCATACGGTTATACAAGCATTTAAATCTTTAAATATGAAAAAAACAGAAGACTTATGGGGTATTTCTGTTAGTATAATAAAGAATATAATCTATATTATTGCCCCTCAACTAAGCTTTACTTTTAATAATTGCATCAGAGATGGCATTTTTCCTAATCTTATGAAATTTAGTAAAATTATCCCTTTATTTAAGGCTGGTGACAAAAGTGACCCCTCAAATTATAGACCCATCTCTATTCTACCAGCACTAAGCAAAATTTTTGAAAAAATTATTTTAAATCAATTAATTTCTTATTTTATTAGAAATAACTTGCTCCATGACAATCAATTTGGTTTCCGTAAAGGGAAAAATACGTCAGATGCGGGAGTTGCACTCTTAAAACATATTTATGAGGCCTGGGAAGATAAACATGATGCTCTTGGTATCTTCTGCGATCTGTCCAAAGCGTTCGATTGTGTAAGTCATGAAATTTTAATAGGCAAACTGAAACATTATGGTGTAACATTTAACTCCTTACGACTCATACAGTCATATTTGAGCGGGAGAACGCAGAAAGTTGTAATAAATAGGGCGGAGTCTTCGGGAGCGCAATTATGTATGGGAGTGCCACAGGGGTCGATTTTAGGACCTTTGCTTTTTCTTATTTACATAAATGATCTGCCTTACTATACAACCAATCTTTGTGAAACGGTTTTGTTTGCTGATGATACCTCTTTAATTTTTAAAGTAAAGAGAGGACTCTGTGACTTTGACGATGTAAATAACGCCGTTTCGAAGGTATTACATTGGTTCACAACTAATAACCTATTACTAAATACCAATAAGACGAAGTGTGTCAAATTCACACTTCCAAACGTAAGGCAGGTTAGCACCAATTTAAAAATTAATAATGAAATAATTCAGTGTACAGATGCTACTGTTTTCTTGGGAATCACCCTCGATTCCAAACTGCAGTGGTACCCACATATTTCAGCGCTCTCAGAGAGGCTTAGCTCAGCAGCATACGCTGTTAAAAAAATAAGACTATTGACAAATGTCGAGACGGCAAGGCTAGTGTACTTTAGTTATTTCCATAGTGTTATGTCATATGGCATGCTGTTATGGGGCTCAGCGTCCGATATTAATGATATATTTGTAATACAGAAAAGGGCAATACGTGCCATATACACACTTAAACAAAGGGACTCGTTAAGAGAATTATTTAAGGAAATAAATATTTTAACTGTAGCTGGTCAGTATATTTATGATAATATTCTATATGTTTATAAAAATTCTAATCAATTTGTTAAAGTTGGTGATACCCATAAATATAGTACCAGGCATAAAAGTAGACTAGCCTTTCCTCAATTCCGTCTGCATAAAACTGGTCGTTCTTTCTTGGGGAAATGTATACAAATATACAACAAAATCCCACGATCTTTAACGGAACTCCCTTATCTTAAATTTAAAAGCCAAATTAAACAAAGACTAGTGAAAAAGGGATATTATACGGTTATAGACTACATAAACGATAAAGATGCGTGGATATAGATTTTGTATGATAATGAGACTAAATGACATGTATATTACTGTATTAGTTTTAATTATTTTTAAACAAGTAAATTAAGCTATGCTAACTACCAGTAATAATTATATATATATTTTTTTAATGAAAGATGTCCATAAACATTCAAATTAAATATATTTTATAAATATGATAACTAATATGATAAGATAGAATATAATAGGATATTTAATATATTAAAACATTTTATGTCGTCAAAGGTCCCGCTTCGTCAGAGGTGCTCAAACGGTCGCACTCGTGATCGACAAGTCTATCGCGAGTGCTTTATGAGTCGATCTCTAGAAAAAAATCCGGTATAGTACACAGATTTTGTTTTAGTAAGGTAAGGATAAGCCGTGTGGTGACGACAGAGCAGAATGCTATTGTCACCACCCCCATCCCTCCCACGGGTGCAAGGCAACTAAGGGTAAATAGGCTCGCCACCTATTTCCATCTATTTACCTCGTTATCTTATTATACCTCGGATTGAATACGTGTATTAAAATGTCAAATGTTTCTTGTACCGATTTGAAGCGCCCCCTCGAGCGACAAGGGTACTAAATTTGACGTTTGTTGCTTGTATTTATTTTATAAAAGCATCTGTAATATTAGTTCCGTGGTCGCTCACCTTCGTACACCAGTGGCATCAGTGCCAAGATGACGATAATCAAATGGCATTTTTTTTTATGACAACCTTCAATCCAGCGTACTTGTATAATAGAGTTCAGTGTATACCACGCATACACAACTTACCTAGACGACAATCCTGCATTCCACATATTTGGAGCTTCTCAGAGTCGATCAACCGTGGTCTAACAATATTGAGGGAGATCGCCAGCAGTTCAAGTTTGAGCACCCCTGCACTACGTTATATCAAACCGTTCATGTGAACTATTGGTAAACTAATTTAGAAATCGTATCGCTGAGGAATGGTCTTTAGGAAATTGCCAAACTCAAATTACTGTATTCAAACTTTCATATTCCAAAGGCACAATCGATTTAACAAACTCAACTACTTTGTGCCTGACTCCTCGTTTTAGGGTACATTTCCCATTCCGTATAGTCGATTTGTGCTGATCCAAACTGTGTCCATGCGTGACGTTGGAGTAAAGCCATCAATATTCGCAATCGCCAGTCATTACATCGGTGACCAAACATTTTATATCTTGAGTTGCTCCGTGCTCCGGAAGGCACGTTGGTACCGGGTGCTTCTGCAGTCGTTCACTTGTTCTTCCATCCAGGGAAGGCCTGTGCCTTAGCAGTGGGGATGTTAAAGGGCTGGTATTGGTGATATAGAAATGTTCGCTTGTAATGTGCTCATTGCCGTGTAGGCTACAAATCTTGGGGGAATTTTCGTTCAATGCCTAAGCTGTATCGAGTTACTTGTCTACATTTCACTTATAAGCTTGACGTGACCTTGGTAATAGGACCCATTCTTACTATTAGATAATAAGGGTGCTCCTGGGGCCTGGGCTCAGAAACATACTTAATTAATTAGTGGTACTAGAATAATTCATACGCACCTATTTACACGAGAAAAGAGGAGATGATTAAGTGAAATCTGAGTTGGTCTTAATAGACAAATTGAAGCCACTTTTGGAAAGCTGATTGACAGTGTAAGGTAATATAGATTTTTGCTGGGAATCGCAATGTGATTGCTAATTAATTGTGAATGGAATCCGTGTGGTAACGGCAGAGCAGAATACAATAGTCACCACCCCCAACCCCGTGGGTGTGGTACAAGGTGACCAAGAGTTATAACAGTGACGTGCTTCGAAAGGCACATTTAGCCTAGAACAACAATAATACTTCGAAAATTTTCTGCCTTAATTTTCCTTGTGATACTTTTGGTAACATTACTGTTGAAAAAAAAAACAGTAAAATCATTATTGGCTGACGTTGTTAAGTTTTGATGCAGACAACGCGTCTCTTAAATCTAGCAAACATGCACTGCGGGGTGCACAATGCAGATAATACACGCTCGTGGCAACTGTAAATATAATGAACGTGCAACCTTCGTCTACAGACACGCAAGGCTTCCAACGAGCGTTGGTTTCACTGTTGAAATTCCCCCAGCTAACGGCATTTTTGCCTTATAAAGCACAACTTGCAAAATGTTAGCATTCATTAAAATTAATTGTGATACAACCAGACTGAATACTTTTAACAACGTCAAAAATTGCAAAGTTTTAGCGGATGAAAGGTTGGTCACTCAGCAAGGGTTGGTTAGTTATGGAAATAGTTAAGGTATAATATAAAGGGAAAACGTATAATTAACAAAGTTATTGAAATGTTAGATATGTTTGAGAGCAGGTCGAATGAATTTGGATGAGAATGAGGACGGATGATACGATAAAGATGTTTTAGGGGATACAAAGGGGAAAACATTATCGAGAGTCGCACTGTAAATGCTTATTTATTTCACATATAACCAGTAAAATACTAAATCAATGACTTTATTATTTAATTTTTTTACTTGAATTTTAGTTATTTATTATTTTTCCTTAAACATTATATAAATGTTAGGAAAATAGATCAGAAGAAGTACGAAAAATTGTAGTCTCGATGCGAGAATCGAACCCGCATCTTCCGCAAAACGGTTGGCTGCCTATAACCACTCGGCCAACCAAGAATTTGGTTAGTCGACAAAAATTTCTGACCTATTTTTCTGTGAGAAAGAGCCACGTAAAATAACCCAAAATATTGACTCCACTCTTAGTGCATGAACACCCCTAGTCCCCAGGGTCTGGCAAACCCAATATATGAACAGGACACACCAAACAACTGATAATAAGGCCCGATTTAACCTCAACCTGTTTCCGCATTGTCACAATCATTCGTAGAAAAATAATAATATTGCATGCAGACTTATATTTGGAGAAAGGCAGTAAAATATATAAATAAATAATAAAAATATGTTTTATTCAATTATAAAGTACTCACACGCATACGTGTATCTTTAAGAAAGTAGAAATATATTATACATTGAAAGCGTGTGTTACAGTCTATAAGTTTTTAATGTTTAACAAGAAAAGCTTCAAAAACTAGGTCCTCTGTACTTGGAAGAACTGACGAGAAAGTCTGCAAGATTTGTTCCTCCCATTCAATTAATGAAAGACAACACAAATTCTTTTGTTTTAACACCTTAACTTGTTTGACGGTGTTGGTGCTCTGAACCAAAACAATATTAAAATATGATATAAATAAAAGTAGTTTATTGAAAAATAAAATGTATTGTGAAACTACATAAAAAATATACGTCAGAAATTGAAAACTTTGTTTTATTATTGTCGCTCAGCAAAAACCCAACAAAGAAAATTCTATTGAGAAAATTCGACCTAATATTGTGGTCACCTGACGTGCTAAATATTGATTCTACTTACGTGAGTAAAAATATAAAAAGCAAAGAATTGAGACCAACAGACCGACAATGTATCGAATATTTTTCGTTTAATGAAATTGAAAGGTCAGTGGTGACAGCTCATTTTCGGCTTCCACATCGATAATGTCCATCCATCCAGTCAACAAAATAATATTGCTTTGACACCTAATGTTTTCGGAATACTTTATTTTATCATTAGCTCCTCAGTGTCCTAAGATATTGGTTTATTTTTAGTAAGGTTGTTGCCCATCTGAGACGTAGGTATATAGGAATTTAGTTGCTACTCTGTCACATTATCATCCTCATTCTTATAACATGAAACAAGTACACTTTTTTATCGTCGTTCACATGTTTTTTCTGTATCAAAAATGAAGCATAAATGTAGTAAGTAGTAGGTACTACTGTGGTTTCCTAAAATTTAATCTTTCTGAAGCTATCCACTGTTTTCATGATTTTAGTCAAGTTTTTGTTGCTTCCCACGAACGGGCTGCTAGGCATTTTCATTACAGATTTCGTACTCACTACAGACAGTTATGGTTAATTTATTACAAAAGAACGCATTACATGTATACCTATTACCTACATACATTGTTTCTATTCCACCTTTATCATATCATGTGAACGTCATGTTTCCAAAATGAACATCTTAATGGGAACTCATTATAAAATAATTAACGAGAAGTAGTTTCTTGACATATTAAATGTGTTAAAGCTGCTTCACATTTCTGGTATTAATAATGTAGTATCTTGTATTTATTTGGTAATAGATACACTGTAACAGTACATACCTAATATATAACATTACAGACACGTTATTTTAATTCATGTTTTTAGGGCCTGCTTCACAATTGACAAGTAAGTTTAAATTACTTTGCAGTTCAATTGACATATATTTCATATTACAACTGTCAAATGATCTGCGAAGTAAGCTACTTAGAACTTACTTGTCGAATGTAAATTTTTTTAATACTTATCAAGGAATTTTAAGAAAATATCTCTTTATTATTTTCGTGTGAACAAAAAGTTTATAATGCATCGAAGGGGTAACCAGAGGTGAATTAACATCTACTTTTTACCTATGGCTAATCTATCGAGGACGTAAATCGCAGTATATTGCTAGGTAGTATACGAGGAACGTTGGGAGCTCGCTAGCGCAGTGGCACAGCGTGCTTGGGCTGCGATTGCGTAAACTAAGCAATTTCGCTAAGGCCGGTCATTGGATAGGTGACCAACCTTATTATCTCGAGTTCCTCTGTGCTTCGCAAGGCACGTTAAGCTGGTGGTCCCGGCTTCATCTGCAGTCGTTAATACCCACCAACCCGCACTGGGCCAGCGTGGTGGGTTATGGCCCAATCTCCCTATGTTCTTCCATAGGGAAGACCCGTGCCCCAGCAGTGGGGAAATTAAATGGCTGGTGATGATGATGATACGAAAAACTCTGCTGCTCCTTACTCATCACTGTTTTTTATTGGGTGTCGTGAACCCATAAAATTTACCAAAGGAAAAAAAGTTAAAAGATCTGCACTAAAACAATAAATTAGTAATTTATTGAGCAGAGCAAATAACGCTATACATTTTAAACCAATTTACTATACTTACCATACAATGGATGTCAGATTACCGCAGCATATTCTAGTCGAGATGGGATAAGGACTTCGAAGAGGTATAAAGTGTTTGGACGTGTAAAGTGAGTACCCATTCTCATCACAAACCCGAACATTTGGATTGATTTACTGGTAATAAATTCCATATTGGTATGTTAATTTAAGTGTAGTTTATCTCTACGCCACGAATAACGTACATTTTCCAAGCCTGAGTGATTCTAGGAATACTGAAATCGTTGTACGGTCAACATCACTTCAGACTAGCCAAAACTGGTAAATGTCTTCAATCGATTATTTACCTTAACTTGTTGAAAGTAAAGAACAAAGTCGATTGATAACATTTGACATTTTGTGGTAGCCTTCCGTTCTGTTGACTTTCTTTAATGAAACAATTACTGCATAATAAGTTATTAGTTTATGCATTATTTACATTTGGCAAACTTATGTAGTTTATTAAAGACACAGTGGTTGTATAGGCGATCAAATTAATTCTGTACCTTTAGCCAGTGTAACAGGTACCTGTGCAGATTAAGCTAATTATGGAAACAAGTGTTTATTGTTAAGTTTTATATATATATAATTAACAGTAAAGGCCCTAATATTCTACCCTGAGGTACTCAATTGTCATTAAATTATCATTAGAACGTTTACTTTTTAATTAATATTACCATTTACGTACCATCGCCATACGCAAGAAGATACCAGCGCAATACAACATGTTACTATGGGTTCCGTAAAGTAATTTTATGGTCCATCTTTTCAAAAGCCTTACATAAGTCGGTGTAAACTGCATATGTGGTTTACGTGCCAAAGCGAAGCAAATCCCTACTTTTCAGAAGACAATAAAAACTTAAAAACTATCCCCAGTGTGGCCGCATAAAAAAAATTGCATGATTGTGTCTCTGAATCGGCTTAATTTTTTTACATACGTACATAAATCACGCCTATATCCCCGAAGGGGTAGGCAGAGGTGAACTAGCACCCACGTTTCGCCAATTATGTTAGGTCCCATGTAATAAGTAGCGAGCCTATTGCCATTTATCGGGCACAAAATTCGCAGTACATTGCTAGGTGGTATAAGACAAACGCTGCTGCCCATTCCACATCACTGATTTATCCTTAGTCGGCTTGTACGACACCCACGGGAGAGATTTGGGGTGGTGACAATTGTATTCTACTCTGCCGTCACCGCATGGCAATTATTTTTACAATTATCCTATAATGTTTTCTTATATTTGCACGAGCACTACATATTTAAAATAAAACAAATTTTACGGATAAGTCTCGCGTATAATTAGGTGTTTGTCATATTTATTATTTACCTGACGTTTCGATCACTTTACAGCGGTCATGTACAGTCCCCCGTGACCACGGCCGCTGTAAAGTGATCGAAACGTCGGGTAAATAATAAATATGCCAAACACCTAATTATACGCGAGTCTTATCCGTAAAAATTGTTTTATTTCAAATACAATTATCCTTTAAACATAAATCGATAAAATTAGAAACTATTGACTTAATAAAAATATATGCTCTTTTTTATATTCCCCTCTGGTTTGAAGCCCACGATATATAGTTCCAAGACGTCGCTTGCTTGACACAACATTCTACTAAATGCAACCTTCCTATTGTTTCAGTGTGACGAACATCTTCCTGGTGAACTTGTCCGTGGCGGACCTTCTGGTGACGTTGTTCTGCATGCCAGTTCAGATCGCCAAGTCGGTCACGCTCATATGGTACTTCGGGGAAGTGATGTGCAAGACTGTGAACTTTTTACAGGGTGAGTCATTGAGTTATATGGTAAACTAGAGACGCTATGCCAAACAAAAATATTCTCCCAACTAGAAGCTTTGAGCACAGTTTTCTCGCGACCAAAACATTGTAAGCGCCGCCGATTTCATGGCGCTTACGCGTTTCTTTCAAGCAAGCAGTCGCTTGGTGCGTAAATTACTTGTTGTCTTGCACCGCAACGCACGGACTTCAATTCTTGCTTCCGGTGTCGCTTCTATACGCTAGTAATAGTTGTTAATGGCGTGAGTATTTATTGTATTGTTAGAATTCAGATGAGTAGCTAGTACTTTTTATAACCTGCCATTATGAGAGTTACGGCGAAGGAAAGTATTACAGAAGACTGTAGGCGAATTACACTGGTTATGACAGTAGTGTTCCTGGTTCCTGACTTCTTCTTCTTCTTCTTCCTCCCCTTTACCCCTGATTGGAGGAGCATGTCTTCTATGCTGGCCTGGGATCGTTTTAACTGTGCGTTTATAAGGTTGAATTATATAATACGGTTTAGATTCAGTTTATCAACACTACCGCTACAAAGTAGATTCCATAATTTCTCGAATCAAAGGAAAACTAATGTAATATGTGCTCACAATCGGATTCCTATCGATTTGTAAGCAAAGAACCCTTGCAAATTCCTTGCGCAAAAATACAAAGCGGTGTTATTGGTATAAGAAAAACCTTTGCAAACAATCGTATTACTACTGTTACGGGGCTTACAAATACCTCTCCCGATATAATGTTACTATCGAGCAAAATACTGCGATTTAAGTTCCCGGTGAATGGTAATAGGCTGGGATATTTCATAAGCAAAATGTGGTTGTTATTACACCTCTCACCATCATCATCACCAAATATTTTGTCTATTGAACAGTTGAAGGGAATAATGTCGATATGTAAGTGGATAACTGGATTGCTTCAATGCTAACCTGGGAGCAAGAAAATAAAATAAAGTAGATTTTCTTTGATGATGATAAGCTCCTAGAGGGACCCGAATGGTGGAGGGCATTTTACAGAGTCGAATGCATTAATGCACCATACTAGCCGTTAGCTAGGCGACTGGCGTGTGTGGGACTCGCTTAGCGCACGAAGCGAAATAGTGGAGGGCAACCTACCAACAATAACACCCATACACAAAGAGGGATGGCAGGCAAGCGACCTTGTGCAGTATGGATTGGAAGGCTATTTCCGAATCATTCGGTTCATCGGTCTCTCGGTATGGTTCTTTCCACATATTTTCTATTCATTAATTCATCACTAGCACTCTCCGATGTGATGGATGATAATCTTATAATGGAGTAGATGGCTTGATAACAATCAACTGTAGTATATAAGCAACTTTAGTATGTACATTCTGAGGGTATAAGATTTCTTAGGTACCTAAGAAATATTATACGCTCAGAATACAGAACAATATAGCTTATATCCAATGGCAAGTGATTTACCCACTGGTTTGAAGCCTTAAAAGTTCTTCAATTAGTATGATACTTCAGGAATTAGATTGTTTATAAAGCGATTCTTTTAGATAGTCTTACTGACAGTCATAATAATTGTCAGAGTTTCTATCGGCAACTATATATTTATATGTGTGATTATCTCACTTAAATTCAAAGTACGCACGTTAGATTATAATTTGTATCTGCTACTGTAATTATCACATTTTTCCATTACAATTCATCACATTTTGTTATTCTGCAGTATTTTTAAGGGGAACATTAATAATGGCCGTGCGGTGACGGCAGAGCAGAATATAATTGTCACCACCCCAAATCTCGCCCGTGGCAACAAGACGACTGAGTATAAATCAGTGATGTGGAATGGGCAGCAGCGTTCTCTCTTATACCACCTAACAATGTACTGCGACTTTTGTGCCCGATAAATGGCAATAGGCTCGCCACCTATTACATGGGACCTAACATAATTGGCAAATCGTGAGCGCTAGTTCACCTCTGCCTACCCCTTCGGGGATATAGGCGTGATTTATGTATTGTTTGTCTATACAATAATCGTTAGATGAACAAAAACTTCTAAAGTACTTTTTTCTAACATTCGTACTAATTTTTCTAACATTCGTACTAATTTTTCTAACATTTATAATAATGTTCAAATTTAAATCAAAATAGTCATCTAAAGTACTTTGATTAACACCCAAGTCAATCAAATTGAAGTAATTAATTATTATTGGATCTTTATCTACTATACAATATCTGCTTGTCTGTCATGCCACCTCATGGAGGTCGTTATCAAAACGGCCCGTCTGTCAAGCCGCCTCCTGGAGGTCGATCGCTCCTACATTGTATTAAAACATCACGTGATTTATCAAGTAAAGGAAGATTGTTCAGGAGGTCTAGAGCTCTAGCTCCAACCAACAACGGTTAAAAAAATGAAAGCGCCAGTCAGGAGAGCGAGCGTACGAGCCAAGGTCTATACTGTCATGAATTGTTAATGAATTAATTATATGTCGCGGAAAGTTTAAAGTTGATTAGCTGTATCAAAGAATTTTCGATGTCGCATCCAGATGTGCCGTATCGTGACGGCAGTTCAAAGTACAATGGGGGACGTGACAGTTTTATTGAAATCTAAAATTGTACTTAGCTAAAAGAAATATACGAATTAATTGGCGAAAAGAGGGTGTTTATTCTACTACTACGGGGATATGGGCGTGATTTTTGTATGTATGTTTACAGGTTCACTCTTTACAATTTTATTTGAGGCGCTGGAACGCGCCATATTCTATCAACAGTTGAAGATAAACATACTGTTTGCATAAACATAAGTTTGGTTGCGTAGCAAATTTTGTTATTTATCGTAATATAACAAAAAAATGCTAGGCAACTAAACTTTAGTATTCCTTCTTTTAGGCTAGAGTTCTCCGACACGTAAATAGGCGCAAAGAAATTGGTGGTTAAAAGTTCCCAAAAATTACGGTCAATAATTTAACCAAATTAAAAAAAAAACTTTTATCTTTTTCTAACCACCAAATTCTTTGTACTAAGTTTTAAAACATTTATATAATGTTGAAATTAAAATCGAAAAGTAAACAGGCAATTATTATTTCACTGTGGCTTTTAACTGAAGATAGAATATAGAAACCCGCCGTTAAAGAGCTCTTATTTTGGACCGTGGTTATAATCCTCGATTAAACACAAATTGCTTTGTATTTATTCGCGTCAAAGGCGACGGTTCTTGATTTTGTTTGCCCCTCAAGTTCGTCTTACCCTTATTTGTCTTGGCAGGGACTAATTGGGCAGGCTATTTTGAGATTTATTTAGCGGTCAAGCCTGGTGCCAACAGTGGTATTTCTAATAAGCTTAATAAGGTTTCAGACATCTTTTTCCATTTGATATTACCGTCTTAGGAACGACGAAGTGATGTGTACGATGATCACCTCACTAGCTCTCACACTTATGTAATAGAAGGCAACTTTTTTATGCCAGACAGGGCCCTTGCCCTTCATCTCAGCTGATGGTAAAGTGAACCGAGCTTTATCTGGAACCCTCAACCGGCTAAGGCTGGCTATCTTTTCACAATAATGCTGTTAACATTATTATTAAGGCGACAGATTTTGATAAGACGCTGGTAGCTAGTAGGCGGACTTGATAAAAGTCAAAACCACCTACCACCAAACAAAGTTCAAATTTGTACTCCCCTGGGTATTAAACCCGGGACCTGTGGATGTCGATTCCGGTGGGCAAAAAACTAGGCGGTTAATACTAAGAGCTATAACGGGCATGCGACATATGGGACCTATGATATTTGAAATAAAATTAAATACTTGTTACAGGAACTGCATTTTTCTGAAAATCTAATAATTATAAATAGAAAGTGGTCCAGTTTAGTCTAGTAAATATTTTGCTGATATTTTTATTTAAAATAATTTAAAAAATTTATAAAGAATTATAAAAAAGTGTTATTTTAATATTACATACAAATAAATACGTCACGCCTTTTCCCACAGGGGTAGGCAGAGATCTCTTCTTTCCACTTGCTACGATCCTTTATTTACATGAATATTTCAATTTGAATACTTGTTTATTTGTATGGCACGTCCATAGGTAAGCTCATTTCATATAAAAAAAATCTTACCACGAATACCCAGCTCATCGAAAACAACCTCACTTACAACAAACTTACTCAATATAATAAAATATGGTAATACACGTTTTATTGAAGACTCTTCCAAACAAAAAGTTGTAAAACTTTCGCAGTATTCAAATTATATTCCGGTGAATTCTACCTAGCAGTTGGAATTTACCCGAATATTAAATTATTCTAGCTATAAACTTCTCAAAAGTAGTTAGATTGAAAAATTTGAAGTGAATAAGGAGATGGCAGCTAAAAATTAAAGATAAAAAAAAATGTATACATCCAAGAAATGAGATTAACCGCCTCTGTGGTCTTGTGGTTCGCCCACCGGAATGAAGATCCAGAGGTCCCGGGTTCGATCCCAAGGGGGGTACAAATTTGTGCTCGGTTTGATTGGTGGTAGGATTTCTTTGAAGTCCGCCTGGCTAGCTACCACCATCTTATCAAAATCTGTCGCCATAATAATAATGTAACAGCATTATTGTGTTCCGGCAATGTGTGATAAGATAGCCAGCCCCTCCGTGGTTGAGGGTTTCAGGTGAAGCTCGATTCCATCTTCAGCCCTTATAGTCACTCACCATCAGGTGAGATGAAGGGCAAGAGCTTCCCTGTCTAACATAAAAAAAGATAAGGACAAGACGAAGATTATGATAATTATTGTAAAAATAATTTTAAAGTTATTTCTTTATCTTTATATTTTCTTTTTATTATTTATTGCAATAGTTAAATTATATAAATCATGCTTATATTTCCAAGGGACTTAACCCACTTTTCGTTAATTAAGTAAGTAATAGGTGACGAGTCGATTGCCAAATTGCATCAATGTCTTTACTCTTAGTCACACATACATTGTATTCTGCTCAGCCGTCACCAGACGGCTAACACCAGAACATTTAGAAAATGTTAATTGATTTACAATTGATGTTGATTAGGTAACTGTCAAAGTAATAATTTATTGATTTTCATTTTTCCTCCACCCATCTCCTGGACTTAGTTACAAATTGACGCTCACAACTTCAACTATCGGTTCTGTAAGTTGTCATTATTACATCGCAATAGTTACAGAAGGCTCGGGCCAGAATTGAACGGAAATTAAGTGGTCTGTTTGTACTCAGACAACGGAACCCGCGAACTTTGGTAGGTAGACCAGGGGTCCTTAGGACCATAATAATAATCGGAGACTATATTTGTCTCTTATAGGATTCGTTGACCAGTACTCTGGATCAAGGTTAGCGAATGACTCCATTAGACGTGGTGTTAACTGGATAAGTCTGAACTGGACTTGACTGGATTTAGCTGGCCTGCAGTGAGCTGGACTGCAGTAAGCTGGACTGGACAGGACTGGACGAGATTGGACTGGACTGAACTAGCGGTCTGTCATGATTTCCGAAGTTTACAGCGAAAGAGCTTTAGAGATCGCTTAGTTCGTTACCCATCTAATGCACACCCTATGCCATCGGGCTCATCATAATATCGATTCAAAATGAAATTTCCGATAAGAAAATTCGGCTACACGAGAGACAGTTCTCAGTAATCTGTGCAGAGTCCTCACTAGGCAAAATATTTTCAGTCCATGTCAAAAAGCCGGGGTAATACCAGCACTATTTATAGACGAGTCCCGAGACGAGACCAATTCTTGCTCCTCTGGGGCACTTAATGAATCTCGAGATATTACGCAAACAGCGCAAGTGCTCATTTGTAGAATTAATCATAATAAAGCGTCGGGACTCCTAATTTGACGTTACAATGTCTTCTGCTTTCAGGTGAACTGATCACATTGGCTTTTGCGAGTTCCTGTCTACCGCCTTATGCGATAATATTGAATTGTTGGTAATAAAATTAAATAATACCCATTAGTCTAGTAATAGCATCAATTAGTGTGGTATTAACCGCCTCCGTGGTTTAATGGTTCGCCCACCGGAATGAAGATCCAGAGGTTCGGGTTCAATCCCCAGGGGGGTACAACTTGCTCGGTTTGGTTGGTGGTAGGACTTCTTTGAAGTCTGCCTGGCTAGCTACCACCATCTTATCGAAATCTTAATCAATTATTAATTATTACAATCTTAATTGATCAATTATTGTGTTCAGACATTGTGTGATAAGATAGCTAGCCCCTCTGTGGTTGAGGGTTCCAGGTGAAGCTCGAATGCATCTTCAGCTCTTATCGTCACTTACCATTAGGTGAGATGAAGGGCAAGAGCTCTCTGTCTAACATAAAAAAATAACATCAAGTTCTCAAATAGGCAGCAAATGTTTCGAAGTGGATCTGGAGATTATCCAGTATTCATCACCTCCCTGTCCTATTCCCAAGTTAATTGGGGTCGGTACAGTATGTTTCCTTTTCCATTGTGATCGCTCCGACTTTTTTATTCATACCTTCCATCAGACCACAAGATGAGCTGGCTAACGCAGTGGCATAGCGCGCCTGGCCTGTGATCGCGTATACTAAGCAATGTTCGCCAAGGCCGGTCATTGGATGGGTGACCAAAAGTTTATTATTTCGAGTTCTTCTGGGCTTCGGAAAGCACATAAATCCTTTGGTTCCGGCTGCATCTGCAGTCTTATATACTTCAATCTGGACTGGGCCAATTTGGTGGGCTATGGTCCATTCTCCCTATATTATTCCATCCATAGAAAAGGTCTGGGCCCCATCAGTAGTGACATTAAAGGTCTGGTGATGATGATGATGATAAACAAAGAGAGTGATTGGGATGATAGAATTCCAGCCCATACTGCTCAAGGTTTTGGCATTGAAGATTTCCAATATTGGTAAATAAATACGCAGGTCACAATAGGATGTATATTGAATTTCCTTCAACCAGAATTTTATTTCAAAGTTACAAGTCGACTTAAGCTTTGAACTGGAATAACTTTGGACAGTGACTTATTGACACTAAGGAGACAAAATTATACGAAATTCAAGAAGCTTCACTGAGACATTTTGACGTATCTCGATCTGATAGTCGAAAGAAACTGAAACCTTGAAAACTTTTAACTGAGGTACTATAGGATAATAGATTGAATGAATGGCAATTTTCTTTTATATAGCTCTATATTTATCTTCTGTGGGTACTTTCTTTTTTGTTGCGATAAAACACAGAAAAGAGGCTGGACGGGCCTTGATTTATGATATAAACTTTACTATCTCTACTCACACTTCGATATTTCGTTACGCCTTAACATTGTCTTGAGAGACTTTAAAGTAAAGTGCTGTTGTAAACAGGCATTATTATCAATTATGCAAGATTAAGAACTCATCAATTCCCTTTTCGATATCATCAATTCAAGCAACTTTTACCAAGAAAGAAACTTTATCATACATTTTAGCTGGATAATATGGTATTTTCGCAGGAAACAATAGATTTTTTTTTCGATTTCAAGCCTTCTTTCATATAGAAAGTTGCGTTTATTGATCAGATATCCAAAAGTTTTAGGATATTAGTGTTACAAATATACCGGTGTAGCGAGACACTAATAAAGCTAATCACTTTTTAGCGTAATATAAAATGTAAAGGGCGTTCCACAAATCCCCTTAGAAGAGCCCCCAGCGCTCAGGGGTTTTGTCGACTTAACGACATATTTTCTCAAGATCATTTTCAACCCTTTAATGTTTTATATTTAGTGCGTTATTATTAAAACGGAGTTAGTTATATAATAGTAGCATTTAATAATAATAATAGTGATAATGTCGCTGCCCCCTTCACGTGCTTGTGGGTGTAGTGAAAGGCGACAAACTGCCGCACTCAGAGACGTTAATTAACGTTAATGAGTATTTAATGTCAAAAACTTATAATTCAAAACTAGTCGCTATTCTTGGCGGGTCTATGGTCTATATTTGAATGATTTTTTTAACATTAAGTTCTCATTAAAGTTAACTTACGTCTCTGAGTAGAGTATGGACCGCAGCGTTGTCCTCAACCTATGCCCACCCGTGATGGGAGAAGACGTGATTTACGTATGTATGTATGTATTAGTAATACCAATTACGGATCCATTCTTCCGCATTCATTAATCAAAACACACACTCATCCAAACTCCAACAGACCTGTACTGTTTCCTCTAAGACGCACAATATTCCGCCGTTACGACACAGACAAATATAAAAGGCTTTACGTGCGTACGCTCCTCGGAAGGTTGAAAGGGGAATGGAAGTTATATTACTACGATATTTATTTCCTCTTATGAACCCTCCGCGGGAAGATCAGGGGCCTTATTAATCTGTAATGGGATGCTGTTATTAAATTACCATCCCTTGCGTTGTTCACGAAAAAGGTTTGTCGAATAACGAGTCAAACCGTCCAATAAAAAAAATGCTTACCTACGAATGAAGCAGATCATCATGTTAATTACATGCATGTGCATAAATCACGCCAATAAATAAATAATAATAAATATTTTTACACTCACACCTATCATCTAGTCCAAAGTAAGTAGCCTAAGCCTGGTGTTATGGATACTAACTAGATGACGGACATATTTTTAATATAATTATGTATATAAATGTTGAAAATATACTAGGTACATAAACATATACAGAACCATGACTCGGACACAAACATATATTGTGGTCACCACAAAGTTTGCCCCTACCAGGATTCGAACCCGGGACCTCTTTACCTCTGGGCCAGGCTAGGCTAAGTATCGATTATGGCTGTCCTGTAACAAGCCGACTTCGGGGCCTTGGCCTATGCAATCGCATAGCCAGTGATATAACAGTGTTAATTGGGACAGGCCTGACCTATGGACGGAAGTATATTTGTAAATCAAACGAACTTACCTGAAGTGAAGTTCGATTATAATTATATGAGCAGCTTCATTCGACGCGATTTAAGCTTACATGTTGTAGTGGCGCCCCCAAGCGTCACCCTTGCACGGATTTTTAAAGATATTTTTATTTTTTTACTATGGCAATATTAAAAAAGATAAATAAACGTTACTACTCGACCAGTCCGGCCGTTACGCTTCCTCATTATAGTTTATAGCCCGAACCTACCTACTATTCTGTAATTTTGTATTTTATATTTGTCTGGATTTGGGTTGGGATGGACATCTTTACAGATGTTGGGAGGGATCTTATAAATCGCGTCGAATGAAGCTGCTCATATAATTATAATCGAACTTCACTTCAGGTAAGTTCGTTTGATTTACAATTATATTTCGCAGCTTCATTCTTAGCGATTTAAGCTTACATGTTGTAGGATGTTTAGAGAAACGAATATAAAATACAACAGTATAGGTACCATTGGTAACCATTTAGTTAATAAAATGTTTACTTATCTCATGGCATTAATTCAAGAACACTAAGCTGATTTTTAGTATTCTAATTAAATTAATAAATAACCTTAAATTATATGGAGTGGTTCGATAACAAAGATCGAGTAAAATCACTATCAAAAATCTTTAATAGAGAGCTATTATAGAACGGAAAAAATATTGTTAGACCATCTAAAAACGATTTGATCTATCTTACTTAGACTAGCACTTATAAAAATAAATAGTGTTTTTTTTTTTTTTTTTTTAATCTTTACACAAATTATTGCGTCTATATTAGTTGATCCTTTTGGTAAATCTTACTATTTACCGACATGAGTTGGTTAAGTTAGGTTGGTACATGAACCAATGAATAGCACGAGCCGAGCGAGCGAAGCGAGCGTGCCGCGGCAGCGGCCGGCGAGTGCGATAAAGTTATGCTTTTATAGAAAAGTTACCATTTAATAGTTATTTTAACATTTCAGCAGGGACTTCAAATATATTCCCTAGAGGTTAAAGTATCGATCAATTTTATTTATTGTATGCCTCAAGAAAAAAAGAATCAATCATTAAAATAGATAACTATTTAGATTTTTTATTTTGTTATTATTATATCTTTGCTGTTCTTAGCAATTTAATCTCAGCTATTTAATAATTAAAACGATTATTTAAGTACCTACATGCCTTAGAATCTTGTGAATGATTCAGAGTTACTGCTGCAACCTGCAGCCTTCCGTATTACATCGATGCTAACCCCAATTTTATTGGCTGTCGTCATGAACCGCGTGACGGGTGCTTTGAGCGCTAAATGTAGATGTATCAACAAATTTTACGAAATTGTTTTTTAAAAGTAATAAATAATTGAACTTCTGAACCACGCGGAAAAAATGTTCTATTCAAATAATCTATGATACCCGTGGCGAGGGAACTACTAAGTACTACTTTATATTAGAGAATTTTGATAGCGGGTTGATATTAATTTGGTCTTTACGTATAATATAACTATTCTGGTATAATATAACTATTTCATTAAGGTTCTGTAAATTACTTTTAGTTGTATTAATGTATATAACCTATATATGTGTTTTGGACCCGATGTGCGGTGGCGAAATCTACACAGGTTGCTGTCTTTTTGGTTTCTATATTGAGATCTTTATTTGGCCACTGGTTTGAAATGTAAGACAATATTAGGTTGGGTGCCAGCTGATATTGTATTTGGTCTCAATCTATAAACTCATTTCATATATTATATTTTAATTCCTTTTATTATTATTCTATATATTTTTTTAAATCCTTAATCATTATAATGTCTTATTAAATAATAAGGTAAGTGCCGATTTGTAGGAGTTTGAGGTACCGTACTTAGCCCCTCTGACAAACATTTCTGTGAAAAAATTCGATAAATCTTGATACAGAGCCTGAGTGGTACTAGTTATAATAATCCTTACAAAATGTTACCCAACATTTCAAGCTGCTTGTTGTATTATTTATGTTCTTTTTTTTTTTTTTTTTTTTACACTCACACCTAGCATCTAGCCCAAAGTAAGCCTAAGCACTTGTGTTATGAAGACTAGATGACGGACATATTTTTAATATAATTATGTATATATGTTGAAAATATACTTCATAAACATATACACAACCATGACTCGAAAACAAACATTTGTGGTCGTCACAAAGTTTGCCCCTACCAGGATTCGAACCCGGAACCTCTTGGCAAATACCCAGCAATCTGAGCCATCGACCAAGGCGGCCGTCTTGGTCTTTAGGTCTAAAGACTAAGAATGACAACTTAACCTGATACAGCGAGAGGAATCTAATAATTTAAATAATGAAAACCGTTAGCTAGTAGGGAACACTACAACCCCTTCAGGTTACACAATCTTAAATCACAATCTTTATTATTATTATTTTTTTTTTTTTAATGAATTAGTATGTAAAGCGCGAACGCGTAAAAATAAATATCATTACAAATATATATCAGTATATCAGTAAAAGCATCAGTATTCCATGCATTGGGGTCACTCTGCCAAGTACGTAAATAGCGCATTTTGCATTTGACCGACCGACTTGCAAAAAGATCTACGTATATTAAAATTGCCAAGCTAGCTTATTATTTCATTAAAGGCGTAATCACTAAGCTTCCATTCGGTGTCCGAAAATTTCATACACGATAAAGCATTCGCCTTATAGTCTTAGTATTTATATAAGATAAAGTAACTATTCCATTAATGTCTTCACCCGGCACCGCTACCATATCTCCCTAGACACTTAATTTAAGTGGGGGTATTATTGAATGGTCAAGCAGTGGTCTGATTCTAGCTGTGATTATGTAATTATATATTTATGGGGTATAGCCAAGAATACTGTATTGCTAGTTAAAGTAGTCTAATTAAACTTGTAAAATAGTGTAAATTCATTAACTGTTACTAATAAAATGTTGTAAATTGGCTAAAGAAATTTGTGGTTAGAGTAGAGAATATTCGAAAAACCATAGTTTTGATGCAGGAATCGAACCCGCGTTCTCGGCATTCCGGGCAGATGCCTTTACACTCGGTCAACCAAGCCGTTTGTTGTAAATAGTGTTTAATTTTATTTCTCTTTTCTATAACGTTAGTTCCGATATCATCTTTGTTGAATTAAAAAATAATACCCAGAAATGTATCATCCTTACTAGGCAAAAGATAGCTTTTTTCTTCCTTGTTTAGGATAAATCCTACAAATCGCAAGTTTAGCGATAATCTTGAGGTTATTTTGGCATGCATGATAATTTTGGCCAAAACAGATGATGTCATCGAATCAATATAAATTATATACATATAGTATGTTTTTTGTTCTAGGGCATTCCCTGACAGGTATAAACAACTTTCCAAAAAACATACATACATACATATATAAATCCCGCCTACATCCCCGAAGGGGCAGGCAGAGGTGAACTAGCACCCACGTCTAAAAAACATACGACGATATAAACCGAAGGGTAGAAATTAAAATCGTAAATGCAGTCACAATATTAAAATGGAGGTATTTTCAACAACTTTGTAAAAACTTACGGCGCCGCCGTACATAAACCGAATTGTAGACATAACAATTTATAAATGCAACCACAATATTTAAAGCAAAGGTGGATCGATCAGACTCTTTTATGTTTACTAATAAATAAACATCTTTTAACTCAATTGATTTATGCCATTAAACAGTCTTGACTTATAAATTTTGAAGCAGCAAAATCCTTTGAATAGCAATTTCGTATTATGTATGGTCGCTATGTGTTTTTAGATAATATGTGCCTAGGAAATCATTCTTGTTCACTCGTGACAGAAGTAGCGTAATCGACCAATACAATAAGTTAAGTACCTCTTATAACGGCGCCTGCGGAGGCGGCTGCGGGTAGGCCTGCGGCGGCGGCGGTACCGGCTGGTGCTGATATATCGCGCCCGCGCAGGTGTGCCCACTGCTCTCGCGGGCCTGGTGCTGGTCGCCCCGTATCCGGCTTCTCTTGATATAGGGTCTTGCAGTTCCCCGGTTTTTTTTTTTTATATAAATAACTGACAAAGCTGCTTTGTCTTCGGTGTTCAATATAGAAGGAATAAAAAGAAAAAATCGCAATTTGATGGAATCAGATTTATTAATATGTTTTCCTTACCATAAATATTTATAACTTAAATACTTGAAGAAAAAACCTTTTGAGTCTTGCTCAGGAATCTTGAAAAGGGATCTCCTTTTTTAAGACCTTGTGCGACCTTGCAGCTATATCCTGCTGAACTGAAGCAGCTCAACTTGTCTCCGGATCGGGTGTGTCGCCGAGGATCTGAAGGGTCTCATCCTTGTGAGAACTTCTACGGACTCGGAAGTTGCCTCGAGCCGCGACGGAGGCGTCGGCAGTGGCGGCCGATGGTCCCTTGAGCGTGTACACATCATGAGATGTACTTACATGCGTCAACCTCGCTTGGCAAGGGATTGTGCGCTGAGCTCCGGCATGGAGCTATAAGAACATTGGTTCTTGAGAATATGTTAATAAGGATATATAGCCTTGGTATATGTAGCTATTCACATTATTGGCAATTGTGCATTCTGTATGTATGTGACGGATACATCCCCGATTTTAGTTGTTCGCATCACGAAATATCCTTGGCATAAGTAGCACATCTTTTAATAAGAACGACAAGAGCCCTGATTATTGGCAATTGCGCATTCTGTATGTATTTGACAGATACAACCCCGATTTTAGTTGTTCGCATCACGAAATATCCTTGGCATAAGTAGCACATCTTTTAATAAGAAAGACAAGAGCCCTGATTATTGGCAATTGCGCATTCTGTATGTATGTGACAGATACAACCCCGATTTTAGTTGTTCGCATCACTAAATATATTATTATGCTCTTTAATTCCTCGTCAGACGAATAAGCTTCTAGTTTTCGTATCTTCTTTCTTCGTTATTTTCTATAGTTCCCCATGTTAGTAGGAAGGTGAGCTCCGTTGACGTGCGAAGGGTTCGGCACGGAAACACGTAATGAGGAAGCGTAACGGCCGGACTGGTCGAGTAGTAACGTTTATTTATCTTTTTTAATATTGCCATAGTAAAAAAATAAAAATATCTTTAAAAATCCGTGCAAGGGTGACGCTTGGGGGCGCCACTACAACATGTAAGCTTAAATCGCTAAGAATGAAGCTGCGAAATATAATAGGGAGAATGGGTTAGTGCGGATTTGTGGGTTTTACGGCTACAGATACATTCGGGACTAACGTCTCGACGTGTCTTTCGAAGCACGAAGGAACTTTAATAATATTATATTTTTGGTCACCCATGCACTAACCGGCCTGAGCGAACATTACTCAGTTTACGCGATCGCAGGCGATAAGCCACTGCGCTATCGAGCAATTACATATATATAAGGAATATTAGAATTTCTCAAGAAAACGACAAGTATTCATCTTAAGAGAGATGTTGGCATGTCTGCTCTATCACAATGCATTTAAATGAGGCATGTGACGGCGCGAGGAGTCGAGCGACGTTGATGTAAAGCATCACTTATGTCACAGTATATACAATAGCTTTTATAAATATATTCTGTAGTTGTGTTGTTTATTCTCCTTACAAGAGTAATTTCCGTGAACAATGATAAAAAATTGTAATATTATATTTCATATATTTATTATTTTAAGGATAAATCAGCGATGAGGAATGGGCAGTAGCGTTCCTCTTATACCACCTAGCAATAGCAATGTACTGCGACTTTTGTGCCCGATAAATGTCAATAGGCTCGCCACCTATTACATGGGACCCGACATAATTGGCGAAGCGTGGGTGCTAGTTCACCACTGCCTACCCCTTCGGGGATATAGGCGTGATTTATGTATGTATGTATGTATGTTATATTTCATTAGTTGCCGTGTGGTGACGGCAGAGTAGAATACAATTGCCACCACCCCAAATCTCTCGCGTCGTACAAGGCGACGAAGGATAAAACAGTGAGGAGTAATGACGACCTAGCAATGTACTGCAACTTTTGTGCCTGATTAATTGCAATAGGCTCGCCACCTATTGCATGGGACCTAACATAATTGGCGAAACGTGGGTTCTAATTCACCTCTGGACCCGAAGGGGTAGGCCCTTCGGGGATATAGGCGTGCGTTGAATGTATGTAGGTATGTATATTTCCTTAAAAGAGGTTAATGACTAGACCTATAAATAAACCTAGCCAAGGTTTATTTATTGTCCGAATGTGTAAGGTCGAGAGACAGATGAACGGAGAGAGTTATTGGTATGACAACATTCCAATCCATAGCGGCCTCCTGCCTAACTCCAACCCCTTTGGTTAAATAATAATTTTTCAAAAATTTCTGACTTTCAATTTTAAATTCTTTAGAAGCATATTTGATTTAACTATACCTTCAAATGCTCGTATAACCCTTGCGAAAACTGGTCGCAATTAATGTTACAAGTGAGGTTGCTAAGTTAATTGGCTATATAAGCAACACTTGCTTCTGACACATAGAAGCCGAGGTCATGCACACACCCTTGTAATTATTGTAATAGTTTCAGTAGGTACTCTATAATAGGGTAGACTCATATAATTGCTTCATAATTATGCATTATTTTTGTTTTACATTACATACATACATAAATCACGCCTATATACCCTTTCGGGGATGGCACAGGTAAACTAGCACCCACGTTTCGCCAATTATGTTAAGTCCAATGTAATCCTATTGCCATTTATCGGGCACAAAAGTTGCAGTACATTGCTAGGTGGTATAAGAGGAACGCTGCTGCCATTCCTCATCATTGATTTATCCTTAGTCGCCTTGTACGACTCCCACGGGACAGATTAGGGGTCGTGACCACAGATATATCTGTGGTCGTGACAATTGTATTCTACTCTGCCGTCACCACACAGCCATTATGTATATAAATGTTGAAAATATACTACATAAACATATACACAACCATGACTCGGAAACAAACATATTTTGTGGTCATCACAAAGTTTGCCCCTACCAGGATTCGAACCCGGGACCTCTTAACTTCTGGGCCAGGCTAGGCTAAGTATCGCTTAGGCGGATGTTCAGTTCGCTGGCTGTCATAATATGTTTATGTAGTATATTTTAAATAAATGTTTCTATTTATAATTATTATGTACCTATTAAAATTAATCCCCCGTCCCCGTGAGTGTGAGAAATAATATAATTTTCATCCCACCATCTCGGAAAAAGCTTTTTTGCTCTTCGATATCTGAGTGCAAAAGCCGTTTTTATCCTCTAGAGGTTAAAGTAAATTTGAATTTAGAACATCGTGTGCAATGAGTTTGTGAATTCAAAACATGCCGAAATTGTCATGCAACCTATTTTAATTTGTTAAAAACTCAGACTCGGAACCTTCTTGGTGTACTTTTTTTGTAAATTGCTTTGCGCGCGCCATTTTCTTTTCACGTCACAAATTTGTTAAAACCTAGGAGTTCCGTGACGGTCAATCAGCTTGGCGTCAATCTTGCTTTAAACATTTTGATCGTCTACAACGCTTGCTGGATGCTTGAGTCAAGCATTTAAAAGCTTTTTAGGTCTGTTTGATTTGTTTACGCTAGTAACGGAACAAAAACATACAGAAAATCAACGTGCTTGACTCAAGCTGATTGACCGTCTCGGAACTCCATTAGGGACGGTAATTTTTATTAGGGACTTACAGGTGTGTCTGGATGAATGTTGCGGGTGTGACTGGGTGGATGGGTGGCTGTTGGAGGTGTGTCTGGGTGAATGGGTGTTTTGAGGGTGTGTCTAGGTGAATGGGTGTTTTGTTGGTATGTCTGGGTGAATGGGTTTTTGTGGGTGTGTCTGAATGGATGGGTGAGTATTGTGGGTGTTTCTGGGTGATTGGGTTTATTTTGGGTGTGATTAGGTGTTTTGTGGGTGTTTCTGGGTGATTGAGTGTTTTTTGGGTGTGATTGGGTGTTTTGTAGGTGTTTCTGGGTGAATGGGTGTTTTGTGGGTGTTTCTCGGTTAATCGGTGTTTTGTGGGTGTTTCTGGGTGAATGGTTGTTTTGTGGGTGTTTCTGGGTGAATGGGTGTTTTGTGGGTGTTTCTGGGTGAATGGGTATTTTGTGGGTGTTTCTGGGTGAATGGGTGTTTTGTGGGTGTTTCTGGGTGAATGAGTGTTTTGTGTGGGTGTTTCTGGGTCAATGGGTTTTTTTTTGGTGTTTCTGGGTAAATGGGTGTTTTGTGGGTGTTTCTGGGTGAATGGGTGTTTTGTGGGTTTTTCTGGGTGAATGGGTGTTTTGTGGGTGTTTCTGGGTGAATGGGTGTTTTTTGGGTGTGGTGGATGGGTGTGAATGTTGTGGGTGTTTCTGGGTGGGTGTTGAGAGTGTGTTTGGGTTAATGGGAGGGTGTTGTGGAAGTTTTTGGGTGAAAACAGAAACTGTTGTGATTGTATTTTTTTTTTGTATTTTGCAATTTCCTCGTTGGGGGGGATGAAAAGTAACGTGTTGCACTCGAGTGCAAAGATTTTTCACCTTGTGCTCTTTTGATTCCCTCGCTATCGCTCAGGATTCTAATTTTTGAATCACTCGCTACGCTCGTGATTCAATTTTAGAATCCTTCACTAGCTCGGTCATCAAAATTGAGCACGCGGTTAAAAAACAACTTTGCACTCACGTACAACAAATAACTATTTTACATATATATTTACTCGTAAATCACACCCGCAATAGCACCCATATTTCACCAAACATACTAAGACCCATGTGGCGAGCCTATTGCCATCTTTCGGGCACGTAAATTACACATTACTAGTTGGTATGAGAGGAACGCTGCTGCCCCATTACTCATCGCTGTCTTAACCTTTAGTGGCCTTTCACGACACCTGTGGGAGAGAATGGGGGTGGTGACAATAGTATTCCGCTCTGCCGTCACCACAAGGCATATTGTGGTTTTACTTTTAACCTTATAAAGTTCATTTTGAAAGTTTATCGTAAATACAATAGAAGACAAGCTTATTGCGTGGCCTAGACAATAAATGCTTCAAATCCTGCTAGGAACCAAAGTACGTAGTTCTGTTTTGAACTAAAGTCGCGTACAATTCTGTTCTCAAGTCTAAAGTTTATGAAGTATTGTTATTGTGGTATAATTTCAATATTATAGGCGTTTAGGCTGTTTAATGCGGGCTAGATGAAAGTTGTGAGTATTGGATATCTTTTGATTATAATGCTTCAAAAGCTTTGAGTGTTATTAATATTTAGAACGGGAGTAGTTTGATGGTATAGTGTTGAGAAGCGTTGCGTAACCTATATGATCATTGGATGGTTGACAAAAACATGATGTCATAAAGAAAACAGTTATTTATTATAAAGAACATACATAAGAAGAAGGGGTAGGCAGAGGTGAACTAGCACCCATGCTTCGACAATTAGGCCAGGTCCCATGTAATAGGTGGCGAGCCTATTGCCATTTATCGGGCACAAAAGTCGCAGTACTTTGCTAGGTGGTAGGTATAAGAGGAATGCTGCTGCCCATTCCTTATCACTGATTTATCCTTAGTCGCCTTGTACGACACCCACGGGAGGCATTTGGGGTGGTGACAGTTGTATTCTACTCTGCCGTCACCACATGGACAAGACAAGACAAAAAAAATCTATGTTATAAAGAACATAGTTATTTTTTGCCATCATAACCGAAACTATGCGATCTCAGAGTGGGTATAACCACTCTTACGTAGTTACGGTTCATTCTCCCTATATTCTCCAACCAACGGACACTATTCCAGCCTACTAACATAATTATTCAGTGTGGAAATTAATAGGATAATGGTTGTAGAAGCAAATAATACAGATATCATTCTCTTATATTTACGACAAACATTTACATAGCCGAGCCATAACCACGCTTAAATGGATCCCAAAATCGTTACGAATTGAAAATATGAAACAAGACAAAGTAACGCAAGTACTTCAAATTAAACAGTTTAAATATTCAGGTGCTTAACATTTCAATCATCATCACCAGCCCTTTAAGGTCCCTACTGTTGGGACACAGGCCTTCCCTATGGATAGAAGAATATAGGGGGAATACGTCTTAACCCACCATGTTGGCCGGATTGGTGAGTATTAACGACTGGAGATACAGCTAGGACCAACAGCTTAACGTGCCTTCCGTAGCACGGAGAAACTCGATATAATATTATAATATTTTTTGGTCACCCATAGGCAATGACCGGCAAGCATTGCCTAGGCAATCGCAAGCCGAGCGCTCTATCAATATACCTATTTCAATATGTCCTGATATATTACATCAGCCCGGCTAGCATGACCACACAAACACAATAGGATAAAGCCATTTATCGCGTTGAAATGTCGAAAATCCGTTGTTTTTGACAGTTCAAAGCGATAAATGGCTTTATCATAACGTGTATCAGTGATCATGCACGCTAGGCAGGAGGTTTACTATAACTATAACTCAATTCGGAGTAATTGGTTAATAATGTAACCAAACTTCTATTGGCGAATGATGAAATACTTTAGATTACCGAGGCTGTTCATAGCACTTACGCTCGCCTATATAAAATGGTTCTATTGTACAATTCTGTATTGTGATATCGGATTGTATTAATAAAACTCACGCGTCGTTGAGGCAAATAATAGGGTTGCAGAGTCTTAGTAAAAATAGAAATCGCCATTCTCTCTTGCTTAAAAAGTAACACAGAATTGTTTAATTATTATTTATGATTTATGACATATCCAAGCAGTACGGATTGGAATATTGTCATTCCAACCATTTTTTCCGTCCATCATCTATTCTCACGACATTGTCCTTTCCATCACTATTCTACACATTCATTTACGACATTAAATAACCAGCACCTTTCCGGTGTCACGGATAATCAGAATTGAAAGGGAGTGGATAAAATGTCAATGGCTCTAACAGATGGAATCCATATAAGACAAAGAGATTTCTCGTATCTATTTTCAGCCTTCAAACCTTTTAAAAGTAATTGCAGTGTCCCAAAATAGATATACTTTTTCTGAAAAGGAATCGTCTTATTCGGGAACATGGTAATTGGAAATATACCGTCATACTTTCTGGTGTCTAAAATATAATTTTAATGGCTTCAATATTTCCAATCGCTATAATTGAATGTCAACCGTATCAATAACGTTATAGGGTTTCATAAAATACTTTCGACTAAGGGAATAACGTAGAATGTGCCAGCCCGACTCACCCCATGGGTGTCGTAAAAATCGACTAACGAAGATTGCCTGGTGTATACCAATAAGCACCTTAGGTTTGGTGGAGGGCAAATCTACATACATACATACATAAATCACGCCTATACGCCTAAGGGATAGGCAGAGCCAATTTTTTGAATAATGCAATTTAAAATTTCCGCCGAAACGCCAAAATAGCAATGGCGTCTATGTGACGTCACTATTCCGTAAAAAGGCCAGTTTCTATACTAAACTAGTGAATTTGATTGGCAAATAAAGTGTCAAAATGGACAAAACTAAATAATGACGTCACGCGGCGTTTCAGCAAATATGGCGGATTGCTTAGTTTTGTACTTTAATTTTTATAATATAAATATCAATCCCAAGTATAATCTAATAACAAGTGTCTATTACTGAATCTCCTTATTCTAAATTATTATTATATCAGTGATTCTTTATCAGTGTCATCATCCCTATTGCAGGTGTAGCCGTGGCGTCGAGCGTGTTCACGATCACGGCCATGTCCGTGGACCGGTACCTGGCCATCACCCAGTCCCTCAGGCAGCCCTGGATGCCCTCGAAGCGAGGGGCCTGCAGCCTTCTGGTGCTGCTCTGGATGCTGGCGCTGGCCATCTTTGCGCCGCTGCTGGCGGTGACGGCTGTGGAGATTGAAACAGTGCCGTGGTTCTCTAGGACGAGTAACGGATCGGTGAGTTTAGATAGATAGATCGGTTGAATATTCTTTATTGTCGAGGAGTTCGCTAGCGCTGTGGCGTAGCGCGCTTGACCTGCGATTGTGTAAACTAAGTAATGTTCGCTAAGGCCGGTCATTGGATGGGTGACCAAAAATGTATTATCTCGAGTTTCTATGTGCTTCGGAAGGCACGTTAATTGGTCCCGGCTGCAGCTGCAGTCGTTAATAATGCCCACCAACCCACACTGGGCCAACGTGGTGGGTTATGGCCCAATCTCTCTATATTCTTCCAACCATTAGGAAAGGCCCATGCCCCAGCAGTGGGAACATTAAAGGGCTGGCGATGATGATGATACATACATACACAATTTACGCCTATATCCCCGAAGGGGTAACTATGTTAAGTATGTCAAGTCCCATGTAATATGTGGCGAGCCTATTGCCATTTATCGGGCAAAGTCGCAGTACATTGCAAGGTATAAGAGGAATGCTGCTGCCCATTACTCATTTGTTGTCTTAACCCTTAGTCGCCGTGTGGGCGCTCACCATAATTATACATACATACATAAATCACGCCTATATCCCCGAAGGGGTAGGCAGAGGTGAACTAGCACCCACGTTTCGCCAATTATGTTAGGTCCCATATAATAGGGGGCGAGCCTATTGCCATTTACGGGCACAAAAGTCGCAGTGCATTGCTATTGGTAGGTTGTATAAGAGGAACGCTGCTGCCCATTCCTCATCATTGATTTATCCTTAGTCGCCTTGTACGACACCCACGGGAGAGATTTGGGGTGGTGACAATTGTATTCTACTCTGCTGTCACCACGCGGAAATAATTATACGTTATTTTATATTCGGCTTTCATGTGAATAACAATTTTCCCATATTCTCCAAGCAAGCCAATTATGCTCCAACGAGCAAGTGGGATTATAAATGTATCTACACATTATTCATACGTCAACGTCATCATCTCTACTGTCAGTCAATACACCAATCAGCGGTCGATATAGAATCTACAAACTCTAATTCACTACATCAACAGCTGTCCGTCAGTACAACGACTATTTAACATTATGAGTCGTTATAAATTAATAATCTTACATTTAGTAGTTAACAACATTGTTTAATTGAGAGTGTTTAATAAATAGGTTAAAGAGTCCCTAGATACGTAGGTACTGTCAACATAGTTTACTCTTTGGAGATTTCTTATTGAACACCAACTTTACATACCTACTTATACGAGAGCAGAGTTCACTCACTTGGCAAAATGGCACATAAGCTCGTGACGTCAAACTCTCAAATGGACCATGAGAGTGAAACGGCGACAAGTCGAGAAGGCTTTGCCTGACTCATAAGTTCGCCTTAAATTGAAGAGGGAAATGTGTTACATTACTAGACCTGTCAACTTATATGGATTTTCGTGCTGTTACGAGGACGGATAACGGACGATTACAGTAATTCGCTTCAAAACATATGCGACACCGTAAAAGAAATTTCTCACCAGACGTTTTAAAAAAGTATCTTGGTTTTATTATTATATTTTAATTTTATTACGTCCAGCGACAGTTGTTCAAAGTGATTCTTACACATGCTTTCTTTCTATGACTAAACTACCTAACAGATATACTCAGTGAAATGACTTTAAATGTATAGGCTTATTAACGTGCTTTTAACGTTAATTAAAAACTAATCGCTATTCTTACCATGTCTATGATCTAGATTTAAATGTATATATTTTTTTATATTAAGTACTCACTAGCGTTAATTGAAGGCTCTGAGTACCTACGGCTGTAAGAGTAACTACTTAGAGGAGAACACCACATGCTTAACTAAATACAATTAATATTTCTAACTTAACAGTTAAACAATGGTGATAATGTTAAATATTGGGCTTCTTGTGAATAACATTCCCATTATACTCCAAGGAGCAAGTGGGATTATAAATGTCGCGGATTGTAGAGTAGAAGCGAGAACGAATGAGAAAAACATTTCTGATAATTTATACGCTACACTCATCTCTTTCTATGATAAATCGAAAAACTCTGAACAAATCCGGACCTGACAATGATAAGTAGTTTCCATTACTAGCAGTAATAACTTTTGTGTTGCTGTAAAATGCAGGATTTCAGGAGTAGCGTACGTGTTCTATACGCAACTTTCTTACCTATTGTAAGCGAAGAATGTAAAATATTTTGTGGCAAGAAAAGGAGTAGCATAATCTATTCGATTTTAATTTTAACATTATATAAATGTTAGAAAAATTAGTACAAAGATTTTGGTGGTAAGAAAAAGAATTTCGAAAAATTATGATCTTGAGGCGGGAATCGAACCCGCGTCCGCTGCTAAAAATGTGGAACGCTTCACGATTTTGCGTGTCATCATCCTTGCGCAGGGGCCATGCTAATCTTCTCTGTATCGTTCCAATTTTAGTATATGTACTGCCGAAGTAAGTAACCACCAAAATCTTAGTAGCATAATGTTCTATAAGCAACTCCCTCATCCTCGAGTACCTATCGTTACAGATGACAATTGTATTCTGCGTCACGACATATTTATAAATATCCCTTCTTATGTAATAGATATTGAAAGCAAAGAAATCCTTATTTTGCTTCGGTGAGTTTAGGTAGGTAAGAACATTTATATTGCCATCTTCACATTTCTCTATTACCAAAATTGAATAAAACTTTCAACATGCCCGCCCGACAGCAAGCCTCAGCTTAATCAACCTGTCAACCTTCAGATGACAACGTGTAATATCGAGTTTATTACCCTACTTGTGTGTTAGACAATTTATACGAGTTTTTTCACCTGATTTTATTGCGGGGAAGGTTGGAATACAGGCTTGGTGTACAGAAAGAAATGTAGTATCAAAAAGAACAGAACAATGTCAATAAATTATTTAAATTTAGGTGGCCTAAGCCATTCGACAAACCAGGATGAAGTTAATAAATCAAATAAATAAACAACTATCTAACAACTAACTTGTATGTTAAGTAAGACCTAGAATGAGAGATGGTCCATCCATCGCTTCTTCGGTTTTTGTATGAAAGAGGGTATGGGGAAGAGTGCATATCTCTTTGAGCTTCCATCTGATAGATGAGAGTGGAAAAGGGAGATATGTTGTGCCGTCGAGTAGGATGAGGGCGAGAAGAAGTAGATTTGTTATAATAATAATTATTATTTATTTCATAACACACAATTTGTGTATACATATAACAACGAGTCACTACTAAGTTTAATTACCTTCTTTGTGTAGACTGGTGATTTATGGTAAGTAAGAAAGAAGAATCTTGTATTACAGATCACCGGCCTCCAGCATCTGATGTTCTACATATGACCATATGCTATACATAGCCATAATCCAGTCCGAATAATAAATCATTTTCAAGAATAAAACATTAACAAAAAAGTTAACTGGTACACATTATAAAAGAACTATGATTCGATAACAAATTTTAATGAAATCACACAAATATTTGAGGCTACGACCACAAGCCAATATTAGAACGTAATTTACTATAACGATTATTTGATTTAATTACAATAACAAACAATTATTAACATAAATCACACCTATGTAATCCCGAAGGTTCCAAGCATTAACTATAAGTGTACTTGGATAACTTGTGTCTGCTCTTGTATTATCATACATTATGATAGGCTTAGTGATGCTCAATAATTCACATGGTGGCACCAAATATAAATAAAGGTCCAGACACTGAATAAACATTGATCATTAGCCGAAAAGACGTTTAAAACGCTATAATATTATAATAAACGATTTTACCTATCCCTGTTTCCCCTATGTGTAGGCAAAGTTGTTTTAACACCCACGATTCGTCAGCTAATTTTAAGTTCCATGTAATACGGAAGCCTATTGCCATTCAGCGGGAAATTTAATTGAAGTTTTTTGCTAGATGGTTCACCAGGAATGGAGCTACGCCCACATTACGCCAGCTATGTAAAATCCCATGAAACAGGGGGTGAGCCTATTGCCATCTATTGGGTATGTAAAACACAGTATACTGGATTTTTATTTTAAGCTAACGTGGTCACTTTCATCTTTAAATTGTGTTGAAACGGGATTTTACCACGTATCTTGATTTTATTTCGGCACAGTTACATGCGCCATGTAAAAAAATCCCGTAAAAATCCCATTTCAACACAATTTAAAGACAGGTGGTTTTACATGCCCGATAGATATATAAGTGGTATATGTGTAGTACGACACCCACGGGGAGAGTGGGGGTAGTTGGTGCTAATAATATTCTGCTGTGCCCTCACCCCACGGCTAATACTTTAGTTTTGATTTCCAATAATATCTATTCTGCATATGTATAATTTCACATGAATAAGATATCAATATTATCCAAAATCGAACCATCAATAAGCTGTTCCAGTTAAGATAATATATGGAAACAGTCTTCATTGGTTCTCTTAAGATGCCTTTCAAAATTCAAAGTGAAAATGCAACCGATATTGCGAAATGGCTGTCAGTTCTAAAACGCTCAAAAGCTGTTTCGTCAGAAAACATTTGCTGAAAGTAAAATATGCTTCAAAACGAAACGTTCGTTTTCAAAGAAATTGCCTCTTGAATAAATTGATCTTAGAAATATACCTTTTAGCTTGAGATATTGATTGCGTGCGAACGAACCAAATACCTATAGGAGTCCCGTACAGATTTCCCAGAAGTGAGGCCGTTTGATTAGTTTCCTCAAAACTATTTATTCTCCTTCTACCTTCCCTTATCCTACTCTAGGCATGGTCGGCGCAACTTGTCTTATTGTTCCACTCTCCTCTGTCAGACGTATGCTTAGTATTAACTCTCTCTTCCTCATAGCATCTTTCGCACAATCCATCCATCGTTTCTCCGGTCTTCCTCTCTTTCTAGATCCATCTTACGCTAGTAATAGTAGTTCAATGCATCTACATCCATACTTAACATTCCTCAAGTTACGTAACATTCATCCCTCCTCATCACATGCCCGTATCACGCTAACATGTTGTGGCTCAATTTTTTCATCCTCGCTACCTAATTTTATTAAATATACTCGTAACATAATTTTATTATTGATCAATATTGAGTGGTGTTGTGGTGACGCGTGCCGTCCAGTTTGGTGACGTCAGAATACAATTGTCACCAACCCCCAATCTCTCCTGTGGGTGTCGTACAAGGCGATTGAAGGGTAAAACAGCGATGAATAATGGGTTTACTACCCCGTGATGGGTAATGACGAATAACACCTAGCAATATAGTGTCCGATGATTACATATACAATTTATGGATTTATGGAGGTATGTTCTCATAACACAAGCGCATAACACTTGCAAAGAAAAAGGCAATTATGTACGGAGCTTAATAAAACGCATTAAGCAGTGCCACTAAATCCCTGAAGCCTGTCCATGTGACTTAAAGGGGATTACTTAAATCTGAACCTTAACCAAATACACTTAGATTTATGTATGCAACGTGGCGTTGAATGGTTCGCTAATCGGTGTTAAACATTTACAAAAGCCATTTCTTTTGTAACGTCTTACTTTGATGATACCACATAACAGTAAAAGATGTATCTGTTTCATTGTTGTTTTCTTTCCTGCTTCGAACATATAAAAAAATAATTATTTCTTTTTTTGTTCAAATCAGTCAGACAATTATATTAATGGGTAATTAATAGGAAGTGTGAAAATGAAAATTATACTTTCTTACTGCCGCACTCGGAAACGTCAAATAACTTTAATGAGTACTTAATGTACCCGGCAAAAATAGCGACTAGTTTTGAATTGTCATTTTTTGACAATAAGTACTCATTATCGTTATTTGACGTCTCTGAGTGCGGCAGTTAGACTTGTTAAAATTTTAATAAAAATGGCGACAGATATTATTCCCAGTGATACTGTATAATAAAGGGCTCTCATACGACTTCAATGAGCAAAAATATCACGTTCGCAGTACCCAGAGACCGACAACGTGAAGCCTTGATCAAAGGGCCTACCCAAGAGGCAATCGATACAACTATTCGATTTTAATTTTAACATTATATAAATGTTAGAAAAATTTGTACAAAGATTTTAGTGGTTAGAAAAAGAAAATCATTGTACTAATTTTTCTAACATTTATATAATGTTAAAATTAAAATCGAATAGTTTATAAAGCAAACCCAAGCTTAACCGAACGCACGGTATTTGTAAAAATATCTGCTTTGGAATGTTTGAAATTTATTTCTACATTGCGAGGGTACCCGTTGGCTTACAACGTGAAGTGTAAAGGTTAGAAGAATTTCGGCAAGTTAATTAGTGTCTTGGGTGGCTGAGCGGTCAGGCACCTGCCCGGATAGCAGCCGACGCGGGTTCGATTCCTGCCTCAAGATCATAATTTTTCGAAATTCTTTTTCTAACTACCAAAATCTATGTACTAATCGATACAACGTTTCAATAGAACAAAATTAAATGTCATTTTGACTTATTAAATGTCACTACTCTTACATTTGACACGACGGTCGCCATGTTGTTTTCTCAGTAAAGCGTCTCACAGCCAGACGCGGTCAGTGGCGGTGGCGGTGGCGGGCACTTGTAACATAGGTAACATAAGGCTTTAAGGGCCTGTTTCACAATCGACAAGTAAGTTCGAAGTAGCTTACTTTGCAGATCATTTGACTGTTGGGATATGAAATATATATCAATTGAACTGCAAAGTAAGCTACTTCGAACTTACTTGTCGATTGTGAAACAGGCCCTAAGCCTCATTCAAACAGCAGCGGTGGCGGGACGGTGGCGGTGGCGGACCGGAACAAACGTTGACCGCGCTGGTTTGAATAATGTCCTTTATGTTACTTACGTTACATGTGCCCGCCACCGCTGACCACGTCTGTCTGTGAGACGCCTTAGGCCGCGTTCAGATGAACGCGCGTTTGAGACGCGTTTCGTTATACATTGCTCGCTATTAAGCAGTAAACGCTACTAATGCTGTTTAATAGCGAGCAATTTAGAACGAAACGCGTCTCAAACGCGCATTCATCTGAACGGGGCCTTATACGGCAGTTTCATTTGTAGTCTATTTTATAAAATAAATTGGCCACTTGCGGTTGTGTAGAGGGGCAGATCAGATTGAGAAATGGTATTTGGGAGCCCAAATAGATTTCCACGAATTTTCTTTTGCTCGACGATTTTGTTTCCATTTCAATGCCAGTTGATATTGAGGAAAATGGAAAAATGAAAAAAAAAATGGAATGTCATTTTTTTTTGTATCGTCAAAATTCTTTGTTATTCCTTTGGCATTATAACACAAGGAAATTGGTTAAAAGTGTACATTGTTAGCTACAGAAGGAAAATTACAAGAAAATGAAACAAATTAAATTTAAGAATACTATTTTATAATTGTTTTAGGCATTTTCAGAATAAAATCTGACGGATAAAATTTAATTACATTACAGCAAAGCGAATCAATAATAATTGTTTTGTATAATGGATGACGCTATAAATAGATTTTGATATTAATTTTTATTTAATTAACCGAAGAAAGTGGTGTCAAAACGCTGAGAAGTATTACTATTTTGATTTCAATTTGAACATTAAAAATGTTAGAAAAATAAGTACAAAGAAGATTTTTCATAATGAGAAGTATTATATTCCTCTTCCATTCTCTTCTATCAGACGTGAGCTCAGCAAGAACTCCAAGTCTTTCTCACATCATCTTTCGCACAATCCAATGATCCTTTCTATATCTTCTCTAGAAAGTAGAGTCACTCATCCTCATTGCGTTGTTGAAATCGAGACAAATTGAAATTTACAAGTTACCTAGTAGAAAATTAACATTCTGCTTAACTCTTTGCTTCATTGAGAAACATTCCCATGAACTTTCGTAAACGTACCGGTTAAATTAGACAACTTTGTGTCTGTTTTAAATTTAATCACACAGGCTCCATCAATTGGTTTAATAACGATAAAAACGTTATCTAATAAAATATTAGATAAATGCAAGAAACAAATTAAGTTAGAGTAAGGTCGTTATAATAAAAATGCATCTGTTAATTCGTAAAATAAAATAAGTAGCAAGTTATTAATATTGTAGTAGGAGTTCAATGGTGTTGAATTGTTGGCTAATGCATTCAACCTACGAAGTATTTCTCAATTTTTCATTAAGTACGTGACCAAATAAATGATCTAGAGTCCATCTTGCTCCCGATGGCACATTGAATCGCTGGCGCCGGCTGCTCTGTAGTCAATAATATCCAACTACCCTGGGTCGGTTGATGAGTCAGAGGCGTCTAAAGAAACGATATAAATGGAAGAGGTATCATAGCAAGCTATCTTTAACTGCATAGATAAATTATGTCTTAACTGAAATCTTAACTTTTATAATTAAACTAATAAAAGAACTGCTATGAAAGAACAGATGTAGCAAGCCAGTGTAGCTATAAAAGTTCTAGTTGAATTGTAGCCTTGGGTATAAAACCTTGATACATACGTAACCATAACATACGTACCAAAAATTTTATACAGGCTGAATTACTTACCTACACCGAAGTTTCATTGTTTCGATTAACTTAATATAAATTGTATTCTGCTTATTGCTTACAGTCACTATATTTTGTTTCTTTTCAATTTGTATTTGGATGATAAGCCAATATAAAGTTAATTTTCAAATCTTAGTCAGTATCTGATGCTTTAAATTTTGCGGAAAATATAATTGTCTTCAATACACTTTTACTGTTTTTACTTTTACGTATTTATTTCAAAACAAAACATTACAGGTGGTTAAATTGTCTTGATTAATGTATGCATGAAATACATAAAAAATATAAAGAGGCTGTAATTAAATATCGAACTAATATGGCACTAAGTTTACCTTACAAGATATTTTTTTTCTCTTAGGAGACCTTATTACTATTAGGAACTGGTTGCTTCGCCGACACGTTTTAGCCTAAACGAAAACGTGACACGTACGTACCCAATATTTGCACGCAGCTCGACATATAATATATTTGGGGAAGACAATACATTATAATTGGAAATTATTCTCATAACCATACGATAAACAGGTTGAACATATGCCTTTATAATATCAACATCATCACTAGCCCTTTAACATTCCCACTGATGGGATACAGTAGGGATGGAAAAATAGGGAGAATAGGCCACGAGCGTTGTGGCACACTGACCCAGAGCGGATTGGTGGGTGTTAACGATTGGTGTTGACATATGCTTAGTTTGCGTAATTGCAGGTCAAGCGCTATGTACCACTAGGCCTCCTAACTCCTCCTGTAAAATTATATGAGTATACAGTCTGAAAAAAAATGGGCCCTGAAGGGGAAGTACCTTAAATCTTTAAAATAAACCAATTTACTGAAAGGAAACATTCCTTTATTTAAAAAAAAAACATAACTGCATTCACTGAATTCTCAAAAAGCTTCTCCGAACTGGGAATCGAACCAATTAAAAAACATTAACCCTCGCCCTCGTTGTATAATATAGGATATTTCGGGGCTGGTACAGTCTACGTAAATTTTTTCGCATCCATGCCAAAATAGAAGGATGTGTTAATTGTACTTCAGACAGTTACTACGATTAAAATAAAGTAATTATTATAGTTTGTTCCAACGAAACACCTGTGCATGCCAAGCTGTTAATCCCCCATTGTTCTAAGCACTGGTGATTAGTATCCATCTAGCTAACCGCTCGTTTCTACAAAGGCTCGTAACGTTAATCACTCAGCTATCTAATTGTTTTTTTTTTAATGTTAGACATATAGATAGATACAGTTACGATCGATTGCGGTCGTGTGGTGACAGCAGAGCAGAATACAATTGTCACTACCCCCATTTCTCCCGCGGGTGTCGTACAAGGCGACTAAGGGTTAAAACAGCGAAGAGTAATGGGTAGCTGCGTTCCTCTTTGACCACCTAGCTATGTACTGCGGTTTCCGTGCCCGATAAATGGCAATAGGCTCGCCATTTATTACATGGGACCTAACCTAATTGGTGAAACGTGCTTTGAAAAGCACGGCAGAGCATTAAGTAGTATAATATTTTGCTCAATTCATTAAAGGTAAGTAATTATAATTAAAATTATTTAGTGAGTCTCAGCCTTACAATAAATTCTAATTGGTCTTCTTCAAAATTATTTCTATATAGATAAACTAAGCCCCAAACCTAAAGTAAATTATTCAATACTATATAATTCTAAATGGCTCTTCTTATGAATCTAGATCTATTTAACAACCTAAATAGGTCCTTTTATATAGTCTAAGTAAGCTTCATTCAATTTCCAGCTATTAGGCGCAATCCTACGTAGCTATTACACCCGAAGCGAAATTACTTATTACCTACTGTTAACCTTTACATAGTAAATTTTCACACACCTAATACAACTTCATGCTGAAACGCTTGTATTTTTTATTTCAATTAGGCAAACATTAATCTTTCGTAGCTCCGGATGGCAGAATAAAAGAGAAATTGAGTGAAAGAGTTTTGGATAGTGCAAAAGAATTATGATTTTAAGCCATTATTTGATATTTTGTTTGAATTCTGGCATATAACTGGTTTACTGACTTACTCATCATAAATGTTTACTTACTAAAATATTCTTTCGTATTTTACAAATTTTAAATAAATAAGGAACAGTTCACTAGTTATTATTTCTATTAATAAGCCGTCAGTTTTTAAAATTTTATCGTATGGAAGAACTGTCAAAAACTAACGGTTATTTTTTAATCACTTGTTTTGGTTTTGGTGAACTCGAGCCATTCGTATTACTTTCTTTGTTCCTGGATTTATTCCAATTACCAATTATTATTTTTTTGTGAGATCATGTGAAGCCTCATACAAGAATATAAAATATATAAAAAGCCGCGTGGTGACGGCAGAGTAGAATACAATTGTCACCACCCCAAATCTCTCCTGTGGGTGTCGTACAAGGCGACTAAGGATAAATCTGTGATGAGGAATGGGCAGCAGCGTTACTCTTATACTACCTAGCAATGTACTGCGACTTTCTGTGCCTGATAAATGGCAATAGACTGGCCACCTATTACATGGGACTTAACATAATTGGCGAAACGTGGGTGCTCGTTCACCTCTGCCTACCCCTTCGGGGATATAGGCGTGATTTATGTATGTGTGTATGGAAAATATTTATCAAAAAACTGTCAAATAAAAAAAAATACTCAAAAAAGCTCCTAAAGAAATTTCTTTATTTTCATGTAAAACTAAACTATAATTTATTTAATAAATTTCAATCTTTCAAAAAAATACACACGAATTGTGAACCACTTCCTTTTGTGTATACTCGGTTAAAAAGGAAACAAAACTGTCCATGCACTTAAAGCTAACAGTGCAAAGCCCCCAAAAGCCTTTTTTGTCTCGAAATGCATTTTATATTTTCAGAGTATATCCGCTGAGACACTTTATTGACAGGGCATAATACGTTTTTCACGTTAATTTACATGCCAAGGGAAGATGCCTTTTATTTAAGTCTGGGGTGATTGACTCCAGCATCGTCTTTAGGTAATCCTTGCATTTTTGCACAGCACAGTTTTGCATTGAACAGTGAACGATTAATTAAGATTAACATGCTAAATCTGAAAAATGTCGGCGAAATTATTTTGTCAGTATGATGTTGAAAGGTTATAATTGGGCACATATTGTGTTGTCACACTACTTTTATGGTTCCGTACCCAAAGGGTACAATGGGGCCCTATTAAGGTCTCTGCATACCTAATGGGAAAATACCCCGGACGGGACGTGGACGGGACGGGGACGTGATTGCAGAAATATCGTTTCATACAAAATGTACCATGAAGGATATATGTCACGGAGTCACGGACGGGACGTGTACGGGGCGTTTTGAACGAGAGAGGCCCCGCCCTGTTCCTGTCCGGGGTATTTTCCCGTTACGTATGCAGAGACCATTACTATCCGTCCGTCGGCTGTCCGTCCGTCTGTCACCAGGCTGTATCTAATGAACCTTGACAGTTAGACAGTTGAAATTTCCACAGATGATGTATTTCTGTTGCCACTATAACAACAAATAGTAATTAACCGAATAATATAAATATTTATGGAGGCTCCCACACAGTAAAAGTGATTTTTTATAGAGAATGGTAGGGAACCCTTCCCTTTCCACTTTTTTTGTACAGCCAACAGCACATCAGGTTACTACAAACTGTCAAATATTTCCAATCAATTTAGAACTTTATAATACGGATGTTAAGGTTGAAAATGTATTGGAGAAATTTGACAGATTGTAGTAACCCGATGTGACTGTACGTACAAGGTTGTCAAAGTTATTGTGGTACAAAAAAAATCAGCGCGCTTTCATGAGTACCTGTTTGCGTATCTGCAAATAGAAAAGGAGCTTTTCCAATATAATGTGATTGTCTTCCACAGGTGTGGGCTGAGAGAACCATAGAGTTCTGTACGGAGAAATGGCCGGATTCAATTAGGAAGGAGCTCTTTGGTACCTTCAGTTTCATTCTGGTTTACGCGGTGCCAGGTAAGTCGTTTTTTCTCAAATGGAAAATACTGAATTAATTATAAAATAAAAAAATCATACTACTTATTTTTTATCCAGCATGAAAGCAATGTGAAGGGGGAAAGAAACGTGGTTGTTAATTCAGCTCTGCCTATCAATATGATTATCAGATGCAATACTTCTTAAAGGCGGCCCGTACACAGTCAACCCTGATCGCGATCGACGATCAGAATGGGCCGACAATCTACTTTGTACACAATCAATCTGGATCGCGATCATTGATTTTGATCGCGGATCGCGGATCGAGATTGACTGTATGTGGGCCGCCATATGCCTATGTCCTTAAGTAAATCTCTCAGAAACATAAACATACGGAATCCTAGTCAGCGCATAACACTAAAAGGTCACAGGTTTATGCTAGTGCCTTTATCTCTCTTAAACAGCGCATCGTAAACCTTTAATGCTTCCATGAACACCACTGAAGTAAAAAACCATTCTAGTGGTAGAAATTCGCGTACATAGGTACATAAATCACGCTTATATACCCGAAGGAAACACCCACTTTTCGCCAATTAAGTTAAACCCTTGTAATAGATAGCGATCCTATTGTCATCTATCGGGCACATAAATCGCAGTTCATTGCTAGGTGGTACAAGAGGAATGTTGCTGCCCATTACTCATCGCTGTATTTACCCTTAGTGGTGGAAATTTGTATTCTGCTCTGTCGTCAGCACACTCATCATCATCATCACCAGCCCTTTAATGTCTCCACTGCTGGGGCACGGCCTTCCCTATGGATGGAAGAATACAGGGAGATTGGGCCATAACCTACCACGCTGGCCCAGTGCGGGTTGGTGGGTATTAGCGACTGCAGATGCAGCCGGGACCACCGGCTTTACCTGCCTTCCGAAGCACGGAGGAGCTCGAGATAACAAA
The DNA here is from genome assembly GCA_963931975.1 of Cataclysta lemnata. Lineage (NCBI taxonomy): Eukaryota > Metazoa > Arthropoda > Insecta > Lepidoptera > Crambidae > Cataclysta > Cataclysta lemnata. Next base: position 714,007 of record OZ008343.1, on the reverse strand, counting down.
TTTTTGGTCACCTATCAATCTGCCTTAGCGAACATTGCTTAGTTTACGCAATCGCAGGCCAAGCGCGCTATGCCACTGCGCTGCGAGCTCCTCACAGCTCACCACACTCACACCGCTTTTATTTATTTAGTTATTACATATATACATACATAAATCACGCCTATATTCCCGACGGGGTAGGCAGAGGTGAACTAGCACCCACGTTTCGCCAGTTATGATAGGTCCCATGTAATAGGTGGCGAGCCTATTGAGCCCGATTATATTATCATATATAGGTACAAAAGTCGCAGTAGGTACATTGCTAGGTGTTATAAGAGGAACGCTGCTGCCCATTCCTCATGACTGATTTAACCTTAGTCGCCTTGTACGACACCCACGGGAGAGATTTGGGGTAGTGACAATTGTATTCTACTCTGCCGTCACCACTCGGCCGTATTTAGTTATTGAGATCACAAATAAGTTTACATTAACACAGTTATTGAAGAAGGCGTTGGATAGCGGAGGATGCTAAATGCGAATTAATTATAGGGGACCTTGTTCTTACCTTTGCCACGCCCAGCCATATAGTGGAAAGATTCTGTGAGACCCGCCTTAGACACACGTTTTTTAGTAATGAATAAATAAAATAAAATCTCAAAAGCATACAAATAAACATTGGTTTGGATTCATAAATAAAAGATTAAAAAAAAAGAAATATGTGCGACCTGCCTAGACGTAAGTTAGAATATTGACCTTAATTTTCTCAACGTGTCATGATAAATAATCAGCTTTCAGCTACGTAATGTTTCTACTGCAATATTTTGCAAATGAACTATTTTACTTTCCACTGTGATATTTGACAAATGAATTCAAGTTCTAAACTAATTGCGATGCCAAGCAGCTCAGTGATTCGAACTAATTACATCCACTCTTTTCTTAGTTGAGCGGCAATTTGTTTTGATTTTTTCCATTGTGAGTGTACCTACGATCTGCCTCATTTGCATCTAATTTCGTTATTATTCTTAAATTGTAATGAGAAGGTCGATAGTTCGCGTCCTGCGACTTTATTAAGCAAGCAATGACTTGAGGATGCTGATTGGATGAGTAAGCAAAAAATATAATCTTAAGCTGCTTTGTGTTTCAGAAGGCACACGCTTACGGCCTCCTTTCCCTATATTCTTATATCCAAACACAGGTCTGTATGTACTCTAGCAGGGCAGTACGAGGACTTCATAACATCTGAATCTTAATGCTGCCATTTCGTTTATATTTAATGAAACTTTTGCTTCAATGAAACTTAAATGCTCATTTACATTTAACGAATCTTTTGCTTATTGAAATTTATTATGCTCATTTACATTGAATAAAACTATTGCTTTATTGAAGGTGCAATTATGTAGAATAATGTTCACTCATTTAATTCACGTTTGGTCCATTGTGTTCAAAAATATTAATAATGGAACATGACAGATTTTCAGTTTCATAGTACAATCTTATTCTATTACCTGTACAATTTTACATAGACGAAAAGAAACTTATTTATAACTTTTGTATTTTCTGTATAGTTTTTTTTCACCTATCTAAGAGACCCTTTATTAGCGGAGAAAATTTGGGACATATTTCACAATATTGTGTTACATTCATTTCAGGTACATTGAGGGCATAAACAAGAAAAAACGGTCTCACTATTTTCGTTCTGTTTTTTTTCTATTCTGTCGGTATAATAGGGGTCAAACTAGACTTTATGTGAGTAACTAAGGTAAAGAATATTACGTGCAACATTTAAAAAGATTCATGTTTGAAATTGAATAGACTATTACGTAATACATTGTCAATTATATTTCTCTAGTGGTCGCCCGCGGCTTCGGTCGCGTTAATCTCGGATGTAGCCTCCCTCCATAAATGGACTATCCAACACAGAAATATTTTTTCAATTTGAGTCAATAGTTCCTGAGATTAGCGCGTTAAACCAAACAAACAAACTTTTTAGCTTCATAATATTAGTATAGATAAGTGTAGATGTAAATCAAGTTACCAAAAAAGATAAAAGATGGGGCATGATTTCCTGACCTCATTTTCTTTGTAAATATAAATAAATGTATATCTTTATTTCTTTCCTTACCTGTCACCTTGAGTATACAGCGATAATTTTACATAGGAGAGTATCCGCTTTAGGCGGTGTTCCCGCTTTCGGTTGCTTTCCCCTAACCACTTATCTGTCACAAGTTATACGACCGTAACTGAAGTTTTATCGCTCTTAAACAAAATACTTCACAGTTTACCAACTTGAACTTTTAGCAGTTGTCATCATGAAATCAGCGTAATAATTGTCAATCTAATTCTAATTTATTACATGTATTTTCATTTGATTATAGTTAAATTTTATGCCGCGTGGAGACGACAGAGCAGAATACAATTGTCACCACTCTCCAGGGTGTCGTATAATTCGACTAAACCGAGCAATATATTGTGATATATGTGTCCAATAGATGGTAATAGACCCGATACTTAACATAATTAGCGAAACGTTGGTATTAATACCACTTTTGCCAATCTATAGCATGGTTAATGTACGTAACATTTACATATAAACCAATTTTTTTAAAGATTATATAAAAATGACAACGGTGTAGGTTTTATGACAGCCTAACGAGATGTATGAATGTATAAAACGCGCGCAGACAACCTAGAAGTAGGGTAGGTGAATGATGATGATAGTTTCTATCTTCTTCTTCTTCTCCCTGCCCTTATCCTACCTAGGGTTAGCACAACACGTCTTTCTCTTCTACTGTCCTCTATCAGAAATGAGCTCAACATGAACCCCCCCCCCCTCCCTTTCGTATTCCTTCGTATATCATCTGTCATACAATCTGTACAACGCGAATGTTTTAATTTTTTGGTTCAGAAAATTTATTTATTGTTGAGACGAAAACACGGAAATAGCTTAGCCAATACAAGTAGTACTCATTGTTACATATCGCCAATAAGGTTTCCTCGAGACACAGCTCAGCAGACGTTCGTCAAAACATTTCGTTTCTCTGAGAAGGGTCCTCCCCTAAGGTAACTGATAGATCTTTTTCTAGGGAATTGAGTTTTTATCGAGTACCGAACGCTTTTTGTATACGTGACCAGAACATAGGGCTTTTTCTATAGGTTTTTTCTTATCACAAACTTCATTGGCGTATTTTATTGTGTTGATGTCTCGTATTGAATTTGGTGTAATATAGCGTTTGTATCTAGTTCTATGAAAAGACTGTTTTATTGTTTGACTATAACAAGTATGAGTATAACTTTGAGTTCCTCGACTCAAATTTCACGGGAACAATATTCTTCGTATCGTAGAAACATACATTTTTCTTTATTTATTTATTGCACTTTGAATTACAATAAGTATTAGGCAATACATTAATGTTAACAAGGGTCTATAATTTTAGATAGATAAGACAGTTAAGAAAATAATGAACACCTAAAGTTAAGAAAGTATCTCACAAATATAGTGAGATTGCGTTGTCTTTGCTTCACAATGTTTGAAAGAGATTGTAGGTATTGTGTTGACTAAATATTTGCTTATCACAAAACCTTGAATGACTACTTACACAAATAAATTCTAAGCAGAAAAGTTGGCATAATAAAGCTATTTGACGGCCGCCTTAGTCGAATGCTCAGATCGCTGGGTATTGGCCAAGAGGTCCCGGGTTCGAATCCTGATAGGGGCAAACTTTGCGATGACCACAAATGTTTGTTCCCGAGTCATGGTTGTGTAAATGTTTATGTAGTATATTTTCAACATTTATATACATAATTATATTAAAAATTTGTCCGTCATCTAGTATCCATAACACAAGTGGTTAGGCTACTTACTTTGGGCTAGATGATAGGTGTGAGTGTAAAAAATATTTAGTATTATTATTATTATTTCACACACAATTAATTTATATAAATCTTCCCATCTAGCTCTATAAGAATATGCTAAAACTGATTATTTTCTGTGTAATAAAACGATTATTATGATTCCAACAGAAACAGAACTACATACACAGAACTCACTCAAGCTGCTAACAATAACAATTTATATTTTCGACAGGCCAGACAAATAGATTGTTATGTCTCGTTTAGTTTTGACTAAACATTTCGCTCTGATGCGGGTTACGTCCGCGCGTCCCGAACTTGGGGCTATAAATTACTTTCTCACATCTGTAATTTAGCCCGACAATGTAGACAGCGAAAGTAATTTGACAACCGAAACATAATTGGTGATGCCTATTGCCTACCATAATAATATATGTTGGGCGAAAAGACAAATTGCAGCAGAATGCAGCATAGTGCAACACTTTTTTCTTTTGTTCTTTAATTCTCATTTTTAATTGTCTTCTGTGTTTTCTATGAGGTTGGTAAATGTTTTCTATCTTTCTTCACTGCCATTCTAGATTGCTCAAAATTTGCTACTCTCTTTTATTAGAAAACTTCTAGAGCAATATGGCGTTAGGGTAGCAATTAAGCTAAACAACGTCAGTATTATATTTATGAAGTCACAAGTACTCAACAGTCAGCAAGTTTTTAATTCTTGCGTGCCTAAAGTTAGGTGCATTGTCTGTTTATGCATACAAATATTCACATTCACGAACACACAGAAACAGACACACAAGCATAAAACTTTCTTTTTTTTTCAATATTGCTAAATATAAGTTAAAATAATTTAATGTCCATGATATGCTATTTGATATGCTATGGTGACATGGTGACAATTGTATGTATCAAATGGACACTGAATTCCATACTACAGACCTGCCTATTGGAATACAAATACATCAATCACAAATTGTAACACATTTTTCGTAAATAAATTAATATTTAAGGAGATTGGGCCATAACCCACCACGCTGGCCCAGTGCGGGTTGGTGGGTACTAACGACTGCAGATGCAGCCGGGACCAACGGGATAGGGAGGGCCCGTGCCCCAGCAGTGAGGACAATTGATGAAATTAATATTTGCCTATGTTATAGATTCTCAGCTATTGAGCGGGTGTTTTCATTATTATTATTGTAATATTGGTACGGCGATGCCTTTTATCTTAAGCTCGCGTATCTATCTCTACTATGGGTATCATTTTACGACTAATGGCCATAAATATGATACGGAATACGATGTTATTATAAGAGTTCCATTGTTGTAACATTGGAAGTTTATAATATATTATCAGTGTTCATGATATTGCGTATCGTAGGCACTCTTTGAAGAAACTTAGACGTAGTTAAGAGAACGTTGTGAACTAAAATAGATAAATTGATACAAGATTTTTAAATTTTCTGTCTCTGCCTGCCTTATTACAACTCATTTATTGTTATGTTATAAAGCCTGTCATTATATTATTTAATCTCTTCATAGATAATAGTAACTGCAAGCAGCAACATTTTATCGATCAGTATTGATACTACAGATATTTTTATCGATAAGCCTATCTTCTATATCAATGTCAGAGTATAAAAATAATTTAGGCAAACTCAAAGATTTAAAAATGTTAATACTGGCAAAGATCAATCACCCTGTCAAAAACACTGGATTCTTTCATCGCCTATAGGGTATAAGAAAAACAGACTATCTGAGACAAATTATGTCTTAACGCCTCTCTGCTCCTTGAAATAAATTGTCAATCTATCTATCGAAACCAATTTTATTTTTATGCCAGATAGGAAAGCTCTTGGCTTTCATCTCACCTGATGGTAACTACTAACGATAAGGGTCGAAGATGAAATCGAGCTTCTCCTGGAACCCTCAATTTATTCAAAAACGGGTGGAATCGGGAACATAAATAAGCGTCATTCCTAATGATAATTTTTCGGGTGAAAACGGGAACGGGTGGAAACGCCACTAACCCCACCACAGAGGGGCTGTCTATCTTATCACAATTGTCGGAACACAATAATGCTATTAAAATTGTTTTTATTACATTTAAAATACATACAAAATCATATTTCTAAACATTACATTTTTACAATATAAAACATTAAAAATAAAACATTTAAAAATACAAAAATGCAGTTCCCCATCGGTAGCAAGATCAGGGTCCCGGCTGCCGGTGGTTAAGGATCCAGAGACAGGAACCTCCTCACTATACGCGCTGTGTCCAGAAGTACTGCCTTCTGCATCTGACTCTTGACCCAACCACCTAGCGCGAGCCTCTTAAGATGTTTATCGAGGCTCTTGGCTATCAAACCATGGGCAGATATAACTATCGGACCAATAATTCCTGAATCAATGTCCCACATGTCAACAATCTCGTGAGCTAAATCAAGATATTTGTTTTCTTTATCTTTTTCGGCTTTCACAAGGTTGTCGTCATGAGGAACAGCGACGTCAACAATTTTTGCGCGGCGTTCATGTCGATCTACTAATACAATATCAGGCTTATTAGCTACAATAGTCCTGTCTGTAATGATAGATCGATCCCAATACAATTTGGCATGGCTATTTTCGAGAACCTGTTCTGGCACATATCTATACTACGGCACCTCTGATGCTACAAGATTGTATTTCAAAGCAAGTTGTTGGTGTATTATCCTGGCCACTTGGTTTTGTCTGCAAATACTCGCCATTTGCGAGACGAGAACAGCCGGAGATTATATGTCTGAGGGATTCACCCGGGCGATGGCACGCTCGGCAAACATCCACTGTGCCATCCTTCAGAATAAACCTCCGGTAGTTATTCGTCATCACAACTTCATCGGTAATTTCACAGACAAAACCTTCGGTTTCATCAAAAAGGTCACCGAAACGGAGCCAGGAGACTAAGGCTAGTAAATTTACGTCGGGCCCATGGAGAGCTCGGTAGAATCTGCCGTGTAACTTCTTGCTTTGCCACACAACGCTGCGGTCCAGAGTACTAAGAACTATAGGTTTGCGCCAGTTTTCTTTAGCTAACTATCCACTCCTCTATAGGAGTGAGTCCATTATCAACAGCAACTACATCTCTATGAATCCCCATATCGACCTGGAGAAAATATTCCCTAAGATTGTTTATCTCGCGGTTATGTAGTGTCTTGGCATTTAAGAAGCCACGCCCACCACACTTCCGCGGGATATACCATCTCATAGTCGATGAACGTGGGTGATGCATACGATGTGCTGTTAACAATTTACGAACTGTTCTATCCTCGGCATCCAGTTCAGTTTGAGTCCATTTAAGTATGCCAAAGGAATACATGAATAGTATAGCGACAGATTTTGTTTAGATGGTGGTAGCTAGCCGGGCGGACTTAAAAAATGTCGTTCCGCTAGCGAAGCCGAGTACAATTTTGTACGTCCCTCGGGATCTAAATTTCGGCAGGCTAACCACTAACTAGAGTACAGAGGCGGCTAAAAATAACGGCCAATTATCAGAGTGAAGGGATTATGTAGTTATATTATCTTAACTTTATGAAATGAATATCAAAAGACTCAAAAGAATAGCAAAGGAACTCGGGTGCGTAAACTAACCACGACAATTTAATGTTTTTTTTTCAGGATCAATGGTGGTGGTGTCTTATTCTCTCATGGGTCGAAGACTGTGCTCCGTCTTGCCTCCATTCGACCAGAATGAGGGCAGCGCAAACAGCCAACAGGTAAATATTTTTTTTAAAAAGATAATAATAATATACTGATACCGATTGAGTACAATGATCGTCAATCTCTCCCGGGTTTGTCATAAATGCGACTGAGGGTTGAAAAATCAACGAAGAACTGGCAGAAGGGATCCAGTTATACCACTTTGTAATATTATTATATTGCAATTTACGTGTTAAAATCAAGACAGCGACAATGAGTAATGGGCAGTAGCAATACTTTTGTACCGGGTGTTAATCCACGTCTTTCTTCCGGAAATTATTATGGGCGTGTTTTATGTATGTGACTTAAATGTAATTTACGTGCCTAATAGATGGCTATAGGCTCGTCGTCGTACTACAAAACTACACCCCTTCTGTCATAAATCAGCATGAACTGAGTCAGCATGGTTAGTGCTCAGAGTGTGCGCTATTTCTGTTACGCGTTGAAAACGCGTTGATTTGCCGAAGCTGGAACAAATTATAGGTATAATTAATTAACTGAAACAACTAGGTCTTGTACGTGGAAAAACCCTAGACATAACACCTGCGTCCGATATGGATTACGCGGTAGAACTGGTTGTTATAACCTTTATTGGATTAACATGAGCGTAAGCTTACGAAGCGTGACTGGAGGGTGTCAAAAGAGAAAACATTGAGTAAGTCTCGCACGAAAAAGGTAGTGCGAGCACATGAATTAATAAACGGAACAGAGAATAACCTTCATACATCCGCGTTAATCGGTTGCACTACTACAAGCACTACTACTTTTGGTTGGTGGTAGGACTTCTTTGAAGTCCACCTGGCTAGCTACCACCACCTTATCAAAATCTGTCGCCATAATAATAATGTTAACAGCATTATTGTGTTCCGACAATGTGTGATAAGATTGCCAGCCCCTCTGTGGTTGAGGGTTCCAGGTGAAGCTCGATTCCATCTTAGGCCCTTATCATCACTTACCATCAGGTGAGATGAAGGGCAAGAGCTTCCCTGTCTAAAATAAAAAAAAAACCACTGGCCGCTGTCGCGCACGCGGCGAGACAGGAAAAAACCGGTTTATGACGCGACGCATAGCCAGTTGCATAATCTCAGGATTAGTGCGACGGCGTTCTTAGGAAGCTTTTACTCTGTTCGGTTTATCGACTCATGTGGTGCGGGCGTCGCGAGGCCCCGTTGATTAATTAGATAATGTCACGAGGTCTCGCCCAGGCGAATTCTGAGGGAACAATACGAGAGGCTATTATTTTACACAGGTGTACACGAAAGTTACGGTGACATTTTTGTTTATTAATGTTCTGTTGCTAAGTTGCTAAATGAGATAGGAGTTCGATGACGCGACGTTAGCGCACTCGGTCTGCGATTGCGCAAACTAAGCCATCATCGCCAAGGCTGGCCATTGGATGGGTGACCAATATTATTTATCTCGAATTACTCAGTGCTACGGAAAGTATCTAGCTTTCACAACCATTTTGAGGAGCTCGCTAGCGCAGTGGCATAGCGCGCTTGGCCTGAGGTTGCGAAAACTAAGCAATGTTCGCTAAGGCAGGTCATTGGATGGGTAACCAAAAATTTATTATCTCGAGTTCCTCCGTGCTTCGGAAGGCACGTTAAGCCAGTGGTCCCGGCTGCATCTGCAGTCGTTAATACCCACCAACCCGCACTGGGCCAGCGTGGTGGGTTATGGCCCAATCTCCCTATATTCTTCCATCCATAGGGAAGGCCCCAGCAGTGGGGACATTAAAGGGCTGGTGATGATGATGATGACGGAAGGTATGTTAAGGCTTTAGATACAAGTGACCATTGTTCCCAAAAATATTATTTACAATTTGTTGGGGGAATTCTCTCTTTAAGTTTATAATACATAAACCTGTACTGAGAGGTTTCCGCTCTTCAATCGGAGTGCAATAATTAATATTTATATGGGTGCAAGCAAGACCAACAGCCAAAAATCCCATGAAAAATGTAACAACATAAAAAGTCAACTGTATGTCGATAGTATACGATAGTATACAATACAATTTACCACTCAGATTGTGTTCATGTACAGAATCATCATTAGCTTAAACTATTTTGCCACAAGAAACAACACAAACCACAAAACAATGCAAAAATATAACTAAATAATAATTTGAAAACTAGCTATATCACAACAATTATCTTAACTTTTTAGCATGATACGTCAATATTACGGAAAACATACTAACCACTATTACATCTTCTTTTCCCTGCCGTTATCTCACTCAAAGTAGGGTTGGCACAACATGTCTTCTTCTTCTATTACTCTCCTCCATCAGACGCGAGTTCAGCATGAACTCCCCTCTTCCTCATATCATCTTTCACGCAATCCGTCCATCTCTTCATTCAAGGTCCATGCACATCCAATACTTAACATACTTCTAGTAACGTAACATTCATCCCTCCTCATCACATGCCATCTGTTCCCCTCAATTGTTCGATTATCGGTGCTACTTTAAAACTTCCCCTGACGAGTTCATTTCTAATCATGCATTTCCTTGTCATCACACACATTCTTTTTTCATCAATCACACACATCAATTAGGGGCTTTTATCTATTAAGATACGCCAGCCCCATTGTTTCTTACCTTATTATAATTTCGATATTACTTATTTATAGGTACATTATTTAGTTACTTCAAATGAAATAGAATCAATGTTCAGGTTTTTTAATTAAGCCACATAATTTCCTTGCAGCATCTAATTTAGGGTTTGCCAGAATGCTTTGGATAAGTCCTACATCCTTACTGTTCAAATTTAGTTCGTTGAACAGTGATTCCCTTTCAGCTCGGTTCTTGGCACAATCCTGCAGCATATGTTGTACATCTTCAACCTTATTACATTCGCTACAGCTAGGGGAATCATCTTTTTTCATTAGGTAGGCAAACTTCGCTGATGGATAGTGCCCCGAACGGAGTCGTAAAGCCATCACACACATCAATTTTAACATTCTCTTTTTTGCTGCATAAATTTTATTTCCTCCCTCGCTTTCATTGCCCAACACTCTGATCCATACAAAACGACAGGCCTTATTAAGGTTTGCACATCAAAGTGACCTAAACGACGCATTTTCAACCTTCAAATTTTTAATGTTAAGTCCAAAACAGAGAGGGCGAATTGGCAGCTAATGTGCGATGTAAAAAGAATAAAGCCGTAATTCTTAATCAAGAATTAACAACTCTCGCGGCAATAGAACAAGAATATTAAACTCGCGATAAACAAAACGAAACGAATATAAAACGGGTGCGCGCTCAATGGAACGCGAGAATTTTATGGGCCCAGTGTAAAATTACATCTGGCAGACTTCCTTTCTTGTTATTCTTACTTCAAGGCCTGTACTATGATTTTTGTCTGCACAGAGAGTAATTAAACAAAGTACCTACTCAAGTAACGCTGCTGCATGACGACAATGTAGGGCACACAAGGCCTTTACTGTTAAATTTTCAATTTATGTGTGTACAAAAACCAATTAACCTCAATTGGTGTGTAATTAAAATAAGTAGCTACCTACTCAATGCAATTTAGTACACAGCTTTTACAACCGCGTTTAACATACCGCCATCAAATTAAGTGTCGCCCTGTAATGTCCTTCCTGCTGGCACATGTGTGGCCCATAACCCACCACGCTGTCCCAGTGCGAATTGGTGGGTAGCATACCGTGCGAGTCATAAAAGGCTCCTTGGGCTCAATTTACATGTCACTGGAACGAAATAAAAGCAATTTCCGCAACGATCATGTACGTAGAATATAATGCATATCGTCACAAGGTAATCGCGAGTAAAAAACGTTACAAAGAATATTAGTGGTTAGAAAAGTTCGAAAAATTATAGTCTTGATGCGGGAATCGAACCCGAGGCCTCTGCCGTCCGGGCAGATGCCTATACCACTCGGCCAAATAAAACGTCTTAGTTCTATGCGCTTAGATATGTCTTTGTTGGACCCGATTCCCGGATCAAGAATTTTTCCATTATAATAATGTGTCTACGCCACAGATTATATTACCATTCAGACGGATCTTCCAATCAGTTTACAGTCATACGGTCATACCATTGATTCCCCCAATTTTCCTCCATTCACTCAATGTCAGTTTTGTATTCACCCTTCTATTTCCTTCCGCCATAGAACCAAGTTGTAAAATACCAATTTACACCTAAATTGTTTTTATTCTTTTGTTCGTCGTGAACATAATGTTAAAATCAAAATTAAAATAGTAATTAAAAGCGTTACCTTGTGATGATCCTGATCTTTTCTTTTGATATTTATTGTATTTTAAATAGTATTCTGATCGGTGGTCTTTTGTTTTGTAGAGACTTCGAATAGTACGAGAAAGGAAGAGAGTCGCCTGGATTCTGCTGCTGCTAGCAGTTCTGTTTGCCCTCTGCTGGCTGCCCTACAACATTCTGCAGCTGCTCATCGACATAAACGCAGTGCAGGTCGACTCTGTGTCAACCGCTCTGCCGTACACGCTTCTACTGGGTAAGTTGAGCAAGTTGCCACCATAATCGCTCTTGTGTCACACGAGCTGACTAAGCAGTAAATATGTCGAAGTTTTTTTTATACTAGACAGGGAAGCCCTTGGCCTTCATTTCGCCTAACGGTAAGTGACGATAAGGGCCGAAGATGGAATCGGGCTACAGAGGGGCTGGTTGTCTTATCACACATTGTCGGGGCGACAGATTTTGATAAGATGGTCTTAGCTAGCCAGGCGGACTTGAAATAAGGCCTACCACCAACCAAACCGAGTACTAATTTGTACCCCCCTGGGGAGCGAACCCGGGACCTCTGGATCTTAATTCCGGTGGGCTAGACCGAGACGGCGGTTAAAATGGATGGAAACAGGCGTGTGTGGTACCCCAAACCCAAATCGTTTCCCACCGTAAAAGGCGCCTAAGTGTCAAATCAGTGATACCGAATGAGCATAACGATGTAAAAGGGGGCGAGTTTGTTGGCATCTACCGGGCACGAGAATCACATTACATAATCCACACCTATTTATCCCGAAGGAGTAGGAAGAGGTGCATTTCGACAACTATGCTAAAGTCACATGACTGTAATAGCCAACTATTAGGTACACAGATCGCAGTGTGGTGGTATAATAAATACGGTGCTGCCCACTTATTGAGAAATGGGGTGGTGACGTTTGATCTAGGTTTCATTAGATGGGTTTTGGTTACATTAGTGCATAGTTCCAGGCATTATGGCACTAAACGTTTAATTTTAGATAAAGTTAATAAATAATAAATAAATATTTAATAATAAATATTTTTTTTTTTACACTCACACCTATCATCTAGCCCAAAGTAAGTAGCCTAAGCACTTGTGTTATGGATACTAGATGACGGACATATTTTTAATATAATTATGTATATAAATGTTGAAAATATACTACATAAACATATACACAACCATGACTCGGAAACAAACATTTGTGGTCATCACAAAGTTTGCCCCTACCAGGATTCGAACCCGGGACCTCTTGACCAATACCCAGCAATCTGAGCATTCGACCAAGGCGGCCGTAAAGTTCAAATATAAAATCATAATAATTAACATTGCAATCAATTGAACTAAGTATTTCCATGCTATGTTAAAACGATTAACTAATTAAACCTTTTTCACGCTTCCTCAAGCCGTGGAAGACGTATACGCTAACATTTCCAAATGAAGTAACTTTCTGAGTTGTCGCGGGAACAAATTTCCGGATGAAAAGAATTCTATTTATTAAGCTCGGATTCAGCTGTCAGCCCAATCTGATACGTTAAATCGGTTTCGCTTTTGGTACGCTTAAAATAACCAAATTAAATGTACATATGTCTTTCTACATGGAACCTTGATAATATTCCATACAAGAGTAGGTTCACACTACAAATCGCTTGTAAAACCTAAGCAAAAACCTTGAGCAGTATGGATTGGAATGTTGTTATTACAATTACTCTTCCGTTCATTGGTCTCTCGAAACGAACTATTCGTTCCGTTTCTTTTCTATACATTCATTCATCACTAGCACATTTCGGGTGTGATTGATGATATGAATCAAAAGGGAGTGGATAACTTGATGACGTCTGACCGATATGAATAGAAGAGGAAACATACTGCGCCGACCCCAGATAGACTAGGAACAGGGCAGGGAGAAGATTTGCCTTTTTTGTGGGCTAAGTGTGTGCGAATTGTGACGGCAGAGCAGAATAAAATTGTCACCACCTCCATCCATCCCGTGGGTGTCGTACAAGGCGACTAAGAGTAGCGATGCCTAATGGGCAACAGCTTTCCTTTCATACCACCTAGCAATATACTGCGATTGGCCAAGAGGTCCCGGGTTCGAATCCTCGTAGGGGCAAACTTTGTGATGACCACAAATGTTTGTTTCCGAGTCATGGTTGTGTATATGTTTATGTAGTATATTTTCAACATTTATATACATAATTATATTAAAAATATGTCCGTCATCTAGTATCCATAACACAAGTGCTTAGGCTATACTTACTTTGGGCTAGATGATAGGTGTGAGTGTAAAAATATTTATTTATTTATTTATTATTTATACATGGCAATAAGCTCGCCACCCATTACATGGGACCGCAATTGGCGAAACGTGGCTAATTCACCTCTGTATACCTATGTATGTATGCACACCTATGTATGTATGAAATAAATATTGCCACTGTCACTGTTTCAGGTCACGCGAACTCCGCCATCAACCCGATCGTGTACTGCCTGATGACGCGCAACTTCAGGCGATCGCTGCGCAAGCTCATCTGCCACGACACCGGTAACATAAACTCTAGTACTCATTTCCATGTAAGTTCACATTCAACGGTGGCAGTTTGACAACATTTCAAGTTCGCAGGAGAAAAGATTCTGTAATGTTTGTTCTCTTTGAAGGAGCACTACAAATTACAGGATCTTCTGAAATAAAACAGCTTTTACCCACTAGGCTGGCGTATATTATGGTATTTGGCATAATTATTATTTATCCCCAAGTTTCGACTACTTAACACTTAACATCAGCCGTGGTCATGGGGACACTACCCGTGACCATGGCTGCTGTAAAGCATGAAATGTCAAACACCTTAACCATACACGAGTTTAATCCGTAAAAGTTTTTTTATTTCAGAAGATCCAGAAGAATTAATATTTAAGCAAATTGTAACTGCTTTCTACAGTTCCTATTCCGACAATTAATTGATAAAGATTTATGTAATTTAATATAGTGAATCTTTATATTATTTTCAGTTTGTTAATTGAACATTATAATGTAAAAGTTGTAAAATATATTATACACAGAAAACTAGGCCAGAGAAGGTAAAAAAAGATCTGTATGTAAATTTCCGTTTTTTCCCGTCTTTATCTAAACCAGCACATTTATTGTATTGTCTTCAGTGATGTCCAAGTTTAAATTATATTCAGAACGCTTTCAATGAAACGTCTAAACTAAAACCGAAAGATATTGAGGTAGATGCTTTGGCTACTGAATACATTAAAACCACTGTTCTTAGAGAAAAAGTTAGAAAGGTAGTATGAAAGAAAGAAGAAAACAACTGTGTATTAAATACAAATTTGAGGCAATAAATTGTATTAGTTTTTGAACAGAATCCAACCATCTCCGGTAACTCTAAGGTACTTGCAGAAGCTAATCATATAACTTTGAAATTTTAATTGATGTTTTTTTAACTGCAATAATACAGTGTTGAAATATTGAAATGTTGTCAAGCTGGTAAATACTATACCTTACTTAATGATATCCTTTAATTACTAACGTCCGTACGCAGAGAGGTCAAATGACGTTACTTCATACAAAAAAAAACATTTAAATCTAGATCATACACCTGCTAAGAATAACGACTAGTTTTTAATTGACGAAAATTATGCTGAGGGACCCTTTAATTTAAACTCATGTCTCCGAGTACGGCTGTAAGACTTCTAAATCACAAACCATTCCTTTGTTTTACTCGGAGAAGAAGTATAATACAACCATTCAATGGATTAAAATACGTATTCGACGTCTTTGAATAGAATATTCGCCCTAATAAGGCTGAATATTATAAAAGGAAGGGTAGACTCTGTTGGGAGTATTCTGAGATCATACAAGCTCTGTATACCCTAATCCAATAGCAAGATCTAATAACAGAAGTTATACTCTGAGGATGACAGATAAAACTTTAATAATATAGTCCTTTGACACTTCCGGGTACATTAAACCCTTCATTGGGGGTTAGAGGAAGGGTGTATATTATGGAAATAACAGGCAAAATAAATGTTAATTAGTTTAATGGTTATTTAAAATAAATATTATTTAAATTTTGTAACATTGTTTTAAGTGCCCTTCTACATGCATCTTACCCCCGAATACAGAAACGTTGATCAAAATTTGAGTCTTGCTAAACATTTAAATATTGTCAAAATTGACGTTTTTTCATACAAATTCTGACAGGTAATGTTTGAGTAGCACCTTTCCTCTACTATTAAATCATCTAGTAAACATCGTTTTCAGCTTGCACAGTCTTTACTAATTCACTAAAATTAATTAATGTGTGTGGGATTAGTAGATTTGCAGTTTTTTAACACATTCGCTGACAGCCGTCAGGATGCGGGACAATCCATTTCCTGTTAAAAAGAACACTGTACTACTAAAAAAATGATAATTTATAGACCAGGTGTTGTGTTAGAGGAGCTCGCTAGCGCAGTGGCATAGCGCACTCGGTCTGCGATTGCGTAAACTAAGCAATGTTCGCTAGGGTCGGTCATTGGATGGGTGACCAAAAATGTATTACCTCAAGCTCCTCCGTGCTGCAGAAGGCACGTAAAACCGTTGGTCCCGGCTGCATCTGCATGCAGTCGGTAATACACACCAATGCGCACTGGGCCAGCGTGGTGGGTTATGGCCCTTTCTTCCTATATTCTTCCATCCATAGGGAAGGCCTGTGCCCCAGCAGTGGGGACATTAGAGGGCTGGTGATGATGATGATCTGTCAGTCGACGGGTAATCATTTATTATAGAAACTTCAACTGCCGCAATATGGTGAGTTTTTATTGTCAGCGAATGGTGTTCATTAATCCAAATGTCTGCTAATCTACTTTCAGTGTCTATATGTATTAGCCTCTTGATTATTGATAATCGATAATTATAATATAGAGACTGACTATGGCTCCAAGAAACCAGAATCATGTTGTTTAATAGACGTTGTAACGTTGCGCGTTAAATTTATCAGGTTGGTAAATTAGTACACCCTGAAAGTATATTGCATACCAATTGACGTTTATCTGACGTCACAAGTTATATGGTATCAATCTTAATATCATCTAAATTACACCCACCATAGCGAGACCCTTGACAATTACCTTTATGTTTTATCTATAAATTGTTTGAATGTATTATGATGAAATACAAAGTCAAAAAGGACAATGCGTACATTTAGAAACCGAACAATTAAAAATTAAATATATTAAATTAAATTATCAAACACCTGACCATAAAGTGGACCTTTACACCCGCTACGCGTACGTAAAATCCCAGTTCCTATTCAGTGGATGACATAAATGATCTATGATCTTACCTAGGGCGATAATAAGAACGCGCCCTCGACTTCGGCTCGGGCATGAAATACTAGCGGTAGCGATCTGTGAAATTCTTTGCTTTATCGCCCTTGGTATGTAAACTACTATTTATTTTAATGTTTTTGAAAAAAACAACGCCACAGGTTTCTTTTTCGATCTACTATATTTACAACCTCCATGTCCAATTAAATAGTAAGGTCCAAGTAATGATCTCTTTTATTACTTACAGCAGGCTTATTCCCAACAGATGCAAGGCTTGCGTCAAAAGTCTAACACCTCCAGCATGAGAACTTGCACCACTGTGACCTTCAGAAGCAGTCACAATCAGATCCCAAGAGTCAACGGCAATCCAAACATCCAATACGGAAGAGTGAACAGAAGTTCCATGAGAGAGAACGGATTGAATCGTTATTCGAACGGGCCCCAGTTCTTGTAGATGATGATGTCGTGGATGTCTCTCGGATGAAATGATGTTACATACATACATACGTAAAATACGCCTGTGTCCCCGAAGGGGTAGGCAGAGGTGAATAAGGACCCACTTTTCGCCAAATATATTATGTTAGGTCTCATTCAATAGGTGGTGAATGTATTGCCATCTAGAGGGCGTGTCAATCGCAGTATATTGCTAGGTGGTATAAGAGGAATGCCCTTAGATGCCTTAGACGCCATCTCTTCCATGGGTGCCCGAGACCCATGGAAGATATGGGGGTGGTGACAATTGTATTCTGCTCTGCCGTCACCACACGGCTTTCAACTTGCAATATACAATTTAGGTGCAAATATTATAATAATAATATATTAAAATAGAGAAATAGAATAAGGAATGACTAATCATGGGATTTAATGTGTTTTGATTTCGCTGTGTGGTAATTTAGTTTTTTTTCTCTTATAAATGTAATATCGGATTTTTAGTATTGTATAATGTATTTGTTATTCTATTATTTGCTAGTCATATAACATTTTATTTATTGATTTATGTATGATTTGTGTTTTGATCTTATTATTAGAAACAGTTATGAATTGTGTACGTCTGTTTGTAATTATTGCTTTCGATAAAGCGGTAGATTATGTTGTGTATATTTCCCGTATTTTATTTTTAAGTTAATACAATGACATTGATATGGTAACATTCAATTTTGAAAAAATATTACGATGACCACTTTGATGAATGCAAATATAGTATACTGAGCTAGTCATTACTTTATAGCCGTATTTTGGTAGGCCAAGGTGGTAAATTTTGGCCCCCAAATAAAATTAATATAATATTATGCTTATAGATTATGTTTTCATGACAAATGTTAGTAAATTGTCAATGTTGGAATTAATGGGTAAAGATACAAGGTGATATGGTTATAAACTTACCTTTGTGCATACTGTAGTGTTTTATTTAACAGTGTATCTCTTATTTAATAAAGATTAGCAATAAGAACATCGAATGTCATTATTTAAGAATAAACATTGAATAAGAAGTAATAACAATTACCGACAGCTTAAAATATGGTATGTAAATAAAGTGTCTATTTTATTATTTGCTTTCATTTTTGTAAAACCTCCAAACATCTGTTGCTTTAAATAAGGCAAAAAACAATAGTGTTTCATTTTGGATTGATAATACCAAAATCACTAATCTGCACTGGGGCAGCGTAATGGCTTACGACTCATTCTCCTTATATTATTCAATCCACAGAAAAATCTCGATGCTTTGATCAACTGATCCCGCTCAAAACTTATCCCGCGGAATAAGTTGTCCATCTGTCCCAGCAGTGGAAATACTGAAATGAAATGAACTGTTGGTCTGATTGCGAATAAAATAACAGAAAATATACCCAAAGAGGCTTGGGACAGGCAGGGTTGGTGTCAGGCAGGCAGACTGACTGTAAAACCTAAGCCAAAACCTTGAGCAGTATGAATTGGAATGTTGAAGACGTCCGACTCTGAATGGATGGCTTGATGGCGTCTGAACGATATATGAATGGAAGAGGAAACACCGACCCCAGATAGTTTGGGAACAGGGCAGGGAGAAGAAGAAGAAGGTTGGTACAATGTGAATTTATAGTCTAATTTTTCATTTTAGAATTTTCACCGTATAATCTTAAATAAAGACTCAAAAAAAATATCATTGGTAAAATTGATATTATAAACACAGAATTATTTAAGACAAAATTATAAAAGCGAGAATGGCGAAAAGCTCCATCTAGTTACGAAATGAGGTTACGGGCATGGAGAGCTTCCGACGAACTTTGCCTTCAGAAAGCAGGAATGAATTCAGAAGTTTTAGCTACCTTAGCACAGATGGCGATGTCTACTACTGTTTGGTAAATAAATTCCGTTTTTGATAAACAAACAAAAGGCAGGTAGGTATGAAGCGGTAATTTTTTATATCCATTATTGGTTCTTTAAAAAAGCAAACTAAACGACCGGAAGCTAACTTAAATGAGCCGGATAGAAAATAATAACTATTCGGACTTAGTACTTTTATTTAGAAAAAAATTTGAACAATTTAATTGTATATTAAAGTAAAGATTTACGTTTTACAAATAAATTTTAAATTCTGTTCTCTAATCACTAATATTTTTTAGAAGCATGGTGTATAGTGCTTCGCCTTACTTTTCTCTACACACATAGAATCATTATAAAGTTACAAATAAAATTTTTCGGCCTTCTCTTTTTGGGATTCGCATACCTACTTACTTATATTAATGTCGAAAAATTAAATAATTAAACATGATCAGGCTCATAAGATTCGACTTATTTAATGGTGTGTTCTATAAGAAACACTATTAGATTCCGAACGCAATCTATTACCATTATTGAACGAGTAAATAACTCACACACAAACGAGTAAATAACACAAAAGTTTTCAGATCAGAGAATATTACTTTTTACTTGGAAACTAAAAACCATTAATTGAATCAAGTCAACGAGTAGTAAGTACGGTAATACTACAAATTTGATTAAATAGCAGACGACTCAATGGATCACTAAATCACTAGTGATAAAAACGCCTTGACGTTAGACAGCTTACTAAATTTGATTAGGAGGAAACAGCAAGTAATTTTTAAGTAACAATCTAAAGAAAATTGACTTTTTCGGTCACAATATCCTTAGAAGGGAATAATATTTTCTATTATTTCAAGATTAGGTTATTATTACGAATACAAAATAAACTCGCTATGCTTGAAGTGTTGTTTATCACATCCTTCAGACATCCACTGCTGGTAACAAGTAATGTAGAAACGTTAAAATTATGTATGAAAACATTCACTACTAAATCTTTAAATTGTGAATAAACGGGATATATACCACGTACCATCCATGACAGTCATCCGTGACCCTGGCGCATGTAACTGTTCCGAAATATCGGAATCATAACAAAATCCAGGTACGTGGTATAAGTCCCGTTTATTCACAATTTAAAGATGAAAGTGACCACGTAAGCTTAAAACAATATATTCACTACTAAAGATTGCTGTCGAAGAATTACCCAAAGAGGGTTTGTGTCAGGCAGGTGGCCGGCTGTAAAACCTATATAAGCTGTAACCTTAAGCAGTATTGATTGGAATGTTGTCATTCCAGTCACTCTCTCCGTTCATTGGTCTCTCGACATAATCCTTTCAATCAGTTTTCTATACATTCATTCATCAGTAGCACCTTTTCGGTGTGATGGATGATATGAATCAAAAGGGAGTTGATGGCTTGATGACGTCTAGCTTGTGTGAATGGAAGAGGAAAAATATTGCGCCGACCTCAGATAGAATGGGAATAGGGCAGGGAGAAGAAGATGCATACATCTCGCCTTTATCCCCAAAAGGTTAGGCGGAAGGGTGAGGTTAATCACCTTCCGGAACTAACGGCTTAACGTGCCTTCTGAAGCGCGGAGGAACTCGAGATGATAAATATTTGGTCACCCATCCAATGACTGGCCTTTGCGAACAATGCTTAGTTTCAGGAACCACAGGCCGAGCACGATCACCATTGTGCTAACGAGCTCTTATTTGCTTAGCTTTAATTCGAAACAGATTAAATAGAAACTTTTCACTATAAAGATTAACTGCCGCACTCAGAGACATCTATTAACGTTAATGAGCCTACTAATTTAAACAAATGACAACTCAAAACTAGTCACTATCCTTTTAGGACCCATCGTCTAAATTTAAATTATTTTTTTGGCATTAAGTACTCTTTAAGTTAGTTGACGTCTCCGAGTGCGGCAGTATGTAGAACTTAATGAAAGAATAAGATATTCCGTTGCGGAAGCGAGATGTGTAAATAAGTGGACTAATTGGTTCAGTCTTAGCGGCGTCCTCAGGCATTTGTTTAGAAATGGAACGACATACTTAGAAACCAATTGGCTTGGACTGTAGGGGCTAGTATCAAATTAATTAAAAGATATTTCTAAATATATTCGTCTTCTTCTTCCTGCACTGTTCCCAGTCTATCTGAGGTCAGCGCAGTATGTTTCCTCTTCTATTCATATCGGTCTTTTGATTCATATCATCCATCACACTCGTCACACTGGAAAGGTGTTAGAGATGAATGAATCTATAAAAACGGCGGAAAGGACCATTAATTAATTATGCGTAATATAGGCAATTTCACAAATACAATATTCTCTTTGACTGCCGACAATTTATTTAGCTCATATTAATAAAGTCTGACCCTAAGTTAAGGCTTGCTGCTGGCGCCACTAATTTCCTAAATATCCCAGTGGACTTTCCATTTTATGACAAAAGTCTCAAGGTTGAAAGACGATTGGATTTTTTTGTCAATTTCGTATATTATTATATGTAACGCGCTGTTGACAGTAGGAACTGACTAAATAACCTCCTCATACAGAAACACTAATCAAATTTTGAGCACTGTTCATAAAGTTAAGTGGACAATATCTGTCAGAATTTGTATGGAAAAACGTCAATTTAGACAATACTTAAATGTTAAGCAGAACTCAAACTTTGAGCAGCTTTTCTGTATTTTGGGGTAAGTGTACGTAATTCTGCAGCATTCCGTACATTACCGCTTCATTGTGACAATCTAAAGGCTCTTGAGCCCTCGGCTGTCAGCTGTCATAATAGTTTTAATTAGAACGCAGGCTGGCGTTGTTCTTGAGGGGAGACGAAATGAAAATTCTATTTCTAGGGTATAATAAACATACATACATAAATCACGCCGTATACCCGAAGGGGTAGACAGAGGCGAATCAACACCCACGTTTCGCCAATTAGCACAGAGCCCACGCAATAGATGGCGAACCTATTGCCATGTACCAGGCCCAGTAATAATTTTCGCAGTTCGGCTAAATCATGTTATTCAGTCGAATAATTCAAGTTCGATAGTAATTTAGACTTTATTTTCCTTGTAATATTTAAACTGGAGTTTTATTCCGTCGTCTTATAAAACAGGGCACTTTCAGAGATTTTATCTCATTTAACTAGAAATTAGCCTGCTAAAAGCTTTTGCAACCACTCTGCTTCGTATGAATCTAATAAGATCTTTTTTTACTACACCATGTTAAGGAAAATCTAACAAGGTAGCTCGAAATCACACAACGTTGCTTGAGATGATTATTTCCGAAAATATTTTTTTTGGCAAGGTAAAAAATAATAACTAATCCAAATTTGATAACTTTACTAATATTATTTTGAGTCCATTCAATCAAAATACAAAAAATTATCGCCAACCCAATTCTTTCCGTGACTAAGGTCTAAAACCCATTCCCACTGTAACACCTTTTTTTTAATGAGGGAGAAATGCTATTTATCCCATTGTAAAACCTAGCAATATATAGCGATTTAGTTGATTTAGTTATAGGGAAAAAGGCTCGCCCCCATTACATGGGACTGATGATAGTTGGCGAAACGGGTGTTAATTCACCTCTGCCTAACCTTTCGAGGATAATATTAAGTAGTCGTGATTTATGCGTGAAAGTTATTCAATCGCCAGCTCTCAGTATTTTGGCAGAAACCGACGTGAATACTTAATCGGTCCCAAGACTTATCATGTAAATAAGGAGCGGTGTGAGCACACATCCTAAGCCTCCAGTTTGCTCAGGTCTCCCGAGGGAGGTCAATAGTCATACTAGTTAAACACAACCCCCAAACCTCATTCTGTTAGTAGTTCTAACCGCATGATTGTACGTTTATTAATATAATGTTTTGCCTTTATTAAAGCAGACAGAATTTCTATACCTTCCGCTTTTCTTGAATTCTGAACTGTGTAAAAAATTATAATACAAGTATTTTAGCTCCTATTCAGGAAATGTACACTGCCGCGGACTGTGCTATAAAACAAATGAAGTCCTATGAATCACGAGTTATAAAGCTTGTTGTAACGAACTAATTGAACGAATTTTACCGACACAAATTACTTTTCAATTGAGTAATTATATTTAAGTAATCAATAATACTGAACTGGCAAGACGTCAATTTTAAACAGAAATAAGCTTTAATAAGCTTTTCTAACTTTGTAGAAATATTTTTTTTTATTAGAAATGAAAACCGAACTAGTGACGTGGACGAATTTGGTAATTATATAATATTTGAAGCTAAAAATTATTAAATTTTAGTAGGTAAAAATGAGAATTTAAAAGATTTCTTAAAAATACTACATCTTCAAGAAACTCATATTGTCATTATCATTATCAGCCCTTTTGATATCCTCACTGCTGGGGCACAGGTTTGGTGGTAATTAACAACTGCAGAATATGCTTTATGAATTATGGAGGAAATCTAGATCATTACATTTTGGTCACCCATGAAACTGATTTAGCAAATATTCATTACACTGAGCCATTGAGCCACTGAGCCATCAAGCTTGAAGACAAAACGAACAATTTTCTATTCCACAACTCATCCAACCCCCACCCTGAAATGAAAATTGGCCCATATATTGATTCGGTAATAACACACGACATATGGAAGTCAAGCAATAAAATTAGATTCGTTGGATAATCTCGTCAAGGATTGTTCCGTGAATTCTTCGATATCGAACAAAGGAATAGAATGTACATTCGATTTCGATATTGTTGATGTGGTAAGCAAAATTATCGGGGACCTCGCGATATGTGAGCTAAGCGGCATTAGTTCAACGAAGCGAAAGAGAAGCGATAGCGTCCGACAGATTGACTTCTCTATTGGGTCGCAATAATATAAATTAAATTTCAAGCTTGAAATAATATCCGTTAGTCTCCTTAGCTTGGGTGGTGTCGTAGTATTTTGCTGCGTGTTATTTTATTATAATCATTTGCCTATCCTGTGTGCCTAGCCAAGTGGCATATGATATAACGTTTGTTCGGGATTAGACGAACAAGGAAAGAAAACTAGATTTTCACTTTTGTAGATTTTACTAGGAAATTAGTTTACAGTTGTAATGATTTGTTGTAAGAGAAATTTGAATAGCGAATGAATAAAGAAAAAAAGATGGCGTCCTTGCGTGGATTCCCTCCAACCGTAGGTACATAGAATGACCGCGGCCAATCGCGGTCGCAGCAATATGTGCTTAACGTCGATGGCTGCAAGGTTGAAGTTGGCTTGCGGCGTCGACATCCTCCCAGCCCTTGAAAGCTCTTGGATGCTTTCAAGACAAGTTTGCTTCGGTAGGTAGATAGCATAGGCGATTAAGGGCTCTTCGTACGGTCCCTTGTGACGTGTTCACGTCTGCGACGTGAGGGACTCCATCGCTTCCTGGATGAATCTTGGTTACGCGGCCCAGACGCCAACATAGGGGTGGTGCACTCTCTTCCTTGATGAGGACCAGGTCTTCAAGTTTTAGGTTGCGACTAGTGACTCGCCATTTGCTACGCTGCTGCAGCTCAGAGACGTATTCGAGTGACCACCTTCGCCAGAAATGTTGTTTGTACTGGTCAATGCGTTTGAAACGTTCTAGAGCGGTTAGGTTTTGGTTTGTTAGGTTCGGTGATGGTAAAGCAGACAACGGCCTGCCTATCAAAAAGTGAGCTGGAGTCAAAGGACAAGGATCGTCAGGCGAAGAACTTAATGGGCATAGTGGTCTGCTATTGAGGATAGCTTCGATGTGGCTAAATAATGTAGATAATTCCTCGAAAGTAAGGTGTGTCTGTCCTAAAATCCTACGAATGTGATGCTTAGCTGACTTGACACCGGCCTCAGCTAAGCCATTGAAGTGAGGGGCGTATGCTGGTGAAAATTTAAACTTGATACCCCGACAAGCTCCAAATTCGGTTAAATTATCTCGATTTTGTTGTAAAAAATCATATATTTCTTTGGCAGCGGCAACAAAATTCCTGCCGTTATCGCAGTATATAGTGTCTGGTAGTCCCCTACGGGCTATAAAACGTTTGAGAGTAAGGATAAACGCGTCTTTGCTTAATTCGCTCACAGCCTCGAGATGGACACATTTGTAACAAAAACACACAAATATGCAAAGATAGCACTTAGTAATTTTGCATCCTCTCCCCTTTCGATCGGTAATAAAAAATGGGCCAGCAAAATCAACACCAACCGTAGAAAATGGAAAATTAGGTTCCACACGCTGATTGGGTAAATTTCCCATGATATTAGACAAGGTTTGACCCTTAAACCTACGACAAACATGACACCGCCGAACCACCTTTCGAGCTAAGTTACGGCCTCCTATTGGCCAATATCTCTCTCTAATTGATGCTAAGAGATGTTGGGGACCGGCGTGTAGTAAATTAACATGTTCCTGTTGAAACATCAAATGTGTTAACGGGTGATCAGCCTTAAGAACAGCGGGATGCTTCTTTTCGTAGGGGTAGTTGGAACTAACAATTCGGCCGCCGACACGAATCACTCCAAAGCTGTCAATAAAAGGATTTAGTGAGGACAATTGTCCTTTGGAGGCGGGAGTCTTACCTGACAGTAGCATGTCAATTTCAGTAGGAAAACACTCTCTTTGTGCAGACTTTAAAATTAAATTTAGAGCGTTGTTCAGTTCTTCAACTGAAAGGGCTTGTGTAAGTTTATTTTGGGGATTTTTGGTATTATAAATAAATCGTAATACTCTTGCGTAAACCCTTTGTAATTTAGAAAATTTAGAAAAACGATCGAAATTTACTATAGAGGATAAAGACGAAACATCTACCGAAAACACAGATATATTTTTATTCTGACTAAGCAATTGGCTATCGTCATATGTTATGGGGAAATTAGTGGGCCAAGTTGACTCGTGCCTTGATAGAAAGGTGGGACCATGCCACCACATGGAGCACTCCTTAATGTGCTGAGGGTCTAGGCCTCTTGAGACGAGATCAGCGGGATTCTGCGAGGTGGGAACATGACGCCATGTTGACACATTACTGAGCTCCTTTATAGCTGATATCCTATTTGCAACAAAAATTGGGGTTTTATTAGAAGTATTCAGCCAACCCAATACTACACTGGAGTCGGTCCAAAAAATGTGACGTTTAATTTTACATCTTAAGGCCTTAGTTACAGATGCGGCTAATTGTGCACCTAAAAGTGCAGCGCATAACTCTAGCTTCGGTATAGTAGTGGCCTTTATAGGAGCAACCCTAGCCTTTGCGGTTAGTAAGTGAACAAGCGTAGTGTCTGAGTTACATGATTTTAAATAGATGCAAGCGCCATAAGCTTGCTGAGAAGCGTCACAAAAACAATGCATTTCAATATAATTGTGGTTATGCACTAACACGTGCCTAGGAATTTTTAGAGAGGGAATGTGGGTCAAATGTTGGACAAACTTTAACCACCCATTTAGTATATCCTTTGGGACGGGTTCATCCCAGTCTAATTTTTGGGACCACAATTTTTGTAACAATATTTTTGGTTTTATTGTACATAAAGATAACAGACCAAGTGGGTCGAAAATTTTAAATGTTGTAGAAAGGATAGATCGCTTGGTTACTACTTCCGGTGATTTAAAATTATATTGAAAATTTAGGATGTCAGTATTAGGGGACCAGCCAATGCCTAGGGTACTAGTGGCATTGCTGATTATTAAATTTCCGTTTTCAGGTAGGATTGAATTATTTTGAAAAAGATCGGATAGATTAGACAGGTATTTACGTAGTGGGAAACAACCTTTCTCTAATTGACTACTTACACAGAGTTGAATGTGGCGGAGTTCATCGGCTGAATCACTGCCTGTAAGCAGATCATCCCAATAAAAGTCTTTCTGAATTATTGTTTTGATTAGGGAATCGTCACATTCTTCTCCTAGTTGCCATATGCACCTAGTACTCAAAAAACTTGCGCTAGAAAAACCATAGGTTATAGTATTTAATCGTAAAGTACTTATTGGATCTGACTCATTGTCACGCCATAAAATCAGCTGAAGGTCACGGTCAGAATCATGCACATTTACCTGTCGATACATTTTTTTCTATATCCCCAGAGAGGATGTACTTATATTGGCGAAATCTGAGAAGGATGTTAAACAGAGAATCTTGTATCGTAGGTCCCACCATTTGGATGTCATTCACAGATAGACCTGTAGTAGTGCGAGCTGACCCGTCAAATACGACACGTAATTTGGTAGACTCACTTTTTTCACGAATGACAGGGTGGTGGGGAAGGAAATAGCCATTTAATGGAAATTTTACGTTACATGTCGATAGATGACCGAGATTAGCGTATTCGTGAATAAATTGACTGTAGGCTAGTTTTAACTCGGGTTGTTTTCGAAATCGGGATTCTAGGTTAAGAAATCTCTTTTTGGCTAAATGGTAAGAGTCTCCTAAATAGTTGCGTTCACAACGCAGTGGTAGGCTTACTGAAAATCGCCCCGTACTCTCGCGGATAGTAGTAGAGAGAAAATGTTGCTCACACTTTCTTTCTTCCTCGGAGTACGAAGTTATTTGTGGGATGTTTTCTAGCTCCCAAAAGAGTGTCATTTGTTGATCTAATTTGTTGTGAAAATCGGTTTCCTCATGGGATGAAAAATTAGGAACGGTCTCTTTTAGTGAGAAATTGCACATTACGTGTTTTGGATGTGGTGGGGATGGTAGGCCAGGTAGTGGTCCTGCAATCAGCCACCCTAATTTAGAGTTTCGGAGATTAGGTAAATTATCTCCTAGACAGCGCTGCTCAGAGCCTATTAGGTCCCAAAAGAGATCTGCTCCTAATAGCATATCTATAGGCGCCGGTTCGTAAAACTTAGGGTCAGCTAGTTGGACTTTAGGTAATTTTAGAGCCTTTATATTAAAGGTTGATTTAGGTAAATCGTCGGTAATTTTAGGTAAAACTAAACAAAATAAAGATCTCTCAAATGAGCTTGACAAAGATTTTAAACGGAGGGCACATCTCTCTGTATTTAAATTAACTGGTATTTGACCGATACCAACAATATTGACATTTGATGGCCTAGGACATAGATTTAGTTTAGTCTTTACAGCCTCACTTATAAACGAAGATTGACTGCCACTGTCAAGTAAAGCTCGCACGGTCAAAGTGTCATTAGAAATAGGATTAGAAATTTGCACCTTTGCAGTGCACAATAAAACTTCGGGAGCGCATAAAGCTGACAACACACAGGTGTTACTAGAACTGTTATTATTGTGAATATGCAAGAGAGTATTGTGTCGTTTTTTACAAACACGACAAGAGCCTGGAAGCTTACACTTATCAATGTTATGACCAGCTCTGAAACAGTTTTCACACAAGTTAAATGTTTTCACAATGGAATTCCTATCCTCAGGTGATTTTGACTTAAAAGAAGGGCACTCAAACAGGCGATGACTAGCCTTACACACAACACACTCAACGACTTTATTAGAGATAGGAGTATCCTTGGAAGTCACTATGAAAGATTTAGTTTGGGTCTTGTGCTGATTTATTGGCATAAAATTTTTATTTTTATCAATTTTGTCTTGCTTATTACGATTAACATTTTCGAGAACATCTTCACGACTCTTTAGAAAGGAAAAGAAATTGCTCAGTGTAGGAATGTCGGGTAGTGAGTTTCTATACTCTTCCCATTTAAAAGAAGTGGTGTTATCTAATTTTGCCGAAACTATATATATATAATTAACACGTCCCACTTGTCAGTGGGTAGCCCTAACGTATT
>OZ008343.1:0-84660 GCA_963931975.1 Cataclysta lemnata | reverse complement strand
ATAGTATGCCCTGAAGAAACGCCCCTTAGAGATCTATTCGAGCAGATTTAGTATTCGCATGTTCTAGAAGTTATGTTGACTTTTACTAATTTAAAAGTTCTGTTGTGCCATCACCACACGACAGACTGTTCCCAATTCTATTTAGAAAAATTCCAATTTAATCATGGTGATAGCGATAGGCTAGTTGACAAATTTTGGAAATGGGATAAATCTATACCTTCCCGTCTAACTTACACAAAATATTATTTTAACAAAAAGTTCAAGTTTTCAAAACCCAATTTAAAATTTGCCTCGAATACGGTGAAGACTGTCATGGCTTGAATGACGTCACGGTATACCATTTTCTATGTAGTGATGACTACAACTTGTACATTGCCCGTCAAATAAACAAATGATGTCACGCTCTCTAGCACGGGACATGGGCAAAATCTCTCTCCGCCACTTGACAGTGTTCTGTCTCAGGATTTAGTGGAAGTTAGAGCGAGAGGATGAGAAAAATATTTTGTTTTCCCTGAGAAGATTTTCTCCACATCCCGTGCTTACGACTTCTGATTGGTGTTTAGTGTCACGTGGCTACATGCCACTTTTTGTTGATTTTATTTAACAAAAATAATAATAATCTTTAGATAATAAGATAAAAAATAAATGATGTTGTTTTTTGTTAACTACATACATAATTAATCATTAAAAATTCTAAGTCAACCGATTTATTCTTAGTGGAAACAGGCCTATTACAGCAAATATTTCCATATTTATTACCTTTAATTTTCTTATCTTTGTTTTTTTAAAGTATCAGGCTTTATTTGCTTGTTCATTTTATGCGCATTCTATTTTCAACATCTAAATCAAAACCAAACCTTTCCTTGCAAAGCACTGAAAATTTTTCACAACCTTTTACTAATCAAAGGTTAAAATTGTAGCCCATTTCCAAAAATACTACATACCTTTCCATCCAATTATATAACCCATTTTATTATTTAAAAACACAACTATCCTTATAATTGCATCTCAATCAGGTGGTATGGTATATTCCAACCTATACAAATAAAAATTTCAATAACGTTAGCAATTAGCTGCATACAATCACTACTGTGGTATGTATATGTCGTGGCCAAATCGTAGAATTGATCACTTCATGATGTGGCCAACCATTTCATGAAATGGTGGCATTTCATGAAATGGCCAACTCTAACTAACCACATC
Organism: Cataclysta lemnata; assembly: GCA_963931975.1. Lineage (NCBI taxonomy): Eukaryota > Metazoa > Arthropoda > Insecta > Lepidoptera > Crambidae > Cataclysta > Cataclysta lemnata. The sequence continues at coordinate 83,457 of OZ008343.1, read as the reverse complement.
ATGATAATGGTCTGGCCAGATCAATGAATAAACCACGTTTAACAATATGAACAGCTAAACACATAGTTATTTCATGATATGGCCAAACATTATTAATCATACCGTAAAATAGTTACATTAACCACTGTTAGAGGCGCTTATTTCGATTTGTTTTGGTGATGCATCATGGCGGCGGACAAATAACCTAATAAACAAACTATTAGTAATGTTGTAATTGAAGATAAAAGTGAAGTGAAAGGTCGTTACAACACCAAATTATTAGAATTTTACGTTTTAAGTCACTCTAAAAATGAGCGCAACTTAAAAATACTAAACATTACCTACATTAATGATATGGCCAAACGTGGATGGTCATATCATCAAACATTGAAGTTTCAACGATATGGTCAGTTTTAGCTGGCCATTTCATGAAATGGTCGGCCACATCATGAAGTGATCAATTCTACGATTTGGCCACGACATATACAAGACAATTTAGGGTTTAAAACAGTGATGAGTAATGGTGTTCCTATTATACCTCCCAGCAAAGTAATGCGATTTGCTTGTCCTATAGATGGCAATAACCTACTCACCCTATTGCTTGGAACCTTTCAGACCAAACATACTTAGCGAGATATGCTTGTTAATATTCCTGTGCTTACCCTTAGAGATAAATAGGAGTTATATAATGTTTGGTTGTAAATTTTCAAAAAGCTTTCCCATCCTTACTATCTATGAGTATATCTATGCTCTTTTGTTTTCTTTTGCTTTCTATACTCCTTATCTGTGAGTATACCTATGCTTTTTTGGTTGATTCTGTGATTTGCCAAATCTTATATAACAACTAAGTCCTTTTATGGCATATTCATAATATTGCAACAGTCACTGACTGACTGTATTAAACACCTATATTTTACCTTAATACCCTGAGTCATTTTACAAGTCTTTGTCATTTTTAAATCAGAAACTTTAAGTTTTGAATTAAACTAAATTTTGTATTCTGAGGACACTATTAATCTTAAAACTGTTATTTAGGACTTTTGTAGTCTTAAAAACAAAAAATCTGTGCTAATTCAAAATAGAGAGAAACCTGTTTGCAATGATTTGGTGTAATGATTTAATCACATTTGGGATTCTTCAAAAATGTTTTTGCTTAAGACAGTAGTTATCATAATTATAGTTTCTAAAGCAACTCATACTTACAAAGTGCCTCAAATGCTCAACCGCTTCCAGCAAGATCTCCTGGTGTCCAATAATGTACATGCCCAAGTATTCGAGATCGTCGCAGCGCAGCATCAGCAGCCTCTTGCCGTCGAGACCGCGCTTCCGTAGGTCGGGTGCATAGCGGGCCACCGTCGGCCCCAGCCCTATAATAACAATATCGTGACTCATCCACGGTTTCTTCTTTACAATACCACAATACGAACCATCACACTAACCTGATATCCATTCTTCCACTTGGTCCGGGGACCATTCTGCTACATCCAAATTAGCCATAAAAACAATCCACGCGCATTTTATGCGCCACGGTCAATATTGTTGATGTGAAAGTTGTAATTTGGTGTGCAAAAATAAAAAGAAAAGGAAACGAAACAACATAAAAACAAACTGGATTAAAATGTCTCTGTGACATTGACAATTGATTGACATTATTTCTATATTCATAAATAACTTCAATAGTAAAGCGCAAGTTCTTCGTTTATACAGCCGTATTCTGTAAATTGTAGTTTTTATAAATATTAAACAAGAATAAGACATATTATCCATTATTTAAACTTTAAGTACCTAGGTATGTACCTACCTACCTCCCAAAAATAGCGAATGAAATCTAAAATTTTACAAATCTTTATTTGTATGTTGTGCTGACAGCACAAGCACTGCCAATAAGTTAGCTACATTCTCACGAGATGGCGTCGGCTGTTGCATTTGTTAGGAACACTTCGAAGGAACTTATTATTCCCTAAGCATGGATTTATGCACTTTCCGTCCATGTCCACCCCGGGTTCTCTCATTTGCCATTTATTGACAGGCAAATTATATATGTATTCCGTTAGACTTACTTACAAATTCTTCATTTTGTAATTTGTGCAAGTCAATTTTACATAGGTATATATAATACCTACATACGTAAATCACACCTAAAACACCCATTTTTGCCATTTTTTTTACCAATTAAGTTACCTACAGCTTGGCAAAAAAGTGTTTGATATGGTGACAGATGGAATTAATTTTTATTTGCAATAAATATCACTGATTTGCTGTCGTACACTCAGAGTAAAAATTTTATAATTGAACTGCCAGAGTACTACTCTGGCAGTTCAATTATAAATTTTTTTTGTAACTTTGCGATTTATTTGTATTTTAATTTATTAGCTTCAATTCAACGGTTATCTGACTAAAAATAAGGAAAACAAGTGGCGCCCTCATTTTATCCAAACTCTTTTTTGCCAAGCTGTACGTCCGATGTAAAAGTGGCTAGGTATCTATTGGGCACATCAATCGCAGTACATATATTGCTAGGTGGTATCTATCCGTAGTATTCCGACTATCCTCTTTGGTGGTATCGGAGGAAACATCTACCGATGAACACTAATTAATTAATAGTTGAACGGATGCTGTCACTTTTATTTGCTGAATGAAAGACCTTAGCAATCAAATTGTGGGAGCCATCAAAGAAAATCAATCAATCAATTTTAAACCATGACTAACTTCAATCCACGTTATATAACACAGGGGTAGAGCTTAAATAAAATTTTTGCTGGCCTGTAGGCCTATTCCCTAACTTTTTTTGACAGTTGAAAGTGATGATCACCGAACTATTTACTAATACATTGCTGTTATCACAGGACAAGTGTCACAATAGCATTACAGTAAAGTAGTAATGGATAAGTAAAAAAGTTCGGTGATCATCACTTTCAACTGTCAAAAAAAGTTAGGGAATAGGCCTACTGGTAGCGAAAAAATAACGTAGAATAGGCCAGCTCCGACTCATCCCATGGGTGTCGTAAAAGTCGACTAAGGGAGACTGCCCGGTGTAGACCAATAAGCACCTTGGGGCACGAATGGTGGAGGGCAAACCACAACAACAGCATACCCAAAGAGGGTTGGTGTCAGGCAGGCGGCCGGCTGTAAAACCTGAGCCAAAACCTTGAGCGGTATGGATTGGAATGTTGTCATTCCAATCACTCTCTCCGTTTATCGGTCTCTCGACATGATCCGTTCTGTCTGTTTTCTATACATTCATTCATCACTAGCACCTTTACGGTGTGCTGGATGATATAAATCAAAAGGGAGTGGATGGCTTGATGACGTCTGACCGATTCGAATGGAAGAGGAAACATACTGCGCCGACCCCAGACAGACTGGGAGCAGGGCAGGGAGAAGGAACTTTAAATAAAAACTTTCAGATTTTAATATCTCATTATATTTATTTATTATCTTATTATTAACTTGTATAAGTTTGATTGAGAATTTGAAAAAGAGTGGAAATTTTTTGGTCGCCACTCGTCAGTTCATTTTACTTTATAAGACTAAACTGGAATATAAAGTATAATACTTACTTTCACCACTTAGAGGTAACACTAGAGCTTATGTGAAGGATTCCTACCATTTTGTTACTGATATTAAACACCTACATGTTGCTGACAATGAAACCATGGCTAGTTTTGATATACAGTCATTATTTACTTGCCTACCGGTCCATGATTGTATAGAAATTATTAAAAGGAAACTAGTAGATAATAACATGCCTATTGCACATGCAGAACACTGTTTACCATCCGGTTATTTATTGTGGAGTGAGGAATGCAAATAGATGGTGTAGCAATGGGCTCCCCGGTGTCACCCATAGTTGCTGATATCTTTATGGAGGACTTTGAGGAGAGAGCCTTGAGCGCATCACCTTTAACACCCAAGTTCTACAAGCGGTATGTAGACGATACCTTCACAATATTGCCAACTAATGAAATATCTGCATTTTTATCACATCTCAACTACATTCATCCCAAAATTCAATTCACTATGGAGTTGGAGGCAAATAATAAGCTAGCCTTCTTAGATATATTAATAATCAGGAATCCTGATCATAGCTTGAGCCACACAGTGTATCGGAAAGCTGCCCATACTGATAGGTACCTCAATGGTGACTCTCACCACCATCTCCCAGTCAGCTATCTACCGTGGGCAAGGTTCAGAGAGCGCACGGCATCTGTGACAGTCAACACCTGGCATCAGAACTAAATCATGTTAAGCAAGTACTGCGGAGTAATAAACTACAAATACCAAAGCCCTGTCGCAGAGGTCGAGTGAAACCGGCAACAGTCGAACGTCAACCTGCTGTACTACCTTACTTGAAGGGTGTCACTGACAAGATTGGGAACATCTTGAAGCGTGCTTCCATTAAAACGTATTTCAAGCCGCTGAAGAAGATCAACTAATTTCTAAGACCTGTAAAGTGCAACATCCCCCTTCAAGATGCAGGAATTTACAAGCTAGATTGTGACTGTGGACTCTCTTATATAGGCCAAACAAAGCGAAGTAATGGGACCCGGGTAAAAGAACACATAGCTGATGTGAAACTAGGCGCGAAACAAAATCTGCAGTATGTGAACATGCCTTAGACGGACCCAACCATTATTTAAGATTTGACAAACCGCAAATTCTAGCAAAAGAGACACGATACATACCTAGAATGATACGTGAAGCTATTGAAATCAAGTAACATCCAAACTTCAATAGGGATAATGGTTGGAACATACCACCTGCTTGAGTGGGTCCCAAGCAGGTGGTATGTTTATTAGAATAATTAAATCCCAACACCGTCCTCATACTGCCAAAACCAATGATACTGTAAGCTCTGTTTGTGTAAATCGAAACACCTAAAAAAAAACATCATGCCTCATGCAAATCATGCGTGAATTAACACCCACCCATGATAATTTATATCTGAGGTAATTGACGTGTCTAATAAAGAAGCAGTTTCTTATTGTGTAGGTCAGGACTGATAGGTACTTTTTAAGTGTAATCAAACAAGCTAATCATATGTACCTACTTAATAGACTATTGTTTCGCCTTGAATGCTAAGATCTTAATGTCTATAGGAGAACTCGGAGAACTAATCGAAATTGTTGTTTGGTTGCGCTGCGATCATATTTATTGTTAACTAACTCCGTGTACTGTAGGTAGGTACTAATACTTGTCTATTCCAACTTAAATTAATATGTTAACTTACTATAACTTGAGATGAAAACTACCAGCACACCATGGACCCACCGCACGGGCGCCGGGTCCATAGTGTGGCAGAGAGGAGAGTCAGTGGCAGCGCTTGGGACTTGTGACCCAAGTGTAGGTTTAATGGGGCCCCTTCACAACTAGTTAACACTCACCTCCACCACCCCGACCTCTCTCTCTGCTGAGTCAGTCAGGAAGTCTCGACAATATCAAAGTCGACTTATTTTAACAACTGCCGTAATACCAAATTACAATACAAAAACGTTAGAAAAATAGTACAATAATTAGCGATTCTAACATTATTATGCTGAACTGCAAACTGTACCTACCTACCTATTGGAAATGTATTTTCGCGTAACATTCGTTTATGCCACATGGTTAGTTTTATCATCATACCTAGTATTTTCTTACACACATAAATCACGCCTATATCCCCGAAGGGGTAGGCAGAGGTGAACTAACACCCACGTTTCGCCAAATAATAATAGGTCCCATGTAATAGGCGTATTATATTATTGTATGGTATTGGGCACGTAAATCGCAGTACATTGCTAGGTGGTTTATGAGGAATACTGCTGCCCATTACTCATCGCTGTCTTTACCCTTAGTCGCCTTGTACGACACCCACGGGAGAGATGGGGGTGGTGACAATTGTACTCGAATCTGCCGTCACCACGCGGCTAATTAAAATAGGAGCACTGAATAAATAATACTGTATCTGTATTATTTATCCAGTCTGTAAGTTAGCAAGAGAAGTAATATACATTAAGCAAGAAGAATTACCTAGTACCTACCTACCTATTAACTTAAGCTTTAAAAGAATCAGCTCTGGTTAAATAGGTAAGTGCAATTATTGTACAATCATTACATTTATATGCCTATGCAGGTAGATACTCTTATTGCATTCTGTTAAAAGAAGCCAAGCCTATTAAACTGTTTAAAAAACAACCACATGTCTTTACCGGCGTGTTCTGAGCTTTAACGACTGCCTAAGTGTTCAATCCGGTAAACGTTAATCCGGTTTGTTTTCTGAATCCGAGTCGCTCCCAAACAAGCAATAAACGCGGTAAGTATCGCGGTCTAACGTTTAAATCGACCCCAGCTGAATAATAAAGTTTTGCTGTAGGTAGAACCATTGAACTACTATTTATAACTCAATGGGTAGAACCAGAGTATTTAAACGTTTTCTCGGGCAATATGAAACCGTCTTTAGGTAATATTGTATTTAATTATGGTACGTAAGCATACCTAATTTTCATATAAGTATTATACATACATACATACATAAATCATGATTAATCTATATCCCCGAATGGGTATACAGAGGTGATCTAGCACCCACGTTTCGCCAATTATGTTAGGTCCCATGTAATAGGTGGCGAGCCTATTGCCATTTATCGGGCACAAACGTCGCAGTACATTGCTATTGCTAGGTGGTATAAGAGGAACGTTGCAGCCCATTCCTCGTCGCTGATTTATCCTTAGTCGCCTTGTACGACACCCACGGGAGAGATTTGGGGAGGTGACAATTGTATTCTACTCTGCCGTCACCACACGGCCGCCACACATAAGTATTATGATTGTTTTATATATGGTCTAGGGCGTAGTCATCTGCAGATGGGTGAATGCAGTGCATAGGTTCCTCTTCCTGTGCCTGTGGGGGTTGTCCTTGAGGTGTTTCGAAATCATGCCCATATGCCATTTGTTGAAGGCGATAATAAAAAAATGCACCATAGGGCAATTCCCTGAAACGACAACTCTTAGTTGATCGTTTCTTTTACACTTTAAGACAAATTGGTCTTTAAGACAAATTGGTTTTTTAAACAAATTGGTAGCTAGCCATAAGTAGGATAGGCCACCCTTGGCAGGGCAGCTAGCTGACTACGGTCTACGACTAGGTATCCCGAAGGGCACGCTCTACATGCTACGAGGAATGCAAGCACCCGCGCGCATCCCACGCGTCGGGAGCGACAAGGTATCAGCGGGCCATTAATTAGCGTGAGTAGCGCATCCGGCGAGCGGCGGTGGGGCGAGGCCGCGCCATTACGCATCCATGGCGAGCGGGCGCAGCTCAATCGGCCCTAAGCTACGCATTTAATCGATCCACCTGCGAGATCGGCACCTTCCTTATCGGAACACATTCTAGGCCGCGCGCGACGCGCTGTTGGCATCCCGAGGCATTGTCGGAGGCTCATTAAGGCAGCGCCGCTATCTGATGGGACCGTTTGTATATTTATTGGGGCATCAAAGCGGCGGGTAGCGCGGTAGCCTCGGCCGCGCCCCGGCCCCGCTCGTAAAGCGGGCGCTCACCGCGGCCGATAATTCCTCCTATTGCCCCGATAAATTAGCTTAATGAGGGTGTAAAAAACGCGGCGGCCGTGCTTCTAGCGGGCCGCGGTGGGTGGCCGCGCCTGTGCCGGGCACCCGCAATTAGCTGCCGGCCGGCGCCCGCGCACATTCGTCACCGCGCCAATCCTGCCGCGACGCTGCCTTATCTTAATGTAAACAAGCACCGCTAAGTGACCGCCGCTGCCCGGCTGACCCCTCGCTCATTAATTACCTCCTGTGCTCGGCTACCAGCTTTAACTTACGCTATCAGACTGGCCAATTGATGAAAATTAGAAGGTAAAAAAAAAGAATTTATTCTCCATTTCAAGACGAGATAAGACTGACTAACCACTAAGCCTAGTTCACTATAAATTTCTGCAATTACTCACTTTTTTTGTTATTAATACCGGACACAGCTACTTACAAAGATAAATTTACTCACAACTGCAAGCAGGAACATGAAATCAATGATTTATTACAAGTTAAGCAAGCTTTTTTCTATCCGTCACCACAAGGAAGTTCGTGTATCAAGTGTAAGTTACCTTATGAATGTTCATTTGTAAGAGTTAGATTTTATTACTCTGGCAAAATAAATCATCGCTCATGCGTGTTCGGGCATCGATCTTTCGTCAGTGAGGCAGGCAACACTCATCGTAGAAAAATTTCAATGTTGATGTCGCTGTGCCATGTTCGATTTCGCAGAATCAAGTTCTAATTGTGACTTATCCCATACTAAGTACCCATTTCTACGGACAATAAGGTAGTTGAGAAGGTGTTCACAATAAAACCCATACGAGATGAGTAAAATCGACATGGGTGCATTTCAATGTTTCTTAGCTAACCCAACATCTAATGAAGCTAAACTTATCTACGTCTGTACGTTTATAATGTCTGTACGTCATCAATAATTGTCCTTTCAACACAATTGCTCGTAAATTGACTCTTTTTACACGGTTTTAAAGTTCATAATGCAGCGTATTATGTATTTATTTGTGTTATTTATGTGTATGTGTTATTATATTCATCACTAGCACCTTTACGGTGTGATGGATGATATGAATCAAAATGGACTGGATGGCTTGATGACGTCTGACCGATATGAATGGAAGAGGAAACATACTGCGCCGACCCCAGATAGACTGGGAACAGGGCAGGCAGCACACGCCAAACACTCCATGCTTATTGAGTTTGTCTATGGACATTGAATATTTTAACGAAAATTAAATTATTTTAGAGTTAAGATGATAAATAAACATTTTATTCCATGTTTATAAACATAAATTAAATTAACTATCGTATTTAGAAACACTATATATTTTATATTTTATTTTGCTGCTGCTTCGGATGCACAGCCGGTTTTTCTGTGCATTTTGAAAGTCGTCATTTGTTTTATTAAATTAATATTGTGTCATAGTGATGTTTACTGTTAAAAAAAAGTGTAGTTTTGTGTAATAAGTGTCTACGGCGATTTAGTGAAACAAAAGTGCATTTGATGAGAAAGGCGATGAGCATTTTCGTGGTCGATCTACCTCGTCAGTCTCCATCAATAGGCTGTTAGTGTAAATTTGCCCCAAACTCCCCCAAAATGCATTAAAACGTGACACATCCGCGTTTTAATGCGATTAATACTGAAGAAAGTAGACTACATCAGATGAGGCTGTATGTGCTGGTTCCCTTTGCCATCCCTAGTAATAAGGAGAATTAAAAAAGAACAAGAACCAAACTTGCAGGCGCCATTTTACCTAATTATTTGGTATTTTTGGTAAAGTTAATAACAATAGAAGTTTGTTTTTTCCTCGTGTGTTGAAAAACGTCGTATGCAACTCGTATGCATTGATCATTACATACTCAGCTTCCTTACCGCGCTCGCCTGCGGCTCGCGCTTGCAATAATGCCTCGTATGTAATGACCAACGTAGCATACTCGTAGCATAATATACTATTGTAGTTATAATTGTATATTTGATCGAAACTGTAAACACGTTAAAGTACTATGGGACTGCCGCAGCAGAAAGCAAAAGTCCCTAAATAAATATAGTTTTTTAAAAAACCCACACGAATTTATTAACTGAACTGTGGACAGTTGGCACGCAGCTGACTGACATCCGATCATTTTAACGAATCGAAAAAGTTTATCAGCTTGAAAGAGGCATCAAAAGTTGCAACCACTTAAACGCCTTTTGCGCTGAGGACATCAGAACAAGTCACCTTGCCCTTCGATCCAGCACGGCACACAAAACAGGGTCCCCATACACTTTCGATTTCTTCTGTTATCTGCACGCCGCGTCGCCGGTTGCATAACGACAAATGACGCTGATAAATATTAATTTAAGGTAATTAGATTCCGAGGAACTGGTCGGCCGACAAAAACCGCCGGCCGGCGTCCGCTCGTCTCCAAGCCGAGGGCGAGTGACGGGCGCTCCCGACATCTTTCACCAGTTTTGAGAATTTGCAATACCTAAGTAATATTCAATAGGTACAGGTAAGCGTTCCTTCGGGTACCTACAGTGTTTCTTAATTTTGTGTTTTCTTAGGTCCAGGTTGCGGGCAAACTCAATCAAATTCTTTTTAATTAATATTTTGATTTTCATTTGAACATTATACGTAAATGTTAGAAAATATCACAAAGAAATTTGTGGTTAGAAAGAGCTCTGCAATTTGGGCAGATCCCGTATCCGCATCTAAGACTGTAATTTTTCGATATATCTTGTTCAATTCTTTTTGTCAATTTAACGCATAGGTACCTGTTTAAGTTTTATTGCTTGGACACCTAGGTGTAATTGTGTACCTATAAGTATTTTACTTTATACGAAGAATCTGTTAGAAATAAGCAATTACAGGTTTTAGTGCTAAAGCCTATCTTTAAAAGGCAATATAGCTCATTGTTCGGGTGGCCGGCACGGACGCCGCCGACGGCGAGGGCCGTAAGTCAGCCGCGGTGCGCTGCCACGAGCGCCTAAAAGGCACATCAATACTCGCGTCCTCTTTCTGTGCGCAAATTCCTCAACCCGACGACTCTGTTACGCAACGTCACTTGGACGCGAGCTAATGGCACAAATATACTCGGTGCGTCACTCACCTAACGAATCGGTTATCACCCGTTATCTGCGCCTGCGCATAGTTAGGGCGGACGCGCTATCGAGCTGTCCGCGACTGCCTTTAAGCTAGATTTACGACTGAGGGCACGCTATGTGAAAATAAATCACAGAAAAAAAATAGCTAACATGCGTGCGATAAGATAGCGTGCCTATTTGAGTTGGAAAAAGTACTAAATTGTGTCCTTTTACGAGCGCTTGGTCCTATTTCATATTTATGACTACAGATAAGAAATCTACTTAATATTTCTTAGCAAGTAAAATTATTATACTGGTGGAATGTTCTGCATTTGCTAAGTATACTTACACATCAATTGATAAGACAGTGTACCTAACAAAACTTACATATTATGGTAGATTATCGACCGACTCTACATGTTTCCTCTTTTCCTTCCACTTATATCGGTCAGTCAAAATAAAAGGAATAAAAAAAGAAACAGCATTCCAATCCACACTTCTAGGTTTTGGCTTCGGTTTTACAACCGGCCTGACACCAACCCTCTTTCGGCTTGCTGTTGTTGTTTCCCCTCCACTTTTGCGGATGAGTCGGAGCTGACACGTTCTTAGTTATTTTTTCGCTACTTTCTAGGCTTTGAAAGGCAGGCTCTACCGTGTGGAGGAAATGGAAGAATGGCTTTACCATAACATTATTTTCTGTTAGTAAGTGGTCATTGTACCTTCTTAGGACACCTAACTATGCAGATATTCTATCCTAAACTTACTACATTGTGGTGTGCGCTAAAATGTTAGGCCTACTAAATTGATTTGCTTCAATTAGGTAGGCGCAATGCGTTCGGCAACATACCACAAATCATGCGGGCAATTAAGTGCAGCTACGTTGAATTATCTCCAAATAGCGAGTTGAATCGAACCAAACTAGCAGTGGCGCGAGTCGGAATCAATGATACGAGCCGTGCGTTCTGCGTGGAATGCTTCCTCCGCCTTTGGCGCTGCGTGATTGAAATATCAGCGGCGGCAGTGCGCGGGCGCGGAAGGCCGCCCCTCCCTTTGCAGCCCACATGGCATATTTATTCCTCCCGCATGCCTGCTGCACATTATCGCCCTGCTAATGCACTATGTCTGTAGATTCCTTGCATTAGTACTATGATTAGTATAATTTAAATTGCAAATTTCAACTTAAATGACAATAGGTTTTTACATGAGCGTCACAATAGAAAACATTTCTGGGTAGGTTCTTAATTATGAGACCCTTCCTAGAATCCACATTGGTACTTACTTCAAAATGTACGATAAAATTTTATGATATTTCCGATTCCATGAGCAGCTTGAATACGAGCAAATTGAGGTGATAGTAATTAGGTACTTATTTAAATGATGATGATGATGGCCGGTTAGTTATAATAGGAAGGTAATTATTGTGTAAGTAGGTATATTTTGACACTTTACCTTTACCAATATGATAGTTCATTTCAAGTTTTTAATGTTTCGTTTCTTCGTTGATTAATGTTTTTATATTAAAAAGCACTTGTGTAGTAGGTACCTACAGCAATTTTCACTTATCTATCGTGTCACCAATAAATAGTCAATCATATTTAATTTAACTTAAAACAGAAAATCGAATTTGACATATTGTGGTGTCTACTGACGTTCTGATTACTGTATTTTAATTTTCCTATCGGGTACGGGTCCATTTCCCTAGAAATAATAGCTAATAACTTATTATTCAGAATTTCAAATAGATAGCTTATCTCTGCACATGCAAATATTTTTCAATTGGTATTCTTTTCAAATGTAGATTACTTTTGAAGTTGACGTTATTTTAGTAGTGTATATAGATTAGGGCGTGGAAACGTGGGTGCTAGTTCACCTCTGCCTACCTCTTCAGGGATATAGGGGTGATTTATGAATGAATGAATGAAAATATAAATTAGGAAAGTAGCTGGTAAACCTCAAACCCATAGGTACCTCAAAAGCATACAAGCCAAGATATTTTTGTACTTATTGATTTTTATACGTGGATGGGCGCTTTGATATGTTTACACTGCAAACCAAATATCTAGAAGAACTGTTGTATAACTAATTACGAAAAATCAGGATGACAATTTTTGTACTTAGTGAATAAATTTACTACAGTAGAGAAAAGTGTATCGTTTAAAGTCAACGCTCTTTAGCCATAGAAACCACTTTTGACCATTGAGTTATAAAGTAAACGCTAATAAAGTTACGCTAGTAATAGTAGTTCAATGCTTTTGACTGTGATTTTCTTAGCCAGTCAAAACCACCTTTGACTGATTTCAGGCAAAAGTAGTTTTGACGAAGGGATTTTATGAAACTAGACATCATATAACTTAAGTTAACCAACGGGACGGGAGGGTATAACGACTACTGATTCAGTCACGACCACGGTCATGGCGTACCTACCTTTTGAAGTAAGTAGTAGGCACGCAGAACGGAGGAACTTGAGATAGTACCTAAATATATTTGTTCTAGGTATATCTTCTCCTTTATTTTTGCCACATAAGAACTGGTAATGACTCTGAATATCTAAACATTCCATTAAATAAAATTGTAATCTTTCTTCTTCTATCGTTTTTCCTAGCAAAGAAACTAATAATTTTCCTCCGTTTTTTATAGTGGTGACGGCAGAATACAATTGTCACCATCCCCATCTCTCCCGTGGGTGTCGTACAAGGCGACTAAGGGTAAACACAGCAATGAGTAATGGGCAGCAGCATTCCTCTTGTACCATCTAGCAATAAACTGCGATTGATGTGCATGAAGGATGGCAATAGGCTCGCCACCTATTACATGGGACCTAGCTAAATTGGCGATTAGTGGGTGTTAATTCACCTCTGCCTACCCCTTAGGGGATATAGGCGTGATTTATGTATGTATGTATGTTTTTTATTGCTGACTCGTCTTCCTGGACTGTTTCTTCCAGTATGGAGTCGGCACAATATGTTTTCAGCACTTCCTTTCACATCGATCAGACTCTATCAAGCCATCCACTCCCTTTTGATAAATAAAATTTAATCCAACACATCGGAAAGGTGCTGTACTGGTCGAACGGCCGATGAAGGGAATGGGGTGACAAACGTCCAACCCTACTGCTCAAGGTTTTGACTTAGGTTTACAGCCGGCCGCCTGCCTGACACAAACGTCTTCGGGTATAAATAGTTTTATTTGCTGGCTGTACCGATAAAGTTTGACATGTTTCGTGTAAAGTTTGCCGCAAATGACAAAAACTGAGGAAACTTCAAGATGACCTGTTGAGATTGGATTCATATTACCATTTAAATAATCTAGACTTAAATGTACCAAATGCTTTACTATCACGTTCACTTGCAAAGCATATGCTTTCAATTATAGCTATGCCATCAACAATCAGATATTATCGTTGAAACAAGAGGCTAATCACTTGGGAGTCATATTGGACTCTAAATTAACTTACGAAAATGTCATAATAAGGCATCCCGTTCACTGGGCTTTGTTATGCGAATGTCCAGGCCGTTCAAACCTATGAAGACTATCAAAATCTTATTCTGTGCTTTTGTCCGCAGCCACCTTGAGTACGCTAGTTCAATTTGGAACCCTTGTTATAATATTTACATAGACAAATTAGAAAAAAATAAAATTATCCGATACTTAAAAATTCAACATTCCTAAATGTCCTATGAGGAAACGCTGTGTTAAATTTCATATTTTGCCATTGGCTATTAGTCGTAATGTTTCAGATGTTGTTCTGCTTCTCAAGTTGTTCAGAAACCAAGTGGGTTGTCCTAACCTATTAAATAAAATTACCATCAATATACCTAAAAGGAATCGCCGTGGCAATTCATACAAAGAATACAAACCATCTAGCATCCCTTTTGTTCAAACAAACTACAGACGCGATAGTTTGCTTAATAGAGCTTGTATGATTGTTAAAAAATCTGACGCGGACATTGACATCTTTCATGATAGTATTAATACTGTAAAGAGACCACTGTTTGCGATAACTGGCTAACTTCTGGAAGGTGGGCTTCGCCTGACTGCACCTGTTATGGCTTTACGAGACTATTGCATAACTTATGGATCAATGTTGATATTTATATGTGGTAGCTTATCAATAGCTTTAAGTATTCACGATTTTCTGTTATTTGTAAGTTTATAAGCTGTTAGCTATCCTCAAAACGTGTAAATAAATAAATCGTTGCGAGAATCGAAATCACACTAAATTAAGTATTAAATGCTAATCTATTGAAGATATCAATATACCGTGATTTATTAGGTACCTAGCAGTGGCGTGGCGTGAAAAAAAAAATTAGGCAAGCCACAGTAAAAATTAGGACCCACAAAAAATGGGTACTCGCAGAAACTTTCTTTAAAGCTCGTAATTACTCAAATATAATAATGTTTCAGTATAATTACCACGATTATCCGAATTTACACTTTCGTCGTGCCCGCGAAACGCTAATTCTTTTTTACCTACGAGAACAACTGTGTCGTTAGCCGTGTGGTGACGGCAGAGTAGAATACAATTGTCACCATCCCAAATCTCTCCCGTGGGTGTCGTACAAGGCGACTAAGGATAAATCAGTGATGAGGAATGGGCAGCAGCGTTCCTCTTATACTACCGTCCTGACAATGTACTGCGACTTTTGTGCCCGATTAATGGCAATAGGCTCGCCACCTATTACATGGGACTTAACATAATTGGCGAAACGCGGGTGAGAATTCACCTCTGCCTACCCCTTCGGGGATATGAGCGTGATTTATGTGTGTATGTATGTACAACTGTGTCTATGAAACGTTTTAACAGAATACGATTACGCTCGACTTTGCGGTTATGAGCGTCAAAATTATTGTTAAAATAGTTTTCTATTCTACTATTTCCAAATTCATGCAACGCTAAACAACTACGCATATGTTTCTCACTTTGAACATGTTTTTTAGCAGAGTTTGATAAATTATTAACATCAGAAAATCCCGTTCGATTCCAAACGCTGCTTGAATCAGAAAACAAAAGACACGGAAAACGAAACATTTAAACAACTGCCTGGAAGCCAACTATATTTATCATAAAGAGAACTGTGGAAATGCTTGAAAAACCCGTCTTTACGCTTGTAATCTAAAATCTATTGACATATTTGGACGAGCTCGACCTAACTGTATGACATATTTTTTATTTTCAAAGGACAACTTTGAAAACTGCTTTCCTTCACTTAGCAAGAAATCGGTAAGGCAACAATCTATGTGCATCAAAGCGGCCATTATTCTGCCGAGAGAGAATTAACCAAAATTATTTAAAAACTAAAACCTACCAATAACATCACTGCAGAGCTACACAATCCACAAAATCACAATACACCTTTAAAACAACAACACAGGTTAGTTAAATTTTACTATTTCACTGAATTACTGCTAAAAATACAATAAAACTAATTAATTACGTTAAGTTTATGTGAGTTCAAGCAAATTTCAAAACAGACTAACCTCTCGTCTGTGGGCTGTGGGCATGACAGGAGCCGTCATGAGTATTTCTCAGCAAGGCCAGAAAGAGAGATCATTATACAAACAAAAGCCGTGTTAAAAAGGGAAGGACGATGCAACCCGCTCCGGAGCGGCTTGTTGGACCGCCATATTGAGTGCAGTTCAGTACAGTGAAATTCCGCTTTTATGGTTATTGTAATAAGATCTAAAATATTTACTTTTGACGGAACTTGTTTTCGTGGGAGTTTATTACTAATGTGTGCGTGTGGTAGTGTATCGATGCATAAGCGCGTAGGCTGCCGAAATGCCCGGCTTGATGCCGGCTTGTAGGCAATCTTTAGGTACTATTTCTCGTTGCGTGCGCCTGACAAGACTACGCTTGTCTGTGTGCGTGCTGTATCGCAGGCCTCCATAACTCGATATTTAGCGAGTTAGTTGAAGGAATCTAGAGAGCGGGAGCGAATTGTATGTACCTGTGTTGCATATTGTTTCGCGCGCGTTTAATACTGTTACCATAAGATTTTATTGATGGATTTTTTTTTTATTTGTTTATTAAATGGTAGTGTACTTGCATTATGGTAATGATTTTTTATGCTCGCTCGTTTGGTACGGCTGTTGGGAATCGGGTTATATGAACGCTCCGCCACTGGTACCTAGGTAATTTGCTTCCCTTTTTTAGATATCTACATCATGTTTGCATGTTTTTATGATTTCTAACGCATAGAAAAGTAAAATTAAATTACAATTGGCAATTTAGTATTTTCCGTTGTCCTTCTAAATGCTTTAGCTATCAGCCTTGACTGCTTCATCTCAAATACTCTCGAATACTAAAAAAGTCCCTACATCTTTATGCATCTATCTTTATGTCCCATCCCAATTCCCAGATCATCTTGATCTGCGCTGAATGTTTTCTCTTGCCTTAATTTCTGCCGTACGTATCGTATCGTCATCGAGCTATCCGCTCTTATTTAGTTCATAGGGATCAGCCATCACAGAATTGACAGGTGATAAGGATAATTTACCCACCTATATTTTTATGTCACAATAATTTCCTCAGGATAATTTGTGTCTATTAAAAATAATTCGTTCGTAACTGTGTCAATGTATGCAATGTACAATGTAGTTGTAGAGCTAATATCACTCAGGTACCTAGGTACTTTTTTTCCAATAAAAAATAAAATTAAGCAACAACTGATTCTGTTTACAACAATAACAATTAGCACTTAAAGAAATTATGAATACGATAAGCAATCAAGCGATTCATCTTGTTCGCCTGCCCTCTCAGGCAGAACATAGGTAGTTGGTTAAATTGACACGCCTGCGTACCACTTCGGGTGTTATTTATGTCAATATTTCATCCCTTTCGAAGTGCAATAATTATTTTTTAGCGCCTATATCCGTCATATTATTAATAGAATATTTTATTTGCAGTTGGGAGACAGATCTAACTGAAGAAATTGGGTACCTACATTAACCCAATTTCTTCAGTTAGATCTGTCTCAAATACAAAATCTTTTAAAAATATTCTTGATCAACATCTTACGTAAGTTTGCCAAAGGACTCTGGTGCAGATAATCAGTATTTGGTAGAATTTACTTCAAAAGAAAATTGTTTAATTAGGTATTTCATGCATAATTTAGCTAAATAAGTATCCATTTTTAAAATCACTGAAATCCAAACTTATTCATAAGTATATTATTAAAAATATAGTAGCCTCCATATAAGTACAATTATAGTATAGGTCCTATGCTATAGGACAATGTGCATGCTCTACAAGCCCGAGTTATAAAGTATATCTGCGGCTGCCGGGCGCGTCGGCGGGCGCGGCCGATAAATTGGTCGATGGTCCTTCGAGGGCGTGTCCCGCGGCGAGATCAGTGGCCGCCCCGCCCTCCCCGCCCCGCCCCGCCTCGCCCCTCCCGCCCCGCCGCCTGGAATGCCGCCGACAAAGAAGCGGCACGACAATGCGACACACCGCCGGTAGGTATCTAAACGACATCGGAATTTCGTTTCAATACTGATATCGGCCGCGGTCACATCAAGGAGCCTCATTCCGCAGCGTTAATTACTACAAATTAGAGCCGTACACTACACATTACTTATATTTGATTTCCTAAATGTGCTATCAATAATTAACTTTGTATCGCAGTCGTACCCGCGTCGCCGCTCTTCCGCGGTCGGAGGTTCGTTAATTAGTCGCATCCCCGGAAGGCGTTCAAATATTTTCTATTAAGTAACCATCAGTAGGTCTGTCTGTGCAGCAGTTTGAGAATTTTAATTAGCAAGGGAATAAATTTCATATTATGTGTTTGTAAATTCTAGAACTCTTGTTCATTGTTAGCAAGCGAGGCAGATTACAGTGTTTTAATTTCATAACGAGCAAGAAATTCATTCACACAGCAATAAAACAGCTGCTATCAAAATGCACAACACCGAACATTTCTAATTTGAAATTGGATCCGAGTGGAGGCATTAAATATATAACAAAGCAGTTGGCGCTTGCTGATACACCCGCAGACACTTTTAATTATTAATTACCCAAAGTTTATGGTTCATATTAGGTAATTAAACAAAATAAAAATGCACTTAAAAGAAGCCGAAATCTGTTCCGACGCAGGCACGAAGGAATGCGAATAATTTTTGGACCGTGACAGTAAAAGTACTGACGCCCTCGGCCTCCGCCCCGCCCCGCCGGCCGCAGGTGCGTCGCCGGAGCCCTAATACACCTCCAACAAAGGCCCACCTCGCCTCCCGTAGTAATTGTTGTATTAAAGCCATGGCTACACCGATATTGTGGCTGTGAAGCCCTTCCGCGAGCAATCTTAATCTTGCTTCATTTAAGATAATGCCGGAGACGCCATTGTGCCGCATAACTCTTGCCGCACAGTTGGCGAGCCTGCTTCATTACAGATTCATTGTGGACTCTTGTGTAACTGAAGTACCTAGTACGGTATTAGGAGTTATCGCAAGGCAGTCGACTCAGCATCTTCTTTTTTGCCCTACTCCATACTCTTTCGGTTTTCTTTATCACAATTTTCTGGATTTAAGTATGTTCATTGCTAATTGACTGTTGTAGCTCCTTTTATTTCCTTTCCTAAACCGTGTACCTTCTCTACATTGTGTAAGACTTCTTTTATTTCAATATATTGTTATACAGAGTGATACAACAATGGGGAGATTGATCGTGGTGAAAAAAAATAATATCTCTGGTATTTTGTCCATAACTTTAACTACCTAATAACAGCAAAAAGTGTGATGTGAAAGTATTCAAGGAAATATTTATTCTGCGGCTAATGTCTGCATTCCAGACATCAATATTTTAGGTACAAATTAGTCATTGAACTACATTAGTACAAACTTTTACTGTTAAAGTTTTCTAAAGCTTTCTGGATTATTCGTACCATGGTCCTTCCATTAGTCCTTGCGTTTTGACATTCTTGGCAAGATGAAAGCTAAGTCAAGTCTGTCCTAAATTAAGATACTGAAGCGCTTGTGTGTTCACTCCGATTACGATTATTTATTAATTACCTAATAAATAGATTTGTTTAACTAATAGACTCAAAAGTACAAAATGCGCATTTTGACTACAACTACACCATAAATAAAAAAACATTCAAAAATTGAACAGCAACTTTCTGGATTATCCGTAGCAGGCTGTCAGTCCAGCAGTCCTTCCATTGGCTCTTGCGTTTTGGCATAAATATCTCTCATGCCAGATGAGTGCCAGTGTGAACGCGAGGCGCTGGTCCCGTCTGAGAAGGAAATCCATCCGTGTGTGTTGAGATGATCTCACACTCGTCTTCTGTTGGGCATACTTAATTTCCTCGCGTGAAACTCACCGTAGGACGCTCCCCTCGCATTCTTAAGTTTCATCTCGCGCCGTGAGTAGGCGCTCCCAGGGTTCATATTAAAAAGTGAAGTGGCCGCGTGTGTGCAATTAGCGAGCATGATCCGCCGAGTCGATCCGCACTCCATTAGCGAACTTTGCGAGCGCCAAATTAATATGCTGCGAGGGTGTCCGCGGCGAGGGGTGGGGGAACGGAGGGGGGGAAGGTATCGCAGCTGGGAAATTCAATAAAGTGGCCCCGAATTGTCCGCCATTGATATCGCACACTGGTTAATTGGACACCGACGTCCAATCGTCAAAGGTGCTAAAAACTGTAGAGGGAATTTTTGTGTTGACTACACTGAATGGTGTCAAAAATAATGTTATAGATTGCGTGCGATAACAGACTGCTGCCCACAGTATTATGGATGGCTCTGGCAAACCCGAAATAGGAAGCCAAGCAAGTGGCCGGATCGATCGATGCGAAGTGTTATACCTACCATTTTAATATATTTACACTCACACCTACCATCTAGCCCAAAGTAAGTAGCCTAAGCACTTGTGTTATGGATACTAGATGACGGAGATATTTTCTAATATAATTATGTATATAAATGTTGAAAATACACTACATAAACATATACACAACCATGACTCGGAAACAAACATCTGTGGTCATCACAAAGTTTGCCCCTACCAGGATTCGAACCCGGGACCTCTTGGCCAATACCCAGCAATCTGAGCATTCGACCAAGGCGGCCGTCAAAATTAACTTCAAACGTGCTTCAAACCAATGTTCTCTACCTAGGCGAGATATTCTGATTGGGAGTTGTAGCCCACACCGGCGGGTAAGCCTTGTAGCTGTTCTGTATTTTGCGGCAGGTCTCTATTTATTTATCAAGTCTTGGATACAGTGAATTTTTGCTATAAATTGCTAAGTGAGTCAACTGTACCTAAGAATCTAAGATAACGTAGAGATTTCAAAAGAAACAACGTCGTAATATTTCTGAACTATTTAATGAAATGGTAATATCAAATCGATATTTATAGTAGCATGTTATGAACAAGGAAAAACTTGTTAAGTAAAACGAAAAACTAAACTTTCCTGACCTTTTAGCAAAAAAGTTCATAAAATTAAGGTGCTAGAGCATTTTATTAGGTACTGAGTTAAATATCACATGGGATTATTATGTCTTCTATGCTGGCCTGGGAACGAAAAATAACGTAGAATAGGCCAACCCCGATTCATCCCATGGGTGTTGTAAAAGTCGACTAAGGGAGATTGCCCGGTGTAGGCCAATAAACACCTTGGGGCACTCGAATGGTGGAAGACAAACCACCAACAACAGCATACCCAAAGAGGGTTGGTGTCAGGCAGGCGGTAAAACCTAAGTCACAACGTTGAGCAGTATATGGATTGGAATGTTGTCATTCCAATCACTCTCTCCATTCATTGGTCTCTCGACATGGTCCGTTCCGTCTTTTTTCTATACATTCATTCATCACTAGCACGGGAGTGCCTTTTGATATGAATCAAAAGGCACTCCCTGATGGCTTGATGACGTCTGACCGATATAAATGGACAAGGATACATACTGCGCCGACCACAGATAGACTCGGAACAGGGCAGGGAGAAGAAGATCACATGGGATTATCCAAAAAGTATAAATAAAATGTTTTGTATTTTTTTATATACCTAATTTAGGCTAAATCGATCGGTGAGATATCGTTACGCTTACGACGATGTGTCGGACGGAATAGAAAACCACAAAAGGTAATAGAGTGAAGTCTACCAGTAGGTATAGTGCTAAAAGGGCTTTGTTCAGACTAAGACTAGGTGGAGAGCGGAGAAGACGGTGTGGCTCCGGCGGCCGGCGCCGGCTGCGGGCGCCTCGGCGTCTGGCGGCGCGGCGCGGCCGGAACCGGCACCCTATTGTTTGGAACTGCGGTGGCCATGCGTGCGCGCAGCCGGCGCGCCTGTCGCCTCCATCGTCCGCGATTGCCAATATTTACGACTCGTGCCTCGGCCACCTGCCAGGTCGACGACCGGCCCTAGTCCGACACTCCCGATTGGACTTGCAACCTCCTTGGTCTAGTGGTTCGCCCACCGGAATAAGATCGAGAGGTCCCGGATTCGGTCCCCAGAAGGGTACAAATTTGTACTCGGTTTGGTTGGTGGTAGGTGGTACGATTTTATCAAAATCTGTCGCCATAATAATAATGTTAACAGCATTATTGTGTTCCGACTTGTGGTAAGATATCCAGCCCCTCTGTGGTTGAGGTGACGCTCGATTCCATGTTCGGCCCTTATCGTCACTTACCATCAGGTGAGATGAAGGGCAAGAGCTTCCCCGTCTAACATAAAAAACCTTTTTGTAAAATCCCCGGTGCCCGCGCAAAATGTTAGCTTCGCCAGGCCCCAGGGTCGCCGCGAGTCGGCGCAGCGACATCAAAGGGCGACATAAAAATCCGCAGCCCAATAAAAGCTCCGGGCACAAGAAGTGGCATTCGCCTTAATGGCCGCCGATGCCGCCCCTCCCCCGCGTCTGCGCAGCCGCCGCGTCGCCACTCGGCTTCTGCAGTGTGGTTCTCCCACAACTCTTCACTATCACTATCTTCACTTTCCCTCACCGCCATTTCTGGATAGCTTATCTAAGAGTGAAACATCTATATAGGTATATCCTATGGTGACTGACACGATTATAGTAGATTTTCCATCAAGTGCACAAAACGAATCATTTTTGTCCGAGACTTTTAGCAGCCCGAGCCGAAGGCGAGGGCTGATAGTAATGTCGAGGATAAAAATCGTTTTGTGGACGAGTTAGAAAATCTGCTTTTCACTTCGATTGCGAGGAAATAAAACAGTAATTTATCTTAACATTTTTTTAAATTCAAACTAAAATTAGTACAGTTTTGAATATTAAAGAAAATTGTTTTTCCCATTGTTATTAGGCTTGGGCTGCAGACCTATACAGCCAAGTATTAAATTAATTTTGAAATAATAATTTTCTTAAATTAATTTTTATACTTACCGTACCTACTTGAATTAAAATTTTAATATCTTTTATGTCTTAAAAAACACATTAGGCAAATAAATTTTATTACAAATTAATATTAAAAAAGAACAAATTCTATGTTTGAATTTCTTATTGAGTTTGGCTGCATAGCTCATTTTCTTTGCCTTAATATAGCTACTTTTATGATTAGATACGTTAATGCTCTAGAGCACAAAATTCGATTTTGTGCAGCCTATATCCTGCACAAACAAGCACTTTCAGAGCATGAGAAGTGAAAAGGTTATTAGTTGTGACTTGTATTAGATATTTTTTTTAAGTTTTAGTCCCGTTACGATCAAGTGATCTCTTGGAACAAACTGCACCATAGGTACCATCCATAAACAGGTGTATGTACTGACAAATGTACTTCACGTTCTAATGGCCTTCGCTAATAGATACTTGGGCGCAAATTAATTGCAGCAGCTTTAGAAAGCTTGAAAAATGAAACTCGGGTTGAGCGAGGGGTGTTGCGACACAGCGACATAGCAGCGCGGATAGTTCTGCGAAGCGCTGCGCCCGCGCAGCTCATTACAATGTTGCGCAGTAATTATTGTGTGAAATGCTAGCTCTTTTCAGTCCTATATCGGAATTCTGTTAAAGCCACTGAGCTTAGCGAAGCAGGGACCGTTGAAAAGCTTTTGTTTGTTGAATAAAATTCTTGAGCGGTGCACTGCCTCGTTTCTCGTGTAGGAAAAAGTGGTTTCAACGAAATGGCCCCGAACATTAGCGACCCTTGACAACGCGGCCGCTTCTTGCTCGGACACAAAAGAGGTGAAACCGCAGGTCGCATTCCGCATCGCAAAACAACAGGCGGCCCTTTTTGCGGCAGCGCTTTCGGCCGCCAGAGGTCGCCGCTGTGTTTCACTAATTAATTGCCATTGTGTTGCGTGGTTGAGATACGAGTGCTATCGACAGTATCGCTTCCGGTCAGTTCCACTGCGATATGTATTTATTTATGCCAGGACAGGTATGACTTATTATGAACGGCCCGGGTGCAGTGGCTGTCACAAAAACCGATTGTAGCCAGTGCTTAGGGCTCTTAGCTCTTAGGGTTGGCAGGTGCATTTTAGAACTGCTTAGCGGGGGATGTGGCCTAATTTTACACACGTCTTTTTGAATGTTTAGAAATACCCTCTTTGTGTGAATTCTTTTAGATTTGAAAAATGTAGAAAGAGAGTGAGTGAGCACGTGGCTGAAGTTACTGAGATGACTCTAGTTCTTGAGAGACTGACGATGACTCTTGGAACCTATTTTTTGGGACCTCATTGACTTCATTGTCTAATCATTTCGTTGGATTTTTGATTATGGGTTTCCTTAATTTAGGCCAGATAGATACTCGTGGATGAGAAGAACAGACATTCGTCTTGTGCATTTCGGAGTCACCTGTCACGTTTTGGTAAAGGTAGTTAGGGGTCTATTCTCAGTACTAAGGTATACTTCTTGAAAGGACACCTGAACAACCTACTTCAGGTAACATAAGAGATCCAAAGATACCCCTGCTGGACCGAAGAGAACATCTACCGAAAGTGAATCATACGAATCGGAACCGATTAGGCAGCAGTTCGCGATTGAGATAGCCCGCGTGTGATTCAGCGGACAGGCCAGCAGCGGACACATGTCGTGGGGGGAGGGGAGGGGGAGGGGGCTTCGGCATTAGCACACAATGGGCGGCAGCTGCGGCCTATCGGCGATCGCGCGACACATGGACGGCAGCCTCTGAGGCCGCCGCTGACCACTTGCTTGGAGTTCGTTTCACAAAAGAAGTCCTGTGGCTTAAACCTTAACTCTTTGCAATAAGACCGAAAATAAGGTTATTGGAGGGACTTCTTTTGTGGAGCGCACTCTAGCCACCGACCTTTTTGCCGCCACCGAAAAACTGGCTGCACGGCGCAATTCCTGTGTCAAATCACTGTCTCGGTGACGACCTTCGACAACGATAAATCATTCCATCATTCGATCGAGTAATCATTCCATGCGGATCTTCGTTTTGGAGGATATCTTATGAGCGAGAGGTAGTTTAAAAGCCATTTGGACATAGCTTTGGTACCTGGAGGAGCTTGCGAAAATATTCGCTAAGCAGGACATTGAATCAGCGATCAAAATATCTCGAGTTCCTTCGTGCTTCGGAAGGCACGTTAAGCCGGCTGCATCTAAAGTCGTTTACACTCACCAGTTCGCACTAGACCAGCGTTGGAGGTCCATTCTCCCTTTTTTCTTTGATCCATAGGGAAGGCCTGTGCCCCAGCAATGCGGAGTTCTGATCATATCATCATCAGAAAAAGGCGAATGAATGAAAAGTAGTTACTTGAAAGGACCATGTCCAGAGACTGATGAACGAGGTTATCGAGATTCCGACTTTCCAATAAATATTAACTGCTCAAGGTTTTGCCTTAGCTTTTACAACCATGTCGTATGCCTGGCACCTATGCTGGCTGTTGTTGGTGGTATGGTATACCTTCCACCATTTGGGATTGCTTATTGTTTAAGTCACACCTGGCGATCTCTCTTAGTCGCCTTTTACGAATGATTTTGGTGTAATATCATACTTGATATTATCTCTCAATGCAAAATACGAGGTAGTCGAAGGTTTGTGCCATATGTGACGATAAAATGTTAGTTGACTGCGTACTTCGTATAGTATTCTATTGATTTTAATTTGAACATTATTATAAATGCAAGAAAAAATTGTGTACAAAGAAAATTGTGGTTGGATAAAGTTCGAAAATGATGTCCTAATGTCCTAATTATGCGGAAATCGAACCTCGCGTCCATGCAATCCGAGCAGATTGTCTACCTGTACCACTCGCCCAACCAAGACTCGGTTGGCCGAGTAACCACAAAGTACTTAGACTTACAAAGTACTTGGACAAAGTAATTAAACTTTTTTAGAATATTTATAGTCGTTCATTGGACTGTCACTTGTATTCGCCTTCGGAGCGGGTGACGTAGCAATGCTTAAATAGCCCCTTAATAACCAATAATTACAAGACGACAGCGAAGCCTAATGACCAGCTCAAAGGGCGATGGGAAGCGGCAATGAGCCGAGGCCCTCCGCGTCCTGACAAAGCCTCCTGCGCCACACGTGGCAATTGCCATTGAGACGCATTACTGTTTTTATACGTAAGCCATTACGGGCCGTCGCTGCATCCAGATGACGGATATAGAATTTAATTTACCATGTACGGCCGCCGCGCGGGCGATTTACATTATATATCACATTCCATACGGGTGACCATAAGCTCTCGTGTTTTTGCTCCCGAGCCTATAAAGCTGGCGGTTGTCTAGATTTATAATTAACAGCGCCATTGATATTGGCATTATTAGCACATTTGTATTCGTTATCCGATAAGTTGCTGTGTAAAATGCGCAAATGCTTATTAGAACTTGGCTGCGCCTAGATATCGTCCTCACGTTTTCTAAAAGAAAGGATAAGATAGGAAATTTAATAAATGGATCCAGCCAGCCAGATTTCAAGAGCATTGTTGCTAAAAGCTTTATACACATCTCTGTTCTGCCGTCACCACACGGGATGAGCAAATGAGCTGCGTTCAAATTAACGTTTCATCTAACTCCTATGCTGGCCTGGGAGCGAACAAATAATGTAGAATTGGCCAGCCCCGACTCATCCCATGGGTTTCGTAAAAGTCGACTAAGGGAAATTGCCCGGTGTAGACCAATAAGCACCTCGGGGCACCCGAATGGTGGAGGGCAAACCACCAACAACAGCATACCCATAGAGGGTTGGTGTCAGGCAGGCGGCCGGCTGTAAAACCTAAGCCAAAACCTTGAGTGGTATTGATTGGAATGTTGTCATTCCAATCACTCTCTCCGTTTATCGGTCTCTCGACATGATCCGTTCTGTCTGTTTTCTATACATTCATTCATCACTAGCACCTTTACGGTGTGATGGATGATATGAGAATCAAAAGGGAGTGAATGGCTTGATGAGGTCTGACCGATATGAATGGAAGAGTAAACATACTGCGCCGACCCCAGTTACCCAGTCTGTCTAACAGGGCAGGGAGAAGAAGAAGTTTCATGTAATAGGTGCGAGCCTATTGTCGTTTACCGGGCACGATATATTGCTAAATGCTTCGACAAAATAATGCTGCGCCCGTTCAGTCATCGCCTACGATACCTGAAGATTAGCGGGAACATGTAGAGCATTTTGTCACCTATTTCAATGAAGGAGCAATTGTGCTAAATATGGGAGAGATGAAAGAGATGAAAGAGATTCATACAGTATTTACTTCCCTAACGACTATTCAATATCAGTGCCCCGAGCACGAACTTTACGAAAATTCGTATCGTTTGGTAACGTACAAAAAAATTTCCAAATTTCAAATCGAAAATATGTATATTTCTTTGGTAATTATATATATAAGTATTAACATAATAAACACATATTTAATATGTATTAAATTCATTTAACTAACATAAAAAATTATATAAATATTTCGTATTTTTATTTATTAGTAATATTAAATTCTTACCTACCTATTTGTTTGGTTTATGAACGCTTTCCGTGGGTCTTTTGTTTTTTTTTGACGTTTGGCATCGTAACTTGATAATATGGATGGCTATAAAGAGGTTGCGAAAGTATTTTCACGTAAAATAATTAGTTGCCGACAAAACTTGCGTTGATTATAAAAAAAATCGAAGCTGTCGCTGTCAAAATAACATGAACATGACAATTGGAACCGTTCTCATATTCATACATTGAGTGCTTTCTCGATACGAATGTTCGAAAAGTTGGTGCTTCGACGACGAGGCACAGAACTTCGTCGAATGAGTACCTACCACTTAGTAAAGTCAGTCAATCTCCGCAATAAATATTTCCACATTGAGCGTCACGGGCAATACGCTGACTCAGCGGATGACAGTTATATGTGAAGCGCGTTGTTTTTGCGCGTGCGATTATACGCGCATTACACGGACGCGCGACAGATCCGCATTCGTCGAACGCATCGCTCACGGCCCGGCATGCGTGCATGGCTAACGAAGCGATCGCCACCTAACATAATATCAACATATACTATACTATACATACATAATGTGGCATAATATTAAGCTGACAGTGAGTTGGTCGGCATCTAAGAGCTAGGTATTTAATAACCAACATACAATTATACATAAGTCATGCCTATATCCCCGAAGGGGTAGGTGAACTAAAACACTTTATGTCCCATGTAATAGGAGGCGTGCCTAATGCCATCTATCGGAGTATATTACTAGGTGTTATCAGAGGAATGCTGCTGCCCATTACTTATCGCTGTCTTTACCCTTAGTCGCCTTGTACGACACCCACGGGAGAGATGGGGGTGGTGACAATTGTATTTTGCTCTGCCGTCACCAACCAACCCACTACATAAACTCCTCCTGGTCAACAAATCGTCACAACTACTCGTCTAAGCTCAACACGTACCTACAGGCGGGCACTTAATTTTTAAAATGTATTCATAACAGCAATATAAATATTATAATTTACATAATTACCACTTAAAGATTTCCAGAATTCAAAGGTAATTTAATGGCAATGTTCACAGTTTCTTAGTAAGGTAATGAATAACTAACGTTGTAACTGAAGCGTCGTGTCGTGGTGTCGTCCATCGATACTTACATATTCATAATTCAAACATTCCTATAGAAGT
Source organism: Cataclysta lemnata (assembly GCA_963931975.1). NCBI lineage: Eukaryota > Metazoa > Arthropoda > Insecta > Lepidoptera > Crambidae > Cataclysta > Cataclysta lemnata. Next base: position 54,861 of record OZ008343.1, on the reverse strand, counting down.
TGACATTTTAATATCCTCACCATATAAAGAGGGAACCAATTTAAACAAACTTATCAAAATCCACTAAAACTTGAATAGTTTTAAAAGGTTCCTCTCTAATGAACAAAAAAAACCGAGATCATGAATCTGACAGTAGTTTTATTTTATTACACTATTTTTAAAAAAACTATGCAATAACGTAGCCTCTTGTCATTCATATTTTATATATTATTTATATTTTATTTTAAACACTTTAACATGTTCGTTCTGGAGTGAGAATCAATCTTACTTACGACCTTCGAGTATTCCCTTACTCTTACAATTTCATCAATCAATCATCAATAGCGAGGTAGACTATACTAAATCTTTACTGCGTGTAGTTTTGAATTAGATTTTGCCCCGGATTTGTTGTATTTCTCAACTCCCAAACCAAAAAATACCTATGTAATAACGTTAGTATAATATTCGATGTACAGAGCCAGTTATATTAAAAAAACCGCCCACTCAGTTATTCGTGACTGAACAATCATCTAAAACATTGAGTGATAGTAACGCGTAGACCTTCACTGTGATGTTAGAATAAAAAAAATATGGACAGCCACAAGTCAACAATATGTTAGTTAGATGATCGCTTTTACGCATAACGCTAATTTATTTTTTGCTAACGTAACTAATTAATTTAAAAAGCACTCAACGACAGGAACGCTTTGCGTTAAACTATGCGGGTGAGTTCATTCCATGTGGGTTCCCACACGTTAATTAAAAACGAAATGAATGTAATTGACACAATAGTTGCATTAGCGAATTCCTCGCGAGGCGGCGGCGCATTCGCCTTCGCGTGTCTTCCGACGCGGCACTCCTCATGCCGATGCCTACCGATGCCAGGTGTCACTCCTCTAATAACATTATCGAACCCGAGGCGACACTTCGGCCGGAGACATTCCTGCCAACCCTTCTCGTGACCCGGGCGCCTATTGACACCGTTCGTTTTCCAGGAACATGCGATTAATTGTTGTGCAAGGCATCCGCGTTCGCAGAAGGCGAAAGATAGCCACAGCATTTGAGGAAACCGGCAGCCGGTTGGGCCTTAAAAGGCCCGCGTGATGTCCTTTGGCGTCATCTCACAGACGGGACATTCTGCGTCGACCGGTCGCACCATGCATATGCATCTTTGCAAATTGATGGAGTATTGCGTAGGAATCTAGCGGACGGTTGGCCAAGCGCGGCAGAGAGGCGCTTTGCTTTTATTCGCACTAGTGACTGGCTGGGCTGCAGCCAACAACGGCCCGGCGAGGACAATGTAACAACTTGGCAGCCAATTGATTTCAAATCAATTGGTATCTATTTTATTTGACACACTTGCTATTAATTGATTGTTTATCTCACATGACACACCCGGGGCCATCTATGACACTATAACAACTCTGCTACATGATGTTTTAATCAAATACATAATAATTTAGTCACCCACTAGCAGATAAAGTGTTTCATCTATTATTAAACAGTTATACTTCAACTTTGCATGATTAGGTATAGGTACACAGTTCCATGCTGGCCTGGAAGTGAAAAAATAACCTAGAATAATGGAAAAGCCAACTAAGGGAGATTGCCCGGTGTATTCTAATAAGAACTAAGGGCATTCGAACGGTAGAGGGCAAACCACCAACAACAGCGTACTCAAAGAGAGATAGTGCCAGACAGCGGCCGGCAGTAAAACGTAAATGGGTTGGAATGATGTCACCACACTCTCCGGTCATCGGTATCTCGCCATGGTTCTTTCCATCACTTTTCGTCTTTATGGTAATTCCATATTTACATGATATGGCATGTTTGGCACATGAGAGAAGAGTCTCCGTCCATCCAACCAGATTGTACCTAATGATCGGATTTCTACTGCCTTTTGACACAATTTTTTTCAGTTTTCCGGAGCGCACACAATTAATTTTGATTTGGAAACGTACTAATTTAGACACACACAGAGAGAGTGATAGCGAAATGCAATCTACATCTGGAACTGAGAACCGGCCTCTCGGCGCGTCTATTCCGGCATCGGGCAGTGGACATCAGTCAATGCGGCGTCGTTTATTTGCCGAGGCGCGTCTGATTCGGCGCGCTGTCTTTATTTTGATTCACACTTTATTGATGGCTGTCGCTCTGCACAAGTAATGGGGCTAATCCGAAATTAGGTACCTACCTTCGGTTCAGTCTATACGAGTATTTTTGTCTTAATGTCTTTCTACAGTATCTCGGTAAGGCTAGATAAGAAAATTTATAAGTGTCAAGTACAAGATCTTCTGTAGTAATACGTGCTTTGCCTCGAACAATAAATCACCCCGCCTTTCAGAAGAACCTAGTAAAAGTTTTCCTGCGACGAGCATAGTCGCAAAAACCAAGTATTATTTTGTCTATAGTATAGTTAATATGCAAGATAAAAACTATGAAAGCGATGCCGACTAGCCTTGTTGATTTTAGCCGGCCTTAGCTCTCGCTCGATTGCGGCTCACTCACCTACAGACGTAGGTAGTCTATTGGAAACAAAGCTTATTCATTGTCCATAACGTAGAGCCTTAAATATTTTTTTACTTTTGCGTACGGAACCCTAATAATGCTCATAACATTACTGTCCTGATCCATAACTAATTAAAATATAAATAAAATATTTGTGACTACGTTATGCTAATTATTATTTATGTTTAACAATTATGAGCGAATTAAAATATAAAACGGTTTTTGGCACCGAACGCTGGCATAACTTGACCCTACTGGCAGGAAAATAGCAAGTTGTAAATTGTACTACATTGAAGTAGGTATTCTTTTCCACCCACAAATTCATGTTTCCGCAACTGTAATGTACTTACAGTCAGGTTACCACCAAGTATAACATTCTCTCAATTTGGCGGTATTCTGCTTTTGTTTCGCTGCTTGTATTCTCGTGCGTCACCCCACGACTTGTAGGGTTGCAAAGATATTCGAGAATGGAAGTAATTCGTGGAACCCTGTCATCATGCTGTCATCGAACGAACCTTCGGTGTTTCTGTACACAGACAACAACACCAAGGCATACCAACTGCGGAAATTAATAGATATGTATATCCTGACATGGTTTGTGAATTCCTGCTATTATTACCGGGTATCCGCAAAGAACATTCCATTGTGTGGAGGCTTGGGCGGCTGGGCGGCAGTGCATGAGGTGGGCGGCCTCGGCGGGAGTATTAGGCGGGGGGTGCCTGCCTCCGCCCCCCTTCCCCTCCCAAGCCCCCCAACCCCCGCGACTTCACTCAATTTGCGCCGTTAGCGGCGCAGCCTCAATATTTGCCGGTGATCGAACATTCGCGAATGACGCTAAGTGAGTGTTCCCTCAATCTTGCTCATTACCTACCTACTTGGCACATTTTTTGCGGCGAGCGCTTGTTAATTTGTAACATTAGAAGTCAATTTTTATCTCAGCATTTAGCGCGTACTACACGTCTGTTATTAAAGTTATGATAGACCAGTATGCATTGTATGCAAATGGCGCGCGCGGCCCGACTAGTTTTTGCGGCGGCGTCGCCCGGCCGTCACCGATATGCCATCTCGAACACATTCTCTTAACGGTTTCCTTGAACGATTGGAATATCGGTTTTATGAGCTGCTATAAAAGGGCGGCTGCGACTATCCTCTGCGCGTTACCCTCGCGGTCGAGGCCGTCACAGATTCTTGATAAACTCAATCGGGTGCACAGTTTGCTGTACAATCATTATCTTGATTTCTTATCTTTATAGGCGGCCCGAACACTGTCAATCTTGATCAAGATCTGCGATGAAAATTAATGATCACGATCCAGATTGATTGTGTACGAAGTAGATTAACGGATCGTCCATAAACCTGATCGTGATCGCGGATCGCGATTGACTATGTACCGGCCGCCATAGAACAGAAAAAAATTGCTGTAGGTAAACCGAGTGCGCCGGGGCAGCGGTGAGATCGGTCGCTCACACCACAGGCGATGGTGATGGCTAACTCCTCCCATAAATTGGGTGCTCCGCTCGGCGACACTTCCGTCTGTTGATGCTTTAATTAAACGCGCATAAATTAGCGCCGCGCCGTAAATCAGTCGGCGCGCGGCCCACAATTGCGCGCTCCTCAATGGCCAAGACACTTCAAACGCGCATGCGCGTGATTGATGCGCGGGCGCACCCGCCCGCCGCACTTACGTAAGCCGCGATCAATGCGCCCTCCGATTACTTGACATGCGCCCGAGTCTGGCGCACCAGGAAGGACACCGTGCCAATCCAGCAGAGCAGCAGCTGTGCCTCGGCGGAAGGGCACGGTGTGGCCGTTATTGCACTCCAAGGACGCACTGTGTGCCGAATGCGAAGAATGGGGACGATGGCTCCCGATTGGGGCAAAGGAAAAGGGGTCAGCAAAACTATATGATTTTAATTTTAACATTATATAAATGTTAGAAAAATTCATTAATTTTTCAAAATTCTTTTTCTAACCACTAAAATCTTTGGGTCAGCAATATTTTGAATAATTATAACTCGATGCGGGAATCAAATCCGGATTGCGGAGGACGCGGGTCAGTTGGAATTTTTCTGACTTCTTTTCATTTATAATAATTTTTCTAGCATTTATATAATATTGAAATAAAAATCAAATAATAACGTGTCCTTCTTATATCAGAATTCCCTTTGAATGTCTAAAGAAGTTCAGAAGGAGACCGAACCATAACCGCTTTTGCGAGCCCAATCCGGATCCATTGATGCTAACTAACAATTGCACACAGAACATACCTTTCTATCTGTTCTGTGCAATTGCATACGAATCGAGGCTATATTAAGACATTCGGAGACATTTTTGGTCACCTATCTCAAGATCGTAATAATAATAATAAATTCATTTATTCCGACCAACAGGGATCACAATAAGTTTTAAATTAATTAATTACAAACATTAATACTAATAAAATAAATAAATTATCCATACAATACAATTAAATCAAATTATTACAATTTTATAGTTATAAAGTCACTACATGTATCATGGCCGCATGATTCAGGTAGTGACAGTCATATCTACTAGCAAATAATCTGAGGACACTGCTAGGGCTGGCGCGAACCCTACGCACCAGGGATGTTCACCGCTTACGCATAGTTGCGTAAAAACAATCTACTCGATGTTTGGCAAATATCCCCGACGCGCTGCAATATCGCGGCAACCCCAACAGTACACTAAAAGAATTATTATATTGTATTCGCAAGGCACTGTACTACGTAATACGTAGCTCTTTTTGAGAGAGATGTGTCCAGTTGTATCAACATTTCCTCGGCTATACACTGTAGTGGGTCCGTCTTTTTCTGCTTGATCAAAAACACAGGACAAACCCGCAACTGAATAATGCAAGCCAGAAAAAGCCACAGCATTATCATTGTTCGGAAAACTGACAATAAACACCGCAGCCCTCTAATGATCGCATTCGCTTCCACGTTCCAAATCCAAAACTCCCGCGGAACTCTCAATTACATTCGCTGACGGCGCTCACTCTGCGGCATACCAGTATTAGTTTTACCGACGCTCACTGACTCTGTTAAGACGAATATAATAAGTTATAACTCATCTAGTTAACCATACAGGCATTCATGGCGCTCATTTTACCTCAGAATGTGTTTCCATTTGAATTATTATCGTAAGTTTGTAATGGATTGAGCTTGTCCGTGTCACTAAACATGGCACTTTTTTTTATTTCCAGATTTATATATGGCAATTTTAAGCATTGGTAGTTTTTGATTTCGAGCATTGGAATGGTATGAGGTGTTCAGAGCGTTCATAGGAATACCTAAGTATTATTTGACAATATAACTTAGATATGAACTGGGACATGGATCGACTTCAGTTTAAAAGTTATTAAAAGAGAATGTTGGCACACTGGCAAAGCATCACTGATCCGACGTCTCACTGCGATCAATCCAAGTATAGTTCAAGGTCTAATAGCTCAGCAACTGATCACATAAACCAGTTTCCTTATAGTTTCAAACGTCGCTATTTATACGCAACATTAGAGATCTCCGGCGAGATAAATCAATGTGATACCTCTGTGGACAAACACGAAAGGGAACGCATGTTAGTCGAGTGTCTCCACAAATAATTGCGCCGGCTCGGTCCAGGCGGCGCCGCCGAGCGCGCTCGCGAGCTTGTGGCGTCCCTGCGACGGCCCTGCGTCGGCCCTGGGCAGCCCTGCGTCGGCCCTGCGACGGCCCTGCGACCGCTGTCTATTTTCGCCGCGCTCGTAACACCGCGCAATTAAAATCGAACACAGTGTTTAAACCGAAACACGGGGACGCGCCCAGAGTCAATAAAGATATAAAAACAAATGTCTTTTTTGGCGCAGGAATGCCGAGCAGCGCCGCGGGCGGAGTCGCCGCGCGTCACCATTCTAGTCACGGAGCTTTGTTTTTCAGGGCAACGAACCCTATTCTCATTTGGAGACAGATTTATAGGCCGCACATTGGACGCGACCGGCGCTCATTTATCCTCTTCGGAGAACCGCAGAATCGCGTCGGCTTCTGCGTAGCCGCGGTACACAGGACGACGCGTCGCCGTGGCCGCCGCATCGCCTGGCCGAGGGCCCGCGTTCTAGGAAGCGGCCATCGCCTATCGAGATCGGGAAGCCGTTTAAATTATAGCAAAGCCCGCGTTCCCACAGTTCGGGACGTTCGGTGGCGGCCATTCTCCGATACATTTTTTATTGGAGATGTAATCGGCGGCCGAGCCACTTCAAAGCCGGCCGGCTCCGAGCTCCGACGAATTCGGGCGACAGGAGACGCCGCGGTGATGCGTCGCTTGTACTCTAATTCGCAACGCAAAGAATGTAATAGGAAGCCGAGGAAGGGTGCCGATGAAGGGTCGACGGGCACATATCGAGCGGGCCGGGGAAGGGGCGGGGCGTGTCTCCGCCAAAAAACTAATAAAACGCAATATCGCCGGAGATACGTCTCGGCCCCTCGCCCCTCGCCCCTCGCATCTGCCCGCTCGATCCATCCGTCAAATCGTCCGGGCGACCCTCACTCAATAAGCGCATTCCTCCGGCTGCACCGCTCGAATTAAAAATCAAATAATGTTGTGTATAGCGAATTAGAGGCCGCGCCCTCTTTATTTTTGTTGAGCCAGCGGGCTGGAACTAACGCGCCACTTGAGCGCTCGGGGGGAGACTTGACTGGTATTGCACCAGGCGAGGTGGACCCAGCTGCTGGCTAATGGGTTACGCTACATTTACGGGATTCATGAGCACATGAACAAGAAACTGTATACTGTACACGCATAATGTTAAAAACTATACTCCAAAACACACTTAGATCGTAGATCATCCTACATTCAGTGTGATAAAATGTCCAATCATGGAACCTTAATCGGTTGCGCATGCGTTATTATGACTACTTAAGCAATGATGATAATTACTGAGGCAAAGTCAACATCGATTTTTTCTTCAATGAATAAGATTGGAGAATTGTTCCAAATTTTTAGTTCTACTGTATTTATTTACAATCGATCGTAAATTAATGATGGATCTATATCAAAAAACATATCTTCGAATTCGATATGTCATGAATAAAGAAACAATCTACAATTCAAACCCATCAATAAGTAGATCAGTTACCTTGTGATCAACAGCATTCAGCAGGACTGTTGAAAAGTATAATAATCATATAAAATAAATTATATTAAGAAATTGTCAGCGTTTCACGATATGCTGATTTCGACGATAGTATCTGACAATGAAAAATGGACTCGAATGGATTTCGAAATTAAACCTGTTTCAAGGACATTCTTTGTAGTCGGGCGACCCTACTGTAATAATGTCCGATGCTGGTGGCTGGATAGCTAGCGAGCCCTTTAACGCGATTCGGGGCGCGTGACGAAACGCAGCGAGGTACCTGCGCGTGCCGCGACAAAGGCGAACTTTAATAACGGCGCGCACGTGTGACCCCTCGCCGCTATCTCCAATGCACAATTTATTGAGAGCAATTTCGCATGTCATAAAACCGAATTAATATTGTCCGTGGTCCGTGTAAGTGGAGGGCGTCTCCCCGCCTCCCCCTCCCCCCTCCCCGATGTCAAATGGCCCCGCACTGAGTGGCCGCGCGATTAGATCCGCGCACGTGGCCGCTCCCTGCAAGTGCGCCGTGCAATGACACGGCTGACGAACAAACAGATATTACACGCCATCCGTGTTTGTGTTTGTAATAGCTGCTTACTGCCGAATATCATGTCGCGCGGTCTATGATGGTGGTGGGTTACGGCCCATTCTCCCTATATCTTCTTACATCCATAGGGTAGGCATGTATCCCTGCGCAGTAGGGACAAAAGGCTGGTGATGACAGTCTCGCTACCTAAGTCGCACAGTGTCCTTTTTCTATAGGGCATGAAATCGCAAGAAGACCTTTCGTGAGCCGTAGCACTTGAGACTCATGATATGTGTGCCCTGATCAGCTACAGGGAATCCAAGAATGCAGGATTTCGAAGGACAAATACCTTCAACACGCGTCCTGATGATTGCGCTATAACATTTCAGGGAGGTGGTTAGTTACAGAATTCCATCTGAACTTCCTTACGGAAATAAGAACGTAGCGTGTGGTGAGCAAACAAATTAAGGTTGAAATCGATCGTTTATTAGAGATATTTGACAGTTCTGTTATAATCTGATGTGCTGTTTTATTATTTTACTTGGTCAAGTAACAGCCGTTTGAATGCTCAATAATTGTATTGTCAATATTATGGGGACGAACTAGCAGTTGAGTTAAATCCGCGTTGTAAGCAAACTGCCTGCAGGCCAGACTTCTGTTCGTATCCCCTCTCAGAGGTACAAAACGACTAATCGCTCGCTAAATTCATAAGCGTGCCAAATAAATCGTTCGGCCACGGACATTGAGCGCTGCTTGCAGATTAACGGCCGGTAGCTGTCACGTCTCGGCTAGTGATGTATACGAGTCGATTCCTCGACTCATAATTTTGGACATTCGAGTCAAAATTGCAGAGCTCTATGAGAGCAACGGGTTTAATCCAATGCGAGCTCTCTAAAAAACGTCAAAAGAACTTGAGCCTTTAATTGAATGCGAACATTTCACTTTAACTGCGGAATGCCGCCAAGCAATTTATGGGTTTACTGTTTCAGAATTCATTTGAGCTCTTTCAAATTTATCGCTCCTGTGTAACTGTTCAAAACTTCTGAAATATCTCCAAACTTTGTAACATCAAAAACATAAAAGATAGATCGTAAATTAACGTGCCCGTTAGATGGCGAACCTTTTATGCGTACCCCTTCAGAAATAAGTAAGAAGTAGTTATGATTTATTTGTGTGAGGATTGCTTGGTCTGCGATTGCTGAAACTAACCAATGTTCGCTAAGGCCAGTCATTCGATGAGTGACCAGCAATTATTATCTCCAGTTCCTCCGCTTCGGAAGGCGCGTTAAGCAGTTGGTCCGGGGTGCATCCGCAGTCGTTAACATACCTATAGCCTTGTATTCTTCCATCCCTGGTGGAAGGCCTGCGCCCCAGCACTGGGGGCGTTAAAGGGCTAGTGATGATGATGATGATTTATTAAAATAAGCGTGCTCCGTGAAATGACTCCAAGTACAAGTATGATTTGATTTTTATTTCAACATTATAGTATAAATGTTAGCCGAGTGTTATAGTCATCTGCCGAGATCACAGAGGACGTGGGTTCGATTCCCGCATCAAGAGAAATAATTTTTCCAAATTTTTCTAACTTTATTCTCTTTGTACGAGTAATATTCTTCGAACTCGAGTGCTGCACATCACTAGCGGTGCACCTCCCCCTCCCTATTGTTAGATGTGGACCATTCACAAGTGCACTTATTAATTTCACATCTGATTTATCGTGACCTCACTAATCCCATTATTCTGTTTGCAATAAAGCGGACCGTGATCCGCACTCGAGTGCCTGTCTTTGCGATTTGCATATTTTTTCCATTATGGTCGGATCGGGACTGTTCCGCCCTTGTTAGGGTGTTATTTAATTACTTATCTGAATTATTCATAATATTTAGTAATTGTTATCACGGTACAAGTGATATTTCGGTGTGTATGATTACATCTATTAGGTAGATGTGATTGTCAAAATAGGTTTAATTAATATTGATTGGTAGATACTCACAATCCATAAGTAGCTAAGGATCTCGATATACGTAAATTATTTTCGGAGGTATATTACAAAGAAAATTATAAGTAATCTAGTATTTAATAATTAGTAATCTTTGTACTTAATACTTTTTTAACATTTAAAATAATATTTAAATTAAAATTAAAAATAATATTTACGTGTATGTTTAAGTTGTTTGTAAAAATATTCGCACAGTAAAATTGTTGGCACAAAATTGTTGACTTAATAAAATAAATAATAATGTAACAATAGATTATTAAATAATTCCAATAAAGTCTATGGTTTCTCATTTAAACTACATACATACATACATAAATCACGCCTATATCCCCGAAGGGGTAGGCAGAGGTGAACTAGTACCCACTAACAAATATTTTGGATACAGTCATTGAACTACTATTACTGTTTACTTTATAACTCAATGGATACAGTATGAACTTTTGTGTTCCATATCTGCCTCTATTTATGATGTGATCTGGCGATTGCATTTTCGTTTTGATCGTTAGCTATTAATAAATGTTTCGATGTCATTAAGACCATTTTACACGCAGGCAGTCCTTCCTATGGAACCACCGAGCTGGTTCCAAGAACGCGGCAGCCAAGGCCTGCCTCGTCCCGACCGCGACCCACGGCCGGAGGTTAATGTCCAAAATCGACAATAAATCTATAGATTTGATCTACGAGCATTGCGCTTATCGCGATCGTAAACTCGAACTCGGGCCTTTTTTCAAGCGGTCCACCTCTATGACCCCTGAAACAAAAACTATCGTTCGGGTAATTGTGTATCGACGGCCGGTGGACGTGGTGACAGTGGAAGACGAATGCGGGCGCGGGCGCCCCGGGCGGCCTGGGAAGCGGCCCCGCGCCGGGCACGATACGATCTGCGGCCGGACGTCACCTCGGGCGCCTCCCCCTGCCGCCCGCCAAATGAACCCGTCACCGCCGCACCGGCTGCTGACTCAGCGCGCCGTCTCACTCCCCCCCGAGTACCTTCGTTCGTTCGTCGCCTCACGATCACTCACGCCGAGACGCCGAGTTCGCCCCTCTGACGCTTGTTGCAATAAGATTACACCCTTTTTTGTGGACTGTTTTAACTTAATTCGTTTTAATAAGCCAGCAAAATATTCATTTCAATCATTGAACTACTATAACTCAATGATTTCAATTTTATAAAACACAAAACTGCGGCAAAAAGTTATTCTCATTTATGATTTTTAATTTCGCACGGAAATGTTAGCCGCCATGCTTATAGTAAACAGTACCTACGACTGAAGCGATAGACCAAGTACTAAACAGAATTTGTGTAATTAATTTTAAGTATCATTTAAGTCCCGAAACTATATTCGTGTCAAATTCCTATCCCTGCAGTAAATTGTATAAAGCCTCCTTAATAACAGTAGAGCAGGAGAGTTATTTGCATTCTAGATAAACACGTAGATACGTTCGAAGGTTCAAGTACTTCCATCACGAAACTGTGTGATTTGCTGAAAATGGCTGCAATAAAACTAAATACCAAGTAATTCTTGGGCTATCTCACGATACAATCGCGGCTTCGTCGCAACCCAAAATGGCCGTCCCTGGGTTCACCCGTCATCTAAATATTTAGTGTTAAAGTGTTCGAGGTACCGAAACTATTGATTGGGTGCTGCCTACTCAGTTACCTTATCGCTGATAAAATGGCTTACTTTGATTGCTGTCACCTTTAAAGTATTCTAAGGTATCATAAAGCTTATACAATATGAAAAAGTGCTATGGCTGACCGAGGAGGCAGTGATGGGAGAACATTAGGCCTAATGACTGTTGCGATAAGGCAGAACAAGATTAGCAAGAACTGAATCACGATTACAAAGTTTCTGGCAGAACTCAAAATATAGGTAGTACTAGATCCGACGAAGTACAGTCGTACTTCCCTTTTGGCTGAGAATTTAATAGAATGTACGCCCTTCCGCATTCCAACAGATCAAACACATGCGGGTGCTGCAATTGTATTTCTCTCATGCAGAAAGCCGCCTGTGATGTGTGACAGCTGAATTATACGGAATGCTATAAAATGAATATATCATATAACAACATACATGATCAGTTGCCATTTTGCCACGCTCGGCTGACCGCGCAGACAAAAAAGATAATCGGCACCCCTTTCTTAAGAAAAAATGCAAAAACAGAAGCACTATTACGGCGGCAGCGCTATCACAAAAGGCCAATTACCAATAAGCAAATGGTAGATAATTGCCTTTAAATGTTAAGTGACTCGCATTTAATTGGCCGTGAAGCTGGCTGTTCACTCTGATTAATTTGCCCCATATACAGTGTGCACTTTGAAAATATTATTTCGCATCGAGGTGGTAGAATACTGTTTGAATGTTCAGAAACCTATCATCAATAAGTGGTGAAAAACACTGTACTTGTATCTACTAATATGGTGACACCAACCCGCACTGGGCTAGCGTGGTGGGTTATATAATATGGCCCATTCTCCTTATATTCTTTCATCTATATTAGGGAAGACCTGTGCCCCAGCAGTGGGGACATTAAAAAGGCTGGTGATGTTGAATATCGTGACACTCAAAGTACGTAAGTAAAATAGTAGATGTGTGAGGCAGTGGACATTTCTGAATGTCTGTCTGCTAAAAAGTGGAAAGGCCCTCAACTGCGGTCCTAGGTAGCGGACGTCAGCGTGCGTTCAGTTGGATTATTTTTTTATATTTTTGTTCAAACAAGCCGACAGAGTAGGTTACATTTTAGCCTTGTCTTGAGTTGGTGGACGGCACAGATATATGGAAGGTTTCTTTTGATTTAAAACAAAACATACGATATAATCGCTCAAACGAAATCTAATTGTAAGACTTTTTTTCAAGTAGACAGACTATTAGAAGATTGAACCGAGGGATCGTCGAGTCACGAGCTTACAAACAAACGGTACAAACAAATAGTTTGTGTGTCTAAATTTAGGTAAGTACTACCTTTCTTAGAGAGGGTCCTCTGTCGAGGGCGTCCCAGCGAAGCCCAGTGGGCAATAAAACGGAGCGCCCCTAATGGAGAGGGCGGGCGGCGACAAAGCAATTGGCCTGCTTTGAAGCTGCTGTTCGTTTTTGTCGCAATTTGTGCAATTGTTTCCTCGGCCTGCCTCCTCCGCCGCTATCGCTTTATTTCGCCGGTTCCCACACAAATCGCGAATCGTAAAAGTATTTTCGACGAGCATTCGCATTCGATTCCCATCGCTGCGAGAGATGTCCGCAGATAAGAGCGATATAAATTTAATTAAACGTGTGTCCGAGTGTCCGGTGGCTTTCGGGGTCGCCAAATTTGTTTGTCCGCGGACGCTCGTATTAATTAAGCGAGGCCTTTGAGCTCGCCGACGCGCAAAAAGTGCCAGCATCAGTTGGCAGATCGTTGGATGGGTGACCAAAAATGTATTGTCTCGAGCTCCTCTGGGCTTCGGAAGGCAACCCGCACTAGGCCAGCGTGGTGGGTTATGGCCCATTCTCCCATCCATAGGTTGCCTGCGCCGGCTGCCGACCGCCGCCGGTCGCCGGCCGCCCCGCGGGGCTCCGCGCTGATCTATCGCCGGCAACTGCTCTCGTGACACCGCTGTCTGGATCACTAAATAAGTAAATAATGAAGTCGTCCCTAATCTCGCATCACATCAGTTTGTTGCCGCACCGTACATTTGTTACGGAGGTCACAGGGGGCACGCGGCCATTGCGCGGGTAACGCTTCAATTGACCAGCATTTACAATAACAAATAAACCGATCTCGTACTTTTCGAGCCAACCTCGAGACAACACGGGTGGACGAATTCCAGACGAATGCCATAAAAAGTTGTTTGTCATCGATACAAAAGCGGAATCAACTCAGACTACCTGATTGCGGAGGTTCACCTATTAAACATCTAATAGATTTTTTTTGTTATTTTTATTTTAACAATTATATAATTAATTGTTTGAAAAATTGTCACAAAGAAATGTCTCTAAACCCAAGACGTCTTGGTTGGCTGAGTGGTAGGCATTGAACTACTATTACTGTTTACTTTATAACTCAATGGTGGTAGGTAACTTTTTAACCAAAATTTCTTTGTAGTAGGTTCTTATCATTGTAAGTCTAAAAAGGTGACGACAAAGAATACATCATAAGGAGACGTGAAAGACGACAAGTGAAGTTTTCTGAACCCTGCATAATGAATCGCCCTCAACAGGAGTTCCCAAGGCTCCGGCTATAAAGCAACTGACTAACTGCTAGATTGTAAGAATACACTGCACCGAACCGCAGATGACGTATACGTACCGCCTATAGATAAACAACGAAAAACGGAGCTTTCTGGATTTTTATTTAAGGGGATTAACATTTTTGAAATGTCAATTCTGTAGAAGGTTTTAGAGGACGTCACCGTCACCGTTGACGTCACACGCGACGGTGACGTCACAGCGGGGAGGGCAGGTGCGCCCGCGCCGACACCGCTCGTATCGGCCATCGGAACAGATAGCTCTCTAATGTTATGGGTGTTTTTTGCGCTCCCGAATATTGTCACCCGCGCCCCCGCCGGTATCTTAACGGCGATCGCCGACCGCGGCCGCACTAATTAATTCCTTTTTATTACGACACTCGAGCACGAGATAAATTACCAATTAAACTGTCCGCCGAACTAACGCGAGCGCGTCACGCGAAGATTAACGGGGCTCGCAGACGTGAGCCTCTATGGAGCGTTTGCTTGGAGGCGTTCGCGATCGCACAGACGCCGTGTAGGGGCCATAATTGAATGCAGGCCCAGAAAGGAATTCCTCAGCGAATGTAACGCGAAACGCTTTACGCGGATTGGCGCAACGCGGAGGGTCGCTTACCCTTGAGGGCGCGCATTAAAAGCACGGCTCACATAGCGGCCTGAAAGTCATGCCACCCGCCGTTCTAGTGCCAACCGAGAGCCTTTATTCAAGAAGGGTTGTTGTTTGTTCCACCCGAGCCTTCGTAAATATGCATACTCAATTATGCATCAATAGTTCCAAACCGTCGAGACGTCATTTCGAATCTTCCTCTAGTCTGATCGATGTCGACTGGTGTAACTTTCGAGACCGAATCCAACCATAGGACACAACAATAATACTTCCGTCCAAGAATTCGGTTCTTAAAGCCGATCCTGTAGAAATTCGCAAAGATGCGGTTTGAAAGAAGATGCAATGACAAGAATTGAGACAGGGATGCTACGTAGAAAGGATGAATGAAAGGACAATGACAAAAAGGATTTCTATTTTTATTCTAATGAATAAATGGAAATACCTTGGCGGATCTTTCACAATCAAATTGAAAGTCTTATAAGAAAAGGACCAGGTCAAGAGTACCCAAAACTAACGGGCATGCAATGAGGACTATCACTGTCTGTCTGTGGGAGAAAGGCGTGGTGTATTTAGATAGGTATATGTATAGAAATTCGCAACCCATTTCTCCGTTTGGGCAATCTGCATCAAACTGTCACATATAGGTCCACATACACATAGTATACTCGATGTCCGCCAATGCTGTGTTGAGCCAAGCTGTGTGAACGGAACGGAGGCCGAATCCTTGGCGACGAGTAATGACGTTATATTGATCGAGGGAAGGCTGCAGACGCGGCGGGTCGCCAGGAGCCGCTTATCGGGCCTAATATCTGTCTATTACCTTTATAATTTATGCTGTCAATGCGCTCGTTTAATATTTGGCCTCCACTTTTGGAGGAATGCGTGCCAGGGGAGTAAATTATGTCTTTATCGTGCGGCGGCTATCGACGCGGCTCGATTTATGGCAGGCGCAGCCGCGGGGCAGCGTGTTTGCCTTTGAATTAATTTACTAATTATACTCGTTGCAGTCCACTTCCCTCCCCCCGACCTAACCCCCCTCGGAGCTATTTCATGAAAATTCCAACGGAAGGTGCCCCCGGTTGAACGCAGAGGGATTTAATTCAAAGGTCCGTTTCTCCCTGGGCCGGCCGCAGCTTAAAAGCAAAAAGCTTTGTTATGTTTGTCCTTATGGTGAATGTTTATGTTGAGCCTTATTTTGGAGACTCCGCTCTTAATTCACATTGACCATGCAATAGGATAAGGAAACCTGGAGCGGGCATACATACTCTACCTCTAAGAGTATTTTAAAAGACATATACCTATAAGAGACACAATTAATTGCGAATTTGTGCGATGCGAATTCGCAACGTAGAAAACTGCAACAGATACAGGAAAAAGAATCAATTCCCAAGTTCTTGCGATGCGGCGTGTACAAGCCCTTATTTACAATTAGGTGATAGTAGATTTTTCACAAGTGCACAAAACGTATCATATTTATTGATAGTAATATCGAGGATAAAATGGTTTTGTGGACGAGTTAGAAACTCTGCTTTTCACTTCGATTGCGAGGAAATAAAACAGTAGTATAACATACATTTCTTAAATTCAAAGTAACATTAGTACAGTTTTGAATACATACTTAGAAAATTGTTTTTCCTATTGATATTAGGCTTGAGCTGCAGACCGCCTAGCCTAGCATTAAAATAATTTAGTAATAATAATTTTCTTAAATTAATTTAATAACCTACCGTACTTGAATTAAAATTTTAATATCTTTTATGTCTTAAAGAACACATTAGGCAAATAAATTAAAGTAAATATTATAAAATAACAAATTCTATCTCTGAACTTCATAATGTGTTTGGCTGCATGGCTTATTTTCTTTGTCTTAATATGGATACATTTATGAGTAGATACGTTAATGCTCTTGAGCACAAATTTCGATTTTGTGCAGCCTATATCCTGCACAAATAAGCACTTTCAGAGCAGGAGAAGTGATGAAAAAAGTATTTAATATCTACATACTTATGTTTAATTTAATTTCCTAGGAAATGTTCACAAAATTCCGATTTAAGATTTAGATTTTTTTTTAGATTTTGAGTGCTGTCTCGATAAATCGTTTTTGTCTTTGATACCCCTTCAAGAATATGGGCGTGATTTATGTATGCATGTATATATATACTGTCAGGTGCCCTACCCCATAAGGTCGGGCCGCAGCGTGTCACTCAGAGCCGTGTCGTCTGTGGTCTGATGAGGTTTGATGAATCGGCGGGCGCCGGCGCCAGCGCCAGCGGCGATGCTATCGACGCGGCTACTGCCCATTAATTAACGTGAGTCAGCACTACGGACAAATCTAATGAAACAGGGATGACCGGCTTCCACTGGTACAGCCTGGGTGGCCATGTACAGCACCACTGGTGATAGCTTACTGCCGCACTCAGAGACGTCAATTAGCTTAAATAAGTTGGTACTTAGGACTAAAAAAATGTCAATCAAAACTAGATCATAGACCCGACAAGAATAGCGACTAGTTTGGGCCACAACCCACCACGCTGGCTAATTGCACATTGCTGGGTATGAACGAGTGTATTATAGATGCAACCGGGATCGACGGCTTTACGAGCCTTCCGAAGCACGGAGGATCATTTTTTCATAATATATTTTTGGCCATCCATCAAATGACCGACATCAGCTAACTTTGCTTAGATAGTTTACGTAATCTAGCTAAGCCACTGCGTTGTAGAGCTCCTCCAGAGAAAGAACAGTAAGTTTAAAACATGTATCAATTCGCGGCAGAGGGCTTTGCCGCGCCGCGCCAATGAGAACGCGTTAATTTACAGCGCAGTGCGTGATCCACGACGAGTACGCCGACTCATTTTTAATTCCGCGCCCCCGTTTATTTGGGAGGGTTCCCACCAGTGCGCGTTCTCCTTTTACGACCAATAAAGAGCGGCCGCATGATTTACGGCCGGCGATGCCTCTTGATAAGGCCGCATAGTTTTAATTAAATCGGCACGAACTCGACAAACTATAAGTTCAGATATTTTTATGACGGGGGTACTGGCCGTAGTAATATTTAGGTATCTCCCCTTAGCGAAACCACGTGGTCGAGTGCGTGGTTGTAAATGCACTACTATGGATATGTTCCCCAATAAGTACAGCATACAAGAATCACGCTTGACCTCGAAGGGGTAGGCATAGGTGAATTGGCACCCACGTTTCGCCAATTAGGTCAGGTCCCATGTAATAGGTGGAGAGCCTTGTATCTACTACACCCACGGGAGATATGGGGTTGGTGACAATTGTATTCTGTTCTGCTGTCACCACACGGCACGGAATAATATCTAGACAGACCCAAAGACGATTGGTGGGCTTCAACGACTAGAGATACAGCATCGACAGACAGTCGCTAAGGTGAAAGTAGAGTAGTAGGCAATCTCCAAGGCGTGAGAAATATGCACGCACCTATTCGACATCTAACAAGATGTAGCAACATTAATAATAACAACAGTAGATGTATTTCCCGACGTCCCCGTACCGACCGACGTGCTGCGCCCGCGCAGACTGCGAGGAGCATCATCAATTACGACGCGCTACAAAAACACGCAGCTTCATTCGAGATTGATGAGCCTCTCTCGGCGAGGGTCACGTTTTTTGCAGAGGCACCCGCGACCCACACGGCTAAAGCGCGTCTATGGGTTCTCAGCACAGCAGGCTACGTCAACACAGGCGACACAAAATCAACATTCCTTTATTCGTATCTGGTATGGTTACAATGCATTTGTGAATCGCCCAGACGCTAGACGTGTATCCGACGGCGAATAGAGCAGTACGCTCTGTACACAGTATGCCCCAATCTAAAATGATAGGCCTCAGTAACCGCCGCACGACCCGATCCGCTAATACTAAACGCGTTCAGCCCTACGCCTCACAGGCAAAAAGGTACGCAAGTAGGCTTTAGAGAAATCCATCATTGTCAGGACATTGTAAATTGCCATGTGGTGACGACAGAGCAGAACACATTTGTCACCTCCCTCTATCTTTCCAGCGGGTGTCGTACAAAGCGACAAATCGCCTTAAACGCGATTATTATTAACCGCCAGTTTGGACATTTTATCGTATGGAAGAACTGTCAAAATTAGGCGGTTATAGCGGTTAAATATCTAAAATATCTTAAGTTATAGACGGCGATGAGGAATGGACAGCCAGGAGCAGCGTTCCTCTTATCCCATCTAGCGATATGCTGCGATTTACGTGCCCGATACATGGCAATAGGTTCGCCTCCTATTACATGGGACCTAGTTTATTTGGCAAAAAATGGGTGCTTATTTCACCTCTGGCTATCCCTTCGAGGACGTAGGCGTGGCTAGGTATGTAATATTCAATTTAAATCCAGGTGGATACTGACTTAGGCACTTAGCAAACATATCGCTTTCGTTATTATCAGGAACTTTACATCTATAGATAACAGTCCACACAGAGTGAACCTGAAACAAATAGTCAAAACATCTAGCGCTTATATTTATGGCGAACCCCGACTCGAACAATTTATGAGCCCAGCTTTATGATGTAAATGAACCAATTTATCAACAATAACTTCTAGGTGGGTCGGCACGCGCCGCTGGCATTCGCATTCGCATTGCTGGCAGTCGCCGCGTCGCAATCGCATTGTTCGGTGCGTGGGGGGAAGGGGGGAAAGGGTCGTGACGTCTATCTGGAGGCCTAGCACGGCACGTGGACAAAATCTCTCTCCATCACAGTGTTTTGTCTCGGGATTTAGTGGGAGTTAGAACGAAAGGAAAATAGTTTCTTTTCCGCGAGGAGATTTTGTCCACGTCTCGTCGCTGCTGTGAAGCGCTCACTGAAGCGATCTCTTCCGTAAGAAGGTGAGAAGGCTTCGCCGCCGATCTATGGCATCTGTCTCAATGACACGCCTCGCTTTGATGTTCCGCTCGTTCGGTTCCCGTGCCTTTGCAAAGGGCGCCGTGATCAGTCTTTGTGTTCGGAATGCGGACACGGACGTGACCGGGCGCGGGATAACCGCCACAATGGACGCCCGTGGACGTCAAACGATTTATCAGAGACGCAGAGGGGGTTTGCTGCAGCTCAACTTACGGAGCGATACCTAATCGGAGATGAATCGGCCCTTTCAGGGGTTGCGATGGTGTCAGTTACATGTCATTACACTTTGGTCGGTATGGTGAGAGCAGTTTTCATGAGTTTACAGACTTTCCAGCATAAAAGTAGAACGTTACGTCTCGGTTGGCCGAGTGCCATATGCATGTGCCCGGATTGCAGGGGACGCGGGTTCGATTCCCGCACCAAGACCTGGGGGCCTACTCTAAAACTCGGAACGAACGAACTCACATCTATCCGTCTTTCTCACGCCACTGCGTGGTAAAATAAGAGCGACAAAGACGCAAAGACTCGATCGAACGAAATAAACTTCCAGAGTAACGCCTCTGGTGAAAAACCACTCTTTTCTATTCTATTTTCTAACCACAGGTTTACGGACGTATCAGGTACCCACCAAATTAACAGACGCACTCAGAGACGTCAATTAACGATAGTGAGTACTTAATGTCAAAAAATGACAAATTATAAACTAGTCATATATCTTGCTGGATCTCTGATGGTCTAGATTTAAATGACATTAAGTACTACTCACAAAGTTAATTGACGCCTCTGAGTGCGGCAGTAAGACATGTATCTAATAGCAACAAAGCTTAAGTTAAAATGAGCGTGTGGTGTGAGAGGCCGCCCCTGTTAATCGCTGATAATTGCGCGACCGCGCATAAGTCACCGAGTGGTCGGCAAGATGGCCGCCGGTAATTGCGTTCGTGGAAACAACCTGCGCCCGCTGCATACAGATTGCGCCCACAAAAACACGCTGCGTTGCAATTACTCGGCCTCCGCCCTCCCCCTGCGCCCCGGCCGGCCTTCGGGCCCGCCCTCGCACGCACGCACGCGATTAGGACAAGCATTGCAGGTACCCACAAACCGACATTAAGGCTTTTTGTCTGTGGCCAGTTTGGACAGTTCTTGCCAACTAACCAGAGCACTACTCGGCATTGGTTCCGAGAATGAGCGAGAGCACTCCGAATTAGATTTCCAAAAACCAATAATCGGTCAAGAGGACGTGCTCCATCTTCTCGGAGGTCCCTGTGTAGAATCAGGACCCGTATCACAGCCCAAACAAAAATATTCTTTGGGTCCATTCGCTTTATGATAGGTAGAACTCGTTGCCAGCAGGGCAGTAAGTATAGGTAGGTATTACTAAAGTACTATTAGTCCGTATGGAGAATCAGGACCCGTATCACAACCTAAACGAAAATATAGAAAGAAGAAAGAAGAAAGAAATACATTTATTGACCTCGCTTAATAGTATAGGTACAATTATGGATTACAAGTATAGAAAACACAAATAAAAGGTAAAAATTATAAGGTCCATTTTAACGTTGTGCGAGGCCAAAAGGCCCGAGTCTCAGCATATTTTGCTACAGTGGCGATGAGTCCATCGACACAGTAGCGCTGGTATTCTGACTGAGCCTTATTCAATACAGTCAACTAGTGAAACAGTACCGTAACTACAAAAAACTACACAGCTAAATCTAACACAATAAACAACACATATGTACGGTCAGCATCATATGCCGATCACCACCCTAGCCCTCTGAGATAGCGCATGCGCAGTAATAATCGCCATAAATTTGTATGAGCAGTCGTGACAAGGTACTAAAGTGTTAATCCACTCATGACGCTGATCGTACCCAAAATAAAACATAAACAATTACTATGGACATAAATAAATGATTGATATACCTATTCAATATACAAAATCATTGAAGCTCGCCAATAAAATTCATTTGGCTGTATGGGTAAGATCCATTTGCCTTTCTTTACAAAAGGAGGAACAAAAAACAAAACAAAAAAAAAATGAGAAAAATAAAAACAAATAAATGATGACGTTGGTCGTTGACAGTTGGCACATACTGTATAGTCTATGGTGAAAAACCAGTTTTTTACTGCCATGCCGCCTTTCCAGTACCTACATGGTTGGAATTGTTGGAAACTGTAATAATTATTGTATTACGCTGAGGTATTTTTGGATAGGTCGTGGAGAAATCGGATAATTTAGCCGATTAAAAACAGTTTAGCCGCCACAATCATCGTGATGGAAAGAGCAAACAAAAGTGCCGTGCATAACCTGAAAGTGAGTATAAAGCAAAATAAAGATCAAACAGCATTTCGCTCATTTTCTACTTGTATTTTCAGGAAATGACTTTTGAGATGATTTGTTAATGATTTTTTCACCCTCAGGTCACGCGTCGGAGGTGGAAGGTCGTTCCAGCACTTTGTGGCGGCAAATCTGAACGACCCACGGAAGGCTACAGTCCGATGCATGGGAATGGAAAGTACATTAGTGCAAGCTCGTCTGGGGTTTCTGCTATTATAGCGGGCCCAAGTCAATTTGTCCAATAGATACTGAGGCTTCCCAGTGCTTATTATGCCGAATAGTAATGCAGCAAGATGTATTTTTCTTCGTGACTCCATTTTTAGAAGTTTGGCTGCATTAAGAAACGGTGTAATATGTGCACGCGGCGGTACATGAAAGCAGAATCTTGCACAGGCATTTTGTACTCGCTGTATCAATCTAGCAGTCCTACTAAGAAGGCACGGTCCGTATACTACATCACAATAATTAAATTTTGATAATATTAAGGACTCGCACAATGCTATTCGTAGTTTTTCAGTTAAATATGGTCTTATTTTATACAGCAGTTTCAGTCTATAAAAACAATTGCTCACACAACCAAGAATATGACTTTCAAAGTTTAGTTGACTATCAAGAGTCAGTCCAAGATTTTTCGCTTTGTCAACCCTTTCTATAATTTTATTACCTATGTGAATGTTTAAATTGGTAGTATTCATTTTGATTATATTTGATTTAGAACCTATTAACATAAGTTTGGATTTCTGTGGGTTAATGACTAACCCATTAGACTTGCACCATTTAGTAATTTGTTCAAGATCTTCATTTATTTTACTCTCAGCATCAACATAGTTGTCCGGATAAAAAGAGCAGTACAACTGTAGGTCGTCTGCATATAAATGATATTTGCAATTGATTATACTTTTAGTTATATCGGCACTATATAACACATAAAGAATTGGCCCCAGAATCGATCCCTGTGGCACACCGCGCGTTACAGGCAGTGGGACTGATTTTACCTTCGAACCATTTGTTACTGTCAATTCCACATACTGCAGCCTTCGATCTAGGTAGCTGTGAAACCAATTCACGGTATGAGGTTCGACTCCATAATAGCTTAACTTAGATAGTAAAAGTGTTGTATTGATGGTGTCAAATGCGCGTGAGAAGTCGAGCAACAACAATATACTAGCCAACCCCTGATCTCTAGCAGCCAACAGGTTGTCAATCACATCAGCAAGAGCTGTCCCTGTGCCATGACCTTTGCGAAATCCAGATTGATACTGAGGCAAAACTTTATGTTCCTCGAGATATTCAGTGAGTTGATCGCACACTATTCTTTCCAGAATTTTTGAAATGCAAGGGAGCAAGCTGATTGGGCGGAGGTCCTGCATAGTTTCGGGTTGGTTATTTTTTGGCAGAGGCTTGATAACAGCAACCTTCCAGATGTCGGGAAATATACCTTGCTCTAAAGATTTATTTATTAAAGCTGTGATAGTATCTAGGGACTGTGGCATGGTGAGCATCAACATATCCAGAGAGATACCGTCACTTCCCTGAGCATTTGACTTGAGCCTTTTGAGAGCCTTTACTACTGTATCCGAATTGACAGGCTGCAGATTAAAAGTTGCATCATTGTGTCTATGATATTCATAATATGTGAGCTGAGAGAAAGTCACTCTGTTGTCACCGGGTACATTGAGGAAATGTGTATTCATCTGGTTAGGATTGTCAAAGAAAGGTGGCAGTTCTTCAGCCTTTTTGTTTGGTAACACGGTTCTTTTGAGATTTCTCCAGAGTATACGCGCATTCCCTATATTATTATTGATATATTTACTAAAAAAGCACTTCTTCTCACACTCAATAGCACATGCAACAAGTTGCTTCATTGATTTGTAACACTGCTTAAGAGGTTCTGTGTTGTGTATTTTATAACGTTGGTGATGATCATCTCTTATACGTATCATAGATTTTATAGTGTCTATGCCTTAGGTCCGTTCGCTCTATGGTGGGTAGAACTCGTTGTCAGCAGGGCAGTGGAGGCACTAATTACTGATGGCATATACCAACATCTGCTCAAACGTACTTATCACAAAAAGTGTCACCCTCAAAGTCCGCGTTGAATGCCTGAGCGCTCATCAGCTCCGCATTGGTGGCTCAGGCGAATGCAACGCTTGAACGCCTTCGATACAGCCGCCGGTCTAATTGAGTCACACATGTCATAAATGTCTCTTTTCTGCGTTAATAGCTCGTAGTCTTCCTTTAAAATAAGTAAATAAACTCCAAAGCGTCTATTTTGTATTTTGGAGAATTAACAGCTAACCTCATTGACATTTAATTGATTAATCTTAAACTCAATCATCCTCATCACTCCCAATCTATTCCGTAGACGACGACGAAGAGTTAAAACAGTGGTGAGGAATGGGCATTGGGCAGCACCGTTCTTGTTATACCACCTGTGGCATATTAGGTAGATGGCAATTGACTCGACTCCTATTACATAGTATCATATCAAAGTGCAAAATCAGCATCGGGAAGATGCTGATTTTGCACTTTGATATGATGTCCCCCGTTTATCTGGGGTCGGCACAGTATGTTTCATCTTCTATTCATATCGGTCTGACGTCATCCACTCCCCTTTGATTATCATCTATCACATTGGAGAGGTGCTAACGATGAATATGTACAGAAAAGTGATGGAAATCACCAAGTCAAGAGACTGGCGAACCGAGATTGGAATGACATCTTTCCAATCCATATATATTGCTGGAGGTTTTGGCTTAGGTCTTACAGCCGACCGCCTGAAATAAATACTAATCCACATCTTACTATCCCGTCGGGGATAAACAAACGTCATATAAGTTTATAATACTAGAAAAAAAAGCAAAAAGCATTACGGGTGAAGTTTGACAACTGTGCTCGACTTAATGGTATTTGCAGTCATCATAACCAAGGCATTTTACAAATGCTTCTGAAAAATTCCAAACTGTGGGCTACTTAATGGTAGGTATTTGCAGTCAAATACCCAACGCAACGCATTTTACGAATACCTACTACAGAAAAAAATCCAAGGCAGGTTGAGAAGCGTCAAAAACTGCCCGAGGCAACACCCACTATGGGATATGAAGCAGGTGGCAGACAGAAGGCCTAAGAAGGTACATTGCCGACGGCAGCCACTGCCAGCAATTCACTCGCTTCGGAACGCGATAATTCATTATAATTTATTAATTAACCGATCGACCGGTGGATACTCACACTCACACCTCGAATGGTGTTGAGCGATGTCAAGCAAAAACCTTGGCACGTAATGGAGGCGCCCGCCGTCCACTATAAGGTCCTGCATGCATCACTTTGAGTCTTAATTCGGTATGCTTCAGTATGAAAAAATAACGTAGAATGTGCCAGCCCCGACACATCCCATGGGTGTCGTAAAAGTCGACTAAGAGAGATTGCCCGGTGTAGACCAATAAGCACCTTGGGGCACCCGAATGGTGGAGGGCAGACCACAACAACAGCATACCCAAAGAGGGTTGGTGTCAGGCAGGCGGCTGGCTGTAAAGCCTAAGCCAAAACCTTGAGCAGTATGGATTGGAATATTGTCATTCCAATCTCTCCATTTATCGGTCTCTCGACATGGTCCGTGCCGTCTCTTTTCTATACATTCATTAATCACTATTAACTTTCCGGTGTGACGGATGATTGAATCAAAACGGGCATGGATGGCTTGATTCTGTTCTGACCTATATGAATGGAAGAGGAAACACACTTCGCCGCCCTCAGATAGACTGGGAACAGGGCAGGGAGAAGAAAGTATGTTGCAGTATGACCTACGACTCTCCTCCTGATACCATCTCAAAATACCGGCTAGGCTGGAGGGATGAATGAATATGTTAACAGCCAGTGGCACAGGCGCGACATGACAATTAATGGCACCCCCCCCCCACCCCTCCGGCAGCGCCCCGCGGTGACGGCAGGTGTGGTGCGTTTTGGTCGCATAATTGGTGGAGGCTTTTTTGTCCAGTCATTAGTTTGGTAAATTGAAATATGGGAGTGGTGCCGCGGGCGGCAGATGGCGGGATTCCTCGCCCCCCTCCCCTGCTGCCCGCGCCCCGCCCCTTTCCCCGTAGCGCCGTAGCCTCGTAGCTGTAGCAGCTTGCTAAGCGAAGTAGGAGAGCGGGACGGGTGACCGCCGCCGCTGCTAATTAATTAGATCAAGATTTCGTTTTCGCCAAGATTTAATGGTTACATGTACAGAAATTATGTTCCATTAGCATGCGGGCCGTTATCGGTGGCTGTGTAGTAATTTTTCGGGTGTCCAACGGCCTGCTGGGGACTTGGTTAACGCCCACTTCTATGGGGGCTTTGTTGGCAGTGGAAGCCAAACACAGCTGGTAAGAAGCTGGGTGTCTATTATGATAGTTAATAATAACGTGAATATGAAACCCAGGTAACAATGATCATTACTATAACTTGATTTTCACTTGTCATGCTCTGAAAGTGCTTATTTGTGCAGGATATAGGCTGCACAAAATCGAATTTTGTGCTCTAGAGCATTAACGAATCTACTCATAAATGTGTCTATATTAAGGCAAAGAAAATTAGCCATGCAGCCAAACACAATAAGAAATTCATAGATAGAATTTGTTATTTTATAATATTTACTTAAATTTATTTGCCTAATGTGTTTTTAAGACATAAAAGATACCAACATTTTAATTCAAGTAGGTACGATAGGTTATTAAATTAATTAAAAAAATATATTATTACAAAATTAATTTAAAAACAATTTCCTTCAAACTGTACTAGTTTTAATAAATAAATAAACTACTGTTTTATTTCCTCGCAATCGAAAAGAAAAGCTGAGTTTCTAACTCGTCCACAAAACCATTTTTATCCTCGACATTACTATCAGCCCTCGCCTTCGGCTCGGGCTGTTAAAAGTCTCGGAAAAATTGATTCGTTTTGTGCACTTGATGGAAAATCTACTATTACTACTGTTGAACTGTTACAGTAACTTATACGTAGGCACTCTCATCTGTTTCTCCTCTAGTCTAGTCAATGAAAATATGGTTTATTCAGATATGGTATAATTTCAATAACACTCATGAATCGTCAAAGAAAAGCCGTATAACGTATATCTAATAGTTTAACTATTAGCATTGTTAAATTGGTAACGGTGGCCTGCGAGTTTTTATTGACAAAGATATGACGTAGGTATCTGAAGTAATCTGAACATGTAAATTGCTCCCGACATGTTGACAGTAATCTTATGGATCCGGGAATACACATATAAATGTTTATTGTCAGAATAAACGCCCGAAGGACCATAATTATAATGAAGAGGCTAAAGGTTTTTGCTACATTAAAGTGAACTTTTGTATATTTAACTCACTTTAGAATGGAGAAGGTCCTTAATTCGGTGGTTTTTTAACAATACATTGATTGTAGGTAGTTTGGTACTGTACCTATACCTACTTATATAATATACAGGTTTAATGTCACAAAAAATACCTACTTAGGATAATAATAGATAAATAGAATGAAAATATGTAAGATTCGTAGCAAATGGAAAGAAGAGATCTTCTTATTTTATCTATCTTACTGTGTCTCCTACCTACTCCTGTGGGACAAAGGCGTGACGTATGTTTAGTAGGTAAGTATTGAATGTGTGTACGCAAGTTGCTTCTGGACGAACTTGGCCTTCAGATTTCTATACGCCAATGCCGAAAGAGTGCAGAATTGACGATGTGCGATGTATTTGGACACCTAGATGTCTGACTAAAACAAAGTGTCGGCCGGCCACCGTCCACTCCACTCAACTGGCGATCGATCCGAGCCGCCGCCACCACCTCCCTCCCCACCATGCCAAACCACCGGACACTGTCGCAGCCAAAGCCATGTAGTATACACTTTGTTACGCAGGAAGAATCCGCAATATTCGAAAAGCGATCCCAATATGATTTATTTTACATTAAAGTAGGTATAAATTGTTCTAATAACAGACAACGAAAAAGTTACATTAATTCTATTACCTTTTATTATATTTCTCTTGAGTGAGACCCTTATATTACATTTAGTTAGACACATTTATGTCATTGCATTATCAAAAAGCCAAAGCTTTCATTATATTTTGGGTTGTCTTCCAGCTGTTTCGTTTACATCTAATTATAGTGCTGAAATATCACTGCTATTATGCCTTTTTTGACAAGAACATAGTCTAAGTTGTTGATTTTTTACTTACTCATACTTATTTGGAAATATTTTGTTTGGGCATATTGTTCAATCTTTGAATCAAACTCATCAGACGCAAGACAAAGAGTTCGCAAAATCCTGATGAGGGAATCGATTTATGTGATTCGAACCCAGGATAGCCCTATATCTGACAAAATTTTATTAATAAGCAAATAAATGGCAGACAAAACACACGAGCGCTTCACTAGCCTAATTTAGGACACCTTCTTTTATATTAGACAGGGAAGCTCTTGCCCCACACCTCACCTGATAGTAAGTGCCGATAAGGGCCGAACATGGAATCGAGCTTCACCTGGAACCCTCAACCACAGAGGGACTGGCTATCTTATCACCATTGTCGGAACACAATAATGGACCAACCAAAGGTGGTAGGACTGACAACCCCTGAGGATCGAACTCGGGACCCCTGGATCTTCATTCTGGTGGGCAAACCATTAGACCACGGAGAAAAATTGTGGAATTACTGTAATCAAACTTTTATTTTTTAAGTAGGTACTTGCCACGTCTGCCGCGGCAGTTGCCGGGCACTTAGATTTCCTTGTGAGCGGATCGCTCGCGTAGCAAAACATCGCCGAGTAATGTTGATAGCGGTTATTTCATGGCAATTAGGTACGTGTACAGCTGCTGCTCGAGGGAGTAATGATCCCGGGTGATTAGCATAAACGCGTCAGATCTGATGCCGATAAGGGCCCTTTCACACGCGCCGCCCTCTCGCGTCGCTGGTGAGAACGGCCACTGCTCGCCATCGCACTTCGCCCACTTGCCTCTTATCGTCAGACTAACACAAACTTTGAGAACGATCGACCGTTTCAAATTTCAGTGGCGTCTATGGACATATTTTGTTGTTGCCAAGAGTTGGTGACAATGTATTTGTAAGACGCCTCAGATCGACTGACTCTAAATCTAAGCTCAGTAGCAAATGAAGCTTAGGAGAGAGTCTGAAAGTGGCACCCACTAACCACTGAAAGAAAAGTTAAAGGTAATGGTAGAGCTCTGGTATGTATACTATTCTTTTCACTTCTCATGCTCTGAAAATGCTTATTTGTGCAGGATATAGGCTGCACAAAATCGAATTTTGTGCTCAAGAGCATTTACGTATCTACTCATAAATGTGACTATATTAAGGCAAAGAAAATGCGCCATGCAACCAAACACGATAAGAAATTGAGAGATAGAATTTGTTATGGTATAATATTTACTTAAATTTATTTGTCTAATGTGTTTTTAAGAGATAAAAGATATTAAAATTTTAATTCAAATAGGTACGGTAGATTATTAAATTAAGGGTATGATTTAAGCTATCACCAATTTAAATTGTTTTGTGTTGCCTAAATAATAGGGTTTGTCCCCAAAATAGCAGATCTGTCACCAGATTGTAGTTACCAAACAATATAAAATCAATTCCACAATAAATCACATAAAATCATCGGGATATAGGGTCTAGTAAATGTTTTTGTATGTAATATAATAGGTTTGTCCTAATAAGTATATAACCAAAAAATTTAAATAGATCGCCAATAAATCAATATTATGTGACCAGACATAAAGTTTAAATTAATTTAGGTTTGTCGTCATCATCGTCCCAACCAAAAGAGAGCTACTTACCCCTCAATACAGAAACGCTATTAAAATGTTGAGCATTGCTTATAAAGTTATAAGATTATATTCTGAGCACAAATCTATTTTATTTGGTGACAAATCTACTATTCTGAGCTAAGCTATTATTTATGTAATAAAACTATTATTATAAGAACAAAGTTAATATTCATGTAATGCTCTAATATTTTATTGGTAACCCATCTCTTATTTTGGACATATATTAACATTAATTTGATAATTCATACCTGGTAACACTTTTTGTTTATCTGAAAACAAAAATATTTCTTGGTGATAGATCTATTTATTTGGTGATACAATTTGATGACAAGTATAAATTCTGGTGACAAAATATATAGTTCCCTTAAATTAATTAACGACAATTAATTTTACAAAA
Source organism: Cataclysta lemnata (assembly GCA_963931975.1). Classification (NCBI taxonomy): domain Eukaryota; kingdom Metazoa; phylum Arthropoda; class Insecta; order Lepidoptera; family Crambidae; genus Cataclysta; species Cataclysta lemnata. Next base: position 24,455 of record OZ008343.1, on the reverse strand, counting down.
TTGGTTTAATACTTGGCTGTATATAGGTCTGCAGCCCAAGCCAATCAATGGGAAAAATTAAAATTTTAAGAAATATTATGTTATACTAATGTTTTAGTTCCTCGCAATCGAAGTGAAAAGCAGAGTTAATAACTCGTCCACAAAACCATTTTTATTCTCGACATTACTATCAGCCCCGGATAGCTAACAGTCTCGGATAAAAATGATACGTTTTGTGCACTTGTTGAAAAATCTACTATTGATTTTAATTGAACTCATTATTACTATCTAAATAACGCTCGTTTACTGCTGACGGCTGCATTCGCATTGAACTCCATCGACGATTAACACCGAACGGCAACAGCTTGAACAATGCCAGAAGCCATTAGTTTCATTCAGTTAACGAGCTAATGCGCCTTTTTGTTTGATAAAGTTTTAAATATTCGCTAATAGGAGGCGTACAGTCGTCGGCTGCCATTAGAAACGCTCCCGCGGCCTAAAAAACCGACGCTCGTTTACGTGCAACGGGGACCAATGGGAGAGCAGTATTCGAAAGCCTCGCTGGCTTCCGAGAAGAGCCGCGTTCATTTCCTCTTCGGCGCGCGAACGAAAAACTGCGCCCCGACCGATTGTTCCACGGCGGTTCTGGGAAAATGTAAATCATACAGCAATTAGCGGGCTTTCATCCGCGCCGCCTGTGCCGCCCGCGGCACGCTCACCGCACTGGCCCACGGCGAGGCCGCGGCGCTGGGCCCGACGGGCCCGTGGGAAGTCGTTTCATATGAGACGGGTGACTCCAGTGGGATTTATTGCTAGACAATTTCTAAACCAAGCGTCAGGCACGTACCAAAGTTGACTATAGGCAGAAAGGGGCCTGGACCTTGGTGGTGATTTAAAGTAGCAGTTTAACGTTCGCTTTCCATGACGCTGAGGTGTGTAGGGTCATCAAATTAATAAGCCGAATAGAATACATAAAACGATAACGTTTCTCTTTGGTATCGAAGCAGAATGAAGTGCTGGTTACCTTAGTCTGTATTTAGCACACCGATCATTTTAAATGGTAGGTTTTTGTGGGCGTAAAGATGAAATAGTGGTGCTAATAATGGCAGTCGCAGTGCTTGGAAGTTCACGACACGTCATTGTATTATTTATTTCTTCAGTGCTTCAGGCACAACGACAACCCCGATTTCAGGCAAGGGCATTACGAGGTAAGAGCAGGGTAATGATGGTGACGTTTTGTGCTTGTTATTTCAATTCTTCTGTCTTTGATATCTTATGTCGGTTATGCATGATATCTTTCGACTTAGAAACTTTGATAATACCTAATCACAGGTGATTGCATGATGTTATCCAAGTCGAGAGATGCATGAAAATTGTTAATAGTAAAGTATATTTGCAAAAGTTAATTTGTTTGTTCCAGGCAGAATTTGAAAGAAGTGTGAACTTTTATGATGACACTCAAATGGGACCTCGGCCGATTATGTTCTCTCACACATTTAAATCACCTTGCTTAGGTAATTCTTTAGAGGTAAAATAATATCACCTTTTAGAAGTTTAACCCAACACCTAAATATCTCAGGCGGGCCTAATTTCTAAATACTTAGTTACGATTCCCCATATATTAATATGCAGAAATTGTAACATGGCGGTGACATAAAATTGTAATGTACGAATTATCATACCTGAGCCGGGTCTGAATACGTTACGAACGCCAGCTGCAGTCCCCCTCGCCGGGTGACATGGGGCGGTAGAGATATCAATAAAAATTCCAACCATAAATATAAATGGTGGATTCCACGGACTTTCCCGGAAAGGCAGCCCCGATCATCAGAAGACAGAATGCATAAAAAAGTATTGAAAATTGGAAATGTGTGCGTCAAAGCAAGTTTCCAATATTTAACATGGTAATGTAATACTGGGCAATTTTCTTGATTTAAGCCGTTAAAGTTATAGATTAAGGTGGACAGGTACAGCGGGGTTATTAGGTAAGTCTAAAAAAAGCAATAGATAACTCCGCAGGTATTTTGCGGTGTCGATTGACGTGGGTTAATCGATATCACTCAGAAGACGCGTCAGCAAAGTTGGTGCACCATTGAGTCTGGTCGAACCTGCCTCCGTAGCGCGGGACGTGGACAAAATCTCCTCGGGGAAAAAGATAAGCTCCAACCACTAAATGCCGGGACAAAACAGTGCCAGTGGTTGAGAGAGATTTTGTCCCCGGCCCGTGCTAGGCCCACTGAAAGAGCCCACAGTCCCCTGCTGCCTCTGAGCCATCTTCCTGACGCGCCCATCATTTACAGCCGTAACTCTTCCGCCCGCCCGCACTCGTGCAAGTGCAGACGCATATATCATGCGCCGCCTCCGCCGCCGTTCATTACCACTAAAATACACTATTAAAAAGGTAACACAAAGAATGGTGAGTTATGTCCCGCGATGCGCCAAGGGTCGCTCTATTTTCGGAGGCCATTCGTTATCGACCCCGCCACAGTCCACTGTTAGGAGTGGCGGTCGCGTGCTCTTCTATGTAGACAACACGACATCTTCCCCTTCGGGGCTCACTCAGTCGATAATCAACCAATTTACGTCCGCTTTTGTTCTTGATGAAAAACGCAATAGGTAAATTAATTAGGTAGATAACTACATAGTAGGTAAGGCTGGGCTGAAATCCTGTAAGTCATCTCTATTCTAAACTTTTCTGCTCGACCATTTACCGCGTAGTAACAGCCACTGTAAAGAGACCATTTACCGCATGACAGTGACAGTAATGAAAGGATCGATAAGAACAAAGCTAAACACCCAAAATGTACACGCGAGTTAAACCCGTAAAAGTTGTTTTATTTTAAAGTTCGCGCAAAATATATGACGACATTAAAGTATTTATTTCTGTACGGGTTGCTGTTCATCCTGATTTGTACTGCTGTTGTGTAGTCGAAGTTAAAAAAATAAAAGTCAAGTTTGCTCCCGAAAAGAAATTCCCGACAAGTCCTTCACCACAAAGTGGGCACTCATTGATTGATCAGATAGGTGAGCAGAAATCACTTTGTCGTTGCTAACGAAGGCATGTCAAATTGTAAGCCGTGGTTTATTCGCAATCGTCGTTATTTCATTTCCCATGAAACCCATTCTAGTTTCATAATTGTCTCTCTGATGAAACCTTTAAAGCTGTCCCGTCGGCGTGTCCCCGAAGCGCGGCGACGCCTGAACATGGGCAGGGCTGTGACAATATTATTCTGAATCGAACAAAGAGAAATAGATAGCGAGTGTCGCGCCGCTCGCGGGCCGGCTATTTCGGGAGCCATTCAAATGAGCCGCGGATAAAACTCGAGGAATGCTAACAATTAGAACCGTGCGCGTAAATGTCAAGTGCGCGCCCACCGACTGCCCTGAGGTTCCGAAGTGGCGGAATGCGTGACGCGCCGTTCATGCCACGGCCGCCCGTCACATGCGTCTCCGGGAATTGTGACGCATTCCCACCACTCGGCCACACGCCGACGGCAGCCCGGCGGCTGCCGTCCGCCGCCGCGCGGCTGCCGGACGATCAATCCGCTTACGGGCGACAAAGCGCGTCGCGGCGGCTACTTTGCGTCGCGATGACGTTTCCTACATTTAGACTAATTTATTTGTGCGCGCGCAATGCAAGAGGGGCGCGCGGGGGGCGGCGCTCGTAAACATGTCCCCGGGAGATGGATCGTCGGCGGCCATCTGTCCGTCAGGCGAGGCGAGTACACTTTTTGTGGCGTAATCTCTGCGGAGACGCTTCCTCGTCCCTGGGCGGCTATTACCGTCGCGCCTGGCTCGCTCCTCAAGGACGGCTCCGCGTGTCTGTGCTAAAGGCATTTCTCAAGTCAGCTACTTATGAATAGGTAGGTTCCAGCGCGCCAACAGCATAGAGGTAGCTTTCCCTACTGCACAGCACTCACTCAATCTGTCTATGTATGTGAGAATGGCTCTCTTTGCTCCGTTTCTCTTAGTATATAGAACAAATGGTTCCGTGACGCGCAGAGAATGAATAGGAGCGGGCCGCATTCCCGAGGGATTTATCGCCGCGCCACGCGGACAAAGGTAAATGTCGCCTCGTGTATTTTTAGCGTCGCATTTACGCCGCGGTAATGCGCCGCCGACTTTGTATAAATCACCGCCGCTTAAGTGTATGTCCATTTGCGAGCGGGCGCCCCTCCGCCCCCTCCGCCCCCGCCGCCCCCGCTGCCAACCTGCCGCTCCGCCGCGGCGGCTATCGATCGATCAACGACATCCCTCGCGCTAATAAATCGATCAGCTTCATCGTAAATCCGTAGGTGACCACGCGGAGGTGCTAACTATAGGCGCGCACCGCGGAGGCGACTCCCGCAGGCGAAGGCAAGTCGTCGGCTTCGCGCATTAGCGGGTCGCCCGGGGGGCAGCTGAAACAACGCTATTTCCGGCCGGGATTAAGCCTGGATTAACCCTGGACTAACCCTGGCCTGCGAGGCGGGTTCAGGGGGCGCGCTGATCCCGGCCATGCGCGGGCGCTGACACCGAGGATTAAGGCAGCAGCGCCGGCCTTGTCGACAGCTGAGCCCCTAATCCGCCGCATGTTCATGTCTCAGACCGTTGCCCCGAGCGGGATGCGCCCGCCTGATGAATTTATTACGAAATGAAGTGAGCGGCGAGGGGGGCGAGGGGGGCGGGGAGGACCCTCCGAAGGTTTCATTAACCATGAAAATTGCGAGCCCCGCTCGCTGAAGCATTCATTCGGAAATTACTTGTGTCAATTTCTTTTTCAGGGCAAAAGAGATTTTCATTTACCCAATTTGGCCCCCTTCTTCGCAGCCAGCGCGGAACGCCTTTGATGGCAAAACGTTTACTTTTGTACTCCTCAGAATTGCACAGTTGCTCAGTATTCTTATTGATCCCATTTCATTTTGAGCTTTTCACAATGCGTTCCCAATTTGGCAAATTACACGCAGGCTGACTCGGGCGTATCACGACAATTACACTTTACAATTACCTTCTGTCATTTGATGCCAAAGTGTTCCTACATCCAAGTATTAGATGGTGTACCGTCGCACGTCTTATTGGAATACCTCGCCACGTTTGATTGCGCGTGTCGCGTGCCACATTCGACGAAACATTTCCAATGTTATGGCCATTTGACGTCGGCACACGGGAACAGCTTCCACGCCCACGGATAGGCACTGTCAATCGTAATAATGGAACTGTACACAGCTTACATTAATGTGAAACACGCTCGCCATGTTGCCGACACAACGTCTTCCGTTAGCGTTAGGAGGCAGAGGAGTGGCCGCGTGCGAGCCGCTCAATAAAGCTGCAGGTATTTCCACGAGATCTGTTAATTATGTTTAATGGCCTGTTAAGCATGTCTACACTGCCCAAGTATTGCGTTGCTTCCAAACATTTGATCCTGGCAGTGCACTGGCTTGTACTTGGTAACCATCTCGCTAGTAAATTTGAAACGGAGAGCTTTTTGAAGAAATCAAATCCACTTTCCAAAATCTTGAATTTAATGTCTCAATAAAATCATCGTTCAGTATAAAACGATGAAAGCTAAATAGATGAACGTCATGAGTTGCCAACGGCAATTAAGTTCTTGCTTTTTTAGGTAAGGAGCTATTCTACATTGCGAGGGTACCCGTTGGTCTACAACGTGAAGTGTAAAGGTTAGAAGAATTTCGGCAAGTTAATTGGTGTCTTGGGTGGCCGAGCGGTCAGGCACCTGCCCGGATAGCAGCGGACGCGGGTTCGATTCCCGCCTCAAGACCATAATTTTTCGAAATTCTTTTTCTAACCACCAAAATCTTTCTACTAATTTTTCTAACATTTATATAATGTTACAATTAAAATCGAAAAGGAGCTATTCGTAAGTGTCTCTTAAATATTTTTGTAAATCAAGAACCGATTAATGTGTCAGACATCGGTGGAACAATACGATAGATGTTATTATTAGAGTCGACACTCGCGCTCTGCATCCGATTCGAATCCATCAATGCCATGCATTCGGAGAGAAATCAGACGACACAATTCGGATACAGTGTGGAAACTTTTAAATATTTCTCCTACTTCGGAAGATTTTTCGGATTTGGATCAGACATCGCAACTGTGCGCAATCAGTATCCAATTAGTATCCACGTCGTATTCTAAATGCCTATATTCGTGCCAATAATCTCATTTTTGTTGTAATGGAAGTGTGAAAGCCGTAATCCCATGAAATAACAGTTAACATTTTGTACAGCCTAGTGCTCGCCGGAAGTGCGTCACAATTCTTGCAGCGAAACCGTGGAGATTATTTTTAGTCTCAGATTTTCTACAATCGTAAAAACTATAAAATGCCAAAATATTAGCTTATGAATGATATCAGAAAAAGATCTTTTACCCACAGCTAACGATTATTTCATTATAAAATGAGAGTTTGGGGAATGTTACCGCAGCATAATGGCGTGGAAGGCGGATGGAACGGAGATTAGCAGCGCGCCTAGCAACTCTGCCTGCTCTGTTGCCTTATAAATGTGGAACTGAAATAAGAATCACATTAGGTTAGCAGGTACCTACCTAAGAATAAACATGCGGGCATTAAGCTAAGGCCATCCTATAAGCTTACAAAGTATACAGAATGATATGCTTTTAAGATGGGGAATCAAATTTTATGCACTTGAAGAAGTAACATGACGCAAATTCAATATTCAATATTGAACCTTTCAATATAGGTATTTAAGGAGCTAATTGTTTTTTACAATCGAGAACCTAACAGAGATTGAGGGAAGTATTCCTTACTATTGCTTAAGTTTACGACAAATAAGTAGTAAAGTAAAGACACGTTTTTCTATTATACACGAACTTCTATGCTGGCCTAAGGGCGAACAAATAACGTAGAATAGGCCATAGGTGTCGTAAAAGCCGACTGAGGGAGATCGCCCGGTGTGCACCAAAAAGCACCTCGGGGCACCCGAATGGTGGAGGGCAAACCACCAACAACAGCACGCCCAAACGGGGTTGGTGTCAGGCAGGCGGCCGGCTGTAAAACCTCAGCTAAACCTTGAGTGGTATGGATTGGAATGTTGTCATTCCAATCACTCTCTCCGTCCATCGGTCTCCCTACATTCATTCATGACTAGCACCTTTGCGGCGCCATAGCCATGCTGCGACCCCAGATCGACTGGTGTTCCCAGTTGGGCAGGAGAAGAACAAAGTAGAGACACGTTCTTGTGATGCGTTATAAAACCAAGTACTATTGATGATTATAAAAAGGAATTATATTATTGCTATACCTACCTACCTACCTACACCTACCTATTTAACAAGTAAGACTTAACTTACCTTGGAAATACGCAGTACAAATTCTGAAGGAGAACAATCCAAATAGCACAGCCGTATTTATTAATTAGAATGTGATTTTACGGTTAAATCCAACAACAGATGTTATTGCATTGTGCGAACTGATCTGTAAAAATAAACCAAGGCCGCCGGCAGCGGCGCTAGCGGGTAATTAATAATTGTCTCATTTAAAACTTTCTAATTAATGAATTTATTATAGCTATTACGTAAATTTAAATCAAGGATTAGGTATTTTTCGCAGAGCCGTGAGGTGACGGCAGAGGTACAAGGTGGCTCACGAGGAATGGCCGGCAGCCTTCTTGATATAGCACCTGGCAATATACCCGATAGTCAGACGGCAAAAGAGCCATCCCCTATTACATGGGAATCTGACATAGGTAGGAGCCACTTGACACACTGCCCCCATCAAGCCATAAATAGGGCATCGTTTACTAGCAGATAACCGCTAAAAATATATTTATTTTAATTCGCAATGACGCAGAATAATTCGGAGTAGGATGAAAGAAAGTAAGATATTAACACGCGCACAGCCAGCACTGAGGAGCTAATAATGCATGTGGACAGAATAAGTTGTATTCCGCCGCAGAAGCACAATGGTCGGTGAGTATTGTGTCCTGCGCTCGCGCATAAATAACGCGATGCGCGCGATAGCGGCGGCGATTGCCATCCGCCATCGGGGGAACCGTCTCGTGTTGCACCACTCTTGAGCTGTAAGTTCGGCATATTTTGGCACAGGGATGATCGATCGGCCGGGGCGGGGCGGCGGCGGCTCTGACGGTGCCTCCAAGTGGGATTTTTTCACCACGACGACTCGATCCAAATGCGGCGTGCGAACTAATGAGGTGGCGGGCCGCATGCTGCGCCATGTGGCCGCTAATGCGACGCGGCTTCCTGCGCCGCACCGCCCACCCCAGGGACCGCTCCGGTACACTTCGCGCGAGGTATCCAGGAAGCAGCATATGGGGGGCAGGTATACTTTGAGATAGAATTGTGAAATCAGGATTACAGATTCTGTTTGTACAAAAGGTAAACATCACCACACAGGTTGGTGATAGCGGTGGTCCCAGAATTGATCTCTGAGGTACCCTGAGGAAGGACACAACCACCACGCACTTATAATTTTGTACACATAATTGTTCAAGATATTCTTGATTCCGATGGATTAAAACAATGATTATAATAATAGCTACATCGTCTTAACGTTATTTAACGGTAGGTAGACGCCTGCTTGCAATAAACCAATACTTGGCCTATAAATGAATTGGAAGGTCTCACTTGAGCTTACCGGAGTCTTTAAAATTGAGTGATTGCAAACAGTCACCATGCCGACACCCGTCGCGTAAACACGTAGCCGTTAACACTAATAGGAGAGTCCATAAAATTAATTAGGGAACACGTAATCTAATTAGCAGCATTGAGCACACGTGGCGCGCAGCATCCCTCTGCGGTGTGAACTCTGCCGCGGCCTCCAGTAAATCACGCTGCAACATGAATCTTCCGCCTCCCTGCAATCATAATTTATCTAAGGAAGCGCATCTGACGTCCGGGACAAAAGTAATTAAAACGTTGGTGCTGTTGGGAGCCTGCCTATCTGTCAGCGCGTGAGTCGTATCGTAGGCAACGATGGCTCTATTTTTATTTACAATTCGACTGCTAAATTGAACGTCCTACACGGACCACGCCCGAGTGCTAATGGATGTCGACAACGGACTGACGCGTCACTTTCACTCTGTGTTTGTTGCTAAATACTAATATTTCATGACACGTCTTCCTACTTGGCTCTATTTAATACGTTAATCGTTATCCCAATGTCTCTGTATATTAATGTCGCAAGTATGATCAGTTTTTTCTAACTGAATAGAATAACATTTTTTGAGTCTAAAATAGATACTTACATTTATAACATCACCAGTGCTAGATAACATCACCTCACCGTTCCATAACTCTGTTGCTAGCAATAATTCTCGATTGAAATTTAAAGTTTCAGTTGCTAAAATAATGCGCAATCAGCCAGTTGAATGCATGTTGTATCTCTTACATTCGCTTAGTTCACTGTTGTTCATTATATTATATCCTTCACTTTAACTCTACTTTTAAGCATTCTATGTTCTTGTTCTATATAATTCCATTTGAATGCCTTATTAACAATACTTCATGTACAACTGTAAGATACGTTTTTATTTAATTATATTTATTTTAATTACTAGTGCTGTTGGATACTTGTTCAGTGGTGCATTTTTCATTAAAAGCACGATATAATTAGCCGCCGGCCAAGAGTCGCCGTGTCCGGCCAAGACCTACATTCACATACCTGATTATCTAATCGCAAATAATTGAGGAGCTTCTATTCCAACGAATGACAGTAACGTATCATGATGTAACTAATGATATATAGAGACTATATTGTTATTTTTTCTAGGCATTAATTAGCGTAACGGAGCTTTTGTTGAAATTCTGTTTTACTTTTCTTTTATGCTAGACAGGGAAACTCTTGATCTTCATCTCACCAGTTGGTAAGTATGATAAGGGCCGAACATAATAAACCTATAATAGGTACTGTTAACACATAATATTATTTTGGCGACAGATTTAGATGACATGGTGGCAGCCACCAACCAAACTGAGTACAATTCCCTTGGGGATCGAACCCGGGACCTAATTCCGGTGGTTAAACCACTAGACCAAGTGATTTGGTACTGTATAATGTTGTGGTTCCTTGTTGCGCAGATTCACTCATTTCAAAGTGCTAATTTACTATTAATTATCCATAGATTTTGACATTTCTATGACACTCTTTGTTCGCCACTAGCGCCACTACCAATTGACCAGAGGGCCTAGCCAAGTGGCTTTTCTATTCGAATTTCGAACGCATAGAATACAAAAGTATGAAACTAACTTTTTGTTTTCTCTGATATAAGTAGGTACATACGTCAGTTTCATACATTTGTTTTCTTTTTTTTTTAATTGGCTTAACGTTCAAGTCCTTTAGGAACTGTCTTTGTATACTTTCGTTTACTTTTCTTAATTTTGAATGAATGATAAATGAATGAATAAAAATAATGTATGAAATGAATGAATGATCTTAATGCATGTAATGAATTTTACATTAAAATATGGGTGAAACACATTTTAACGCATCTAAGGAGTGCTTGGCGCGAGTCAAATGGTAATAGTTCATGACGGTGACCGATGAGGTGGTGAAAACCACTATAAAATTCTCAACGTCAAACACGGCACAACACTTTTATTTCAATGATTCTTCATAATTGATCATGAACTCGGATCCTTATGCATCAAAATAATACCACTTTTACTACACAAAGTCCATTCTGAAACAATTTTTGAATTATTGAAATAAAAATTTGACTGACGCCATTGAAAGCCCGCCAAGCACTCACTCCACATTTGTTTTCTATGCGTTTGAATCACAGATATGATTATCAATTTAAGATATATCTGTGGTTTGAATAGATTGACCACTTGGCTAGGGCCACAGATTGTTGCCGAGCTGTTTGGCAATTTAACCTTTTTATAGAATAATGTATCTTTTTTATAGTTATGGTTTTTGTCTATTATTTTAAGTTTGATTGATTGATGTGACAATTCTCTTTGGTTCGTTAGGTAGCTTCACTTTTCTATTTGTAAAATATTATAATTAAAACCCAGTTTTCACCGTTGTTATTCGCTTTTTCATTTAATTAGAATTTACCACCACCCATCCACCAGCTCTCCGCTTTAGTTGGTGGTACTATAGCTTCTTTTGACAAGGATGGAGAAAAGCGGAGAATTTAAAAAATGGTTTTCCGGGATTTGTTATCATCGCTGTTTATCTATCTGGTTGCCTATATTATTTGGTTAAGTTAGTTTTTTCAGTAATATTATTATTATGTATTGATGAAGCGTCTCAATATCAAACCGAGTGCCGCAGCTAGGCACTGCATTGCGTAGCCGCAGTGCAGGCGCGGGCGGGGCGGCTCCCACGCTGCGGCGCATTCCGCGCGACATTCGCGCTTTTTGCTTTTGTCTTAGAGATCTTTTTGTGAGAACAGAGTGTATTTTATGCGCCGATGGGGAGCGCGATAAGCCGCGTCCGATATCGCGCGATCGCCTCGGCCGGTGTTAAGTGGCAGAATGCCGCCGCACCATCCTCGCCCCGCGATCATTGTTCGCGTAATGAGTGGACAACATTTTTCACCTCTCAGCTTACTGAACTTAAGAGAGATGTCAATTTGCAGGGACGCCGGTCTGCGCACGTATTGTTTACTCGTTAAAAATAAGTGTCGACAAATCGATCGAACTGCCGCCGGGGGACTCCACTACTGCACAGTGAAGAGGCTGGATCGGTCCCCGGGGCGTCGTAGCGGCAGATCCCATGCGCCAGGCGAAGGCGGAAGACGGCCGCCTCACGCGCAGAGCAACGGACACCAATTACAATATTTATGTTCTCGTTAACAATCCATTAGCATAAATTAGAGGCGCGACAAATTTAACGTGTTTTTATTGGAGCCGCCCGTCGTAGGTGCAGCAGCGGTCGGGCGGCACGGGAAACCGTGGAATGTGTCCAAAAGCGCGTCTCCGCCGTCGCTTGTTTACAAACACTAATGGCGCTATGTATAGCCGCGGCGCACTCAATCCGAAGCTTGATTAATTGGCGTTTTACGATCTGCGGTCTCTCAAAAATAGTGCGACAACACAATGGCTCCGATGCAAGCGTGGGGGCGCGGGGCTTAGCGCGGCTTTGTTCGCGACTTAAACCGAGGCGCTCATGGGTGTTAGTTTATACCACTATTATTTCCTCCATACAAGTATTTATAGAAATAAAACTGCGCGCGCGCCTGTTTTTATTGTCTTAAAGTTAAGCGCGGTGTTTAATTGGTGTTTATGTCTGTTCTCGGAGCGGGAACACATTCGACTATAATTATAAAATGAAACGGTTTGTTCTTTTATTACTTGTCTACTGTGCAGTAGACCATTCACGTTCAGACAGAGACAGAGCAGTGTTTTTGATGTAGCAGCAGTCGCCGCAGGTACCTACCTAGGCACGTGAATTTGCCTAATGGTCACGAGCCCGTCGGACCTCTTCAGGCGGGTAGAATGAGGGCGTGGCATTAATTATGCGGAATTATTGAAATTAAAGTGTCATGGTGTTTGACGGTGAGGATTTTATAGCTGTACGGGCTAGATCTCTTTGCCTTCCCTTAAAGGAGGGAACCTGCGGCTAGAGAAATCCTTACATAGGTAAACCTACATGTAAATATTTTGATTTTCGATAACCCTTTTTAAGTAAAAAAGGGACTATCAAAGCACCATTTGTGTTCGCATTTAGCACGAATTTCATAATCATTTCAAGGTAGACCATCACATAGGTATATAGGTAGGTAGGCCCTCGATAGCTACAAGTATTTGATGACTTCTTTGAGGACTTTTGGGCACTTATTTTATAATTCTTTAAATCAGCTAGGTAGCTGTAGGTAGGTCTTATTTAATGTCATGTAGAGTATTTTAATAAAAATGTAAGTAAGAATGTCACCCCCTAAATAGGCATTCTCCCCTCTAAAGATAGCCTATACCCCAGCTATGGAGAGACATTAAAATCTCTACTGGGCATAGGTTTAATGAATAGACCTAATTGGAGGCACTAAATAAAAGAAATAAGTAGGTACTTCTATTAATTAGGACTCACTGATATACATATAGGTAGGTACCTAAACTACCTAACTGGGATCTCTAACGTAAAAATCAGATGATGATGATGGTGACCTGCCATAATTTTGAACGCCTCGCTAATAATAATTTTACAAGACACAGTGTTCAATGATTAGATCTCTAGTACTTATAATCTAGCAGCAATGACAGATACATACCTACTTAACAATCGACCGACCAATCGTATCGCAGAAAATCATAAAACCTTTGATTTCCAGCAACCTGATTGGCCGACAGTCGTGACGTCGGCGATGAATCATATTACCTTATCGCTAGCGCGCGGGCCGCGGCTCATTTATTTAATTACCCAGCTTAATAGTTGGTTTGTATTTTTAATCTCCATTTAATAAGCCATTAGAGCACTAGACGCGCCTCGCCCTGGCCGTTGCGGCGATCGTGAGATCGAGATACAGCTTCATCTGGTATGGATATATACTTTTAATATGTAATTCCGACATTTTTTTATATTTATTATAATTTTATTCGAGTCACGGTCCGTAAGTCACGAGAATGGCTCCTAATGGGCAGTTCGCCAAATGGCTTACGATGGTGTTGGCCCCAAGTAAGACCCTATCGAGGTACCTCCTACTCGAGGCAGATTGATATACATACCTACCACTTACAACCTGATCACCACCCTCTAAGCAGTGTTCCGCTACCTACTCCGCGCTTAGGTAGAGTTGAAATTGGGGGATTATTCACATTGTATCACGTTAAAGATCCTCTGAATATTATCTTTATTGCTCGTGGTTTTATGGGACCACGGGCAAAACAAATTAGCCATAGTAGGCAAGTCTTCTTCTCGCTGCCCTTAACACACTCTTACCGGAGGAGGAGTGGATCGACACATCTTTCTCTCCCATTCTCTTGAATCCGACGCGAGCTCAGCATGAACTTCTTACTGATATCATTTTTCACTTAATCCATCCATCGCTTCATAAGGTCCAGCCACATCCATATTATTTTAACAATTATAAAATTGGGCACGTGGTCCCACTGTCAAGTGCAACATAGTGAAACTACTGTCTTAACAGATTGAAATGTTGAAAACATTCTTTCGTTTTTTTCTAACTTCATGTGTTCTCCAACCTTCTTTTGTTTTCCGATAAATATGTTTAAGTAGGAAAAAATCTAGAGGTCTAGATGAAATATGCTAATTGACAACATTTCAAAAATGACAACCCCACAAAATAAAAATACCGTTTCTTTATTTTCCAATCCAGACTTCGAAAATATTTTAATTAAATTTTTTTTTAATCAATTACAGAGAAAAAAAATAAAATGTAAAAAACATAAGATGACGTCATGACTATGGATGTATGAATTAAAACATTTGCCTTCCTAGATGGAAGAATAAAAAAGTTATCATAGACATGATAACAGACGCCAGTCATAAATCAAATCCAGTGTCATTAATTGACATCGTCGAAATTAATATTAATAAAGTAGCAATAAATTGAAATCCTTCGTAAACTTTAATTTAAAATATTTTACTTTGAAATTGATTTCAAACATTTCAGATAAAATGTTTATATTTTCGACACCGGAAACGCCAGTTCGTCAATTTTGACAAGTGATCTTTTTATTTTTTGCGTCAAGAGCTCGGAGTAAATAATAGTCCTATTTACTCTGAGGTCAAGAGCGATTTCGCCATTTGTCCACGATTGTGACGTCATTTGGCGCTTACGTCTGTTTAGAATGATCGGTATTTCAATCATGATTTTTTGTATGAAAACGACGGAATTCAAAAGAAATAAAAATTATGGATGTCTTCATTTTCGGTTTAATTTCATATAACATCATAATAAAGGTATGTTGAAAAAATGAAATGTCAATTATGAAAGCCGTGAAAACAAAAGACGATCGTAAAAACACGTGAAGGCAAACATCAGAAAATTGTCATTAAAAATCATTTGTTTGTGTAGGAGCGTCAATATGAGCGAGCAGCGCCACCCATCGCGCGCATACTTATCTGGCGCCCTGGCGCGCACTACAATATCGCGAGCGAACCACATAGACATAAAAGGTAAGTAATATGTTGTCCAGTACCTAAACTTTAATATTTTAGAGACCTACCTACCTAAGTGCCGTGTGGTGTCGGCAGAGCAGAAGACAATTATATTATGACCAGCACAAATCTCTCCTCGTAGGAGGAGTCGTAGAAGTGAGCACGGGCAGCACAGCAGCGTTCCTATATGTAGCACCTAGCAATATACTGCAATTTAGGTGCCTGGTACCCATACGGCAATAGGCTGGCCCTCTATCCTCTATTACATGCGGCTTATATAGCTGGCGACATGTAGGTGTTAACACACTTCCTGCTTACCCCTTTGGGGATACTATACCTATGTATACCTAGGCGTGATTTACCTATGCACATACCTAATCGCTACGTACACAGCAATCTGCTTCTCCGATCCTGGGGTCGGCGCAACATGATTTCCCTGACCAGACAAGGTGCCGCAGTACCGCCATAGAGCGAGCAGAAGCGCCCCGAGGACGTCAAGTGGCCATTAGTCCCGGCGCTCTATGCACGCCGGGGACTCCCACATAACCCTTCGATCCAAATGAGATGAAAGCATTTCAATCCATACTGCTCTCCAGAGATTGAAACGTTGTCATCTAAACTTGATCCAATTCTCCCCATATTAGGTACTTCCATCCATAGGCAAGGCTGTGCCCCAGAATATTAAAAAAGAATCATTAAAAAGGCTGGTGATGATTATGATGAATCCAAAATCTGGATTTTGGAACACAATATTATATGGGCACTGGTCTCGTACCCTGTCCCTCAACCAATGGACAAGGGGCACTGAAATTTTTCTGAAGGCCTGGACTGGACCGCATTTGGGTATGCGCTCCGGAGGTAGGTAGGTAGGCAGCAGAATCAGATTATTGTGTAAATATGTACGGTCGGCCAAGAAAGTGGTGTACCTACCACTTTAGATTTACTTTGCTAGTTTTCGAAAATTACAACATGGTTTATACTAGCCATAGCTGAAAGAGATGCACGTATAATGGGGGATTCAATATTACAGCGATATTGTGACAACTGTGGCCGTGTGGTGACGGCAGAGTAGAATACAATTGTCACCACCCCAAATCTCTCCCGTGGGTGTCGTACAAGGCGACTAAGGCTAAATCAGCGATGAGGAATGGGCAGCACCGTTCCTCTTATATCACCCAGCAATAGTACTGCGACTTTTGTGCCCGATAAATGGCAATAGGCTCGCCACCTATTACATGGGACCTAACATAATTGGCGAAACGTGGGTGCTAGTTCACCTCTGCCTACCCCTTCGGGGATATAGGCGTGACTTATGTATGTATGTATGTATGTTGTGACAACTGTGACAAACGTCAATATCATAAGATAATAGTTGTCAGAGCAAGGTGCAAGCAAAACAAAATGTTTATTGTCCTATAAACTGCAAACGATATTTAGCCTTAGGGTGGTAAAACACTTTTTTGGCCGACTGTACCTATTAAATTGATTATCGCAAGGGTTTAAATAAAAATACCATGATTGAACTGATTTCTTAAGCATTTTATTTCTTACAATGAGAATCGTCACTGTTATAGATATATTTAATTTACACTACATAAAAGTACACAGAGCTCCGTCGCCGGCGCAGCGCACTCGCGACAAAGGGACGGGCCGGTAATTGTTATCACAATGAAACGCCACTTCGTTCGCAATTACGGGCAGGAATCCGGTACTGCCAGCAGCAACTCAGTCGCACAAAATCACACTAATTTAAAACCTACGACCAAGTCCAAAGTTAATTTTGATTGATTTTTGTGTTCACTTGACGTGCTGATAGTACCTTCATATAGGCAGAATCTGATTAGGTACTAGTATACAATAATAATTACTTATTCTTATTGATTTGGATTCCTGCCCCTGACGTGGTTCAATCCGTGAGACAGTGTTCCCGTCACCATTTGTCACGAGGCCACAAAAACAATTCACAAAGATACCGTGCATGACATTGATACAAATGATGGGCCCTTGCACTACAAGTAGAGGTGAGCAGAGTAGCAGCCACTATAGTGCACCCTACTATGCCCACAGCTGATAACAACAACAGTGCGCCTACACTTACATACAGAACAAAATGTACCTATTACTGACTTTTCGTTGTGATAATACTTATATATTACTCTAACGGGTGGCGACCCAACGCCCGCGCCCACAGCTGCGACCACTTACTCTAACTAGTATTTACAACGCGAACTTTACACCTACCGCACTCGCCACTACAACTAGAATAACTTTATTTATACTGAGCGAGCGTATTTACATACATTTTAACTTTACCTAGACTAAGGCCGAGGCGGCCGGCAACCATCTTAACCCGCGGTCACCCATCATTCGTGGTGCCTCTCGGAGCACACTCGGTGCGGCGGTTACGACCCGTCACACCGGCAGACCACCATTTCCACTCTGAACAGTTTCCCTAGGTACACACCCGTCCGTCGTCCTCTTCACACTGGAAAGTTTCATTTTACTCTGTAGTTATAACCGCCGTTTTTAACCGACGAAAAAACGGAGGAGGTTACTTAATTCGTATCGTATGTTTCTTTTGTATGTATGTTCGCCGATTTCTTTGTCAATTATGAACCGATTTTCAAAATTCTGTTCTACATTATGGGCATATTAATATTATTAATGTTTTTTAAATTGAATTTTTACTTAATAATAGGGGCGCAGACGTGACTTCTTTGTCAATGGTTTTTAACAAATGAGTCACTGTTGATCTCTAGACTGACTAGTGGAGGACGGACGACAGAACGGAGGCGTCGCGTTGGCCCAGTCTTAACTATTTCTGTTCGGTGCCTGTTCGTGTGTGCTTTGGCAGACCTGGAAGCCTAGACAAGTGGCCAATCTATTCGAATGAATACCAATGTATTTTGACAGCTTTTCTTACATTTGACACAACGGAGGCCATGTTGTTTTGTCTGTAATTCGTCAGTTTCATACATTTGTCTTCTGTTCATTGGAATGGGTTGGCCATTTGTCAAGAGAGGCCGTTCCTAGCGGAGTGGCGGGCCCGCCCGCGCATCGCTCCAACGGGAGCGAGCAGCGATTTACTTAATTTAAAATATCACACTTAACACTGTCGATCTTAACGTAGGCACTAGACCTTGCCGGTGTTCAGTGTCCTCGTTGGCACGCGGTCTAGGCCAAGCCCACCTTTTCACCGGTGAGTGCTTTTACGATCACACGATGAGACGCCTGCGCCGGTGTCTACACGACTGAGCACTTTGTATAACCACTTTTTACATGCGGTGCGCGATTGAAAGCGGTTCTAATTCGAAGCCCAGCCCGGCGTCCTGACCTTCCAGGGGCCAGATCTTCCGTGGTAGACGAACCGCCTCACTGATCACTTACCCGAAGCGAGACCAGTCTCCCGGAGTGAGCGGTATTCACAGCGGAGTGGCGACTGGGCGTGGCCGGTTCAGAACCAGTACAGGTCCTTAGACGTGTCCTGCACCTGCGCCTCCAGACCTGCGGAAGCGAGCGCGAGTTGTTAACTGAGTTTACCAGACGTCGACCTAATTACACATTCAAACCTCCAAATGGAGTATGCTGGTGCTTCAATATCGAAGCATTACATAGAGCGACGTATCAAACTAACTGAACGAGTTAGTCAATTTAAAAGGTGTATTATATCCTAGGTATATTGTCGTTAATTAAGTTAGGTCCCATGTAGGTACTATGTGGCTCATCAGTCATGGGACCTAACATAATTGGCGATCGTGGGCGTTAAAGTGTTACTTCACCTCTGCCTACCCCTTCGGGGATATAGGCATGGTCGTACCGACTGTAGATAGGGAGAACCTACTATTTATTGTTAAATCACAGGAACTACGCTTTGAATCATACTCCGCGGAACTTTCTCATCAATTTTAACGGCATTCAGAATACCTAATATATTTCACAATAAATCTGATGATGCAGCAGACGAAACCTTTTTCACTGATTATATTGATTCTCAGTCCCAAATTTTTTTCAAAGATGCAATCTATTTACAGTGATGAAAATATTAATGAATTAGATACCTAAGCTAAAATTTTGCAAAGGATGCATATTGAAATATGCATAAAGAAACCCTAAAACTTCTTGAACTCAAACCTGTTATTATAAAACATGGACTAAAGTTAGTCATGGTTTAAAATTGATGCTAACTCTGCCTGAAAGGCAGATTCAGTAAAAGTGACAGCATCCGTTTTATTAAGCTATGACTAACTTTAGTCCATGTTTAAGTTTAAGTTCTTTAAGTGTTGTTTAAACTAAACTAGTAAAACCAAAGAGCACACAACTCTGTTGAAATTATGTACTTGAAATCAATTTCAATTCTTACCAAATAATCATCATATAAGTTTTCAGCGTTGTACTACAAACACTGATGCTAAAGTCTACTTATGCCAATTCAATTTCAATATGTTCAACCTCCTTTTTATGAAGTTATGTGAAATTAGGTCGAAAATTATATTCCCATATTATTTTTTTTATTTACCTGTTATTCTCGTATAAAAAATCACAATTCAAATTGCGGCTTTTCTAAATAGAATACTTGGCGCACGAAGCGTTCCCTACGCTGATTATAATGCCTATGACTGATTAAGTGGTAAAAACCACCATCTTCTTCTCCTTGTCCTGTTCCCAGGCTATCAGGGGTCGGTACAGTATGTTTACTCTTCTATTCATATCGCTCAGACGTCATCAAGCCATCCTTGCCTTTTTGATTCATATCATCCATCGCATCATAAAGGTGCTAGTAATTAATGAATATAATATGTATAGAAAAGAGACTGAAAGGATCATGTCGAGAGACCGATGAACGGAGAGAGTGATTGGAATGACAATCCATACTGCTCAAGGTTTTGGCTTAGGTTTTACAGCCGGCTGCCTGCCTGACACCAACCCTCTTCGGGTATGCTATTGTTGGTAGTTTGCCCTCCACCATTCGAAAGCCCCAAGGTGCTTATTGGTCTACACCGGGCAATCTCCCTTAGTCGACTTATATGACACCCATGAGATGAGTTATATTATAATTACAAAGATTTTAGTTTATATATTTTAAGACACACCGTGTCTTGGGTGGCCGAGCGGTCAGGCACCTGCCCGGATAGCAGCGGACGCGGGTTCGATTCCCGCCTCAAGATCATAATTTTTCGAAAGTCTTTTTCTAACTACTAAAATCTTTGTACTAATTTTTCTAACATTTATATAATGTTAAAAATTTAAATCGAATAGTATATTATAATTGTTATATTACCTATTGTCTTTTATTTGTTTGATTTCTCATGGTTCCGTCAAATGGACCACTGCAGAAAATTTCTTAAGGAAAAAAGAAAAAAAGGATTTCTTTATTACAATAAACCAATAATCTTGAAATATTTTATTGATAATAGAAAATATAAATTTATTTTTAGTATATTTAAATTGAAGTAAAAATCTGCTGTTCTGGTTCTAAGATAAATTTTGCCTCAAAATATTTCGTAAAATGAAGAATAATTATCTTCGAATGATATGTTCTGCTTTTGTTTTTAGATAAACTGATTTCTTTGCTTCAACTGCTTATGATATTATTGAACTAAAAAATACATTATTTAATTCAAGCTACAATGTATCAGTTATAATAAGCTATAATATACTCCGTCCAATCTTTTATGCTCTATTTGACAGTTCTTATAGTGTTGGGACCAAAAATGTAATTAGTATACACGATATCGATAATACAAATTCCCTTTTCACGGCGAACAAAATTCAAAATCTATTAATAAATGCATTTGCCGAAGTAGCTGCCGAAAACAGGGATAATATTGAAGGACCCAAAAAACTATAAATTTCGGATTGGAAAATTCATGTGGCCTTAGATAATTTAGAAGAACAAGAATTTATAATAAATGTCGATGAGAGTTCATCGAGTGACAGTGACGATTCATCAATATATTGATTCAAAGCGTTATAATATAACGTGTCATTATAATTATATAAGAAAAAAGTCTCTAAATTGCTATGTACCTAATAACTAATTTATTTATTTTTTGTTGTAAATCGTAATTTGTCTGTCTAATTATTGTATTTTTTTTTCTTTCTTGCTTTTTGTTTTTGTTATATTTGTACAATTTCAATCAATGAATTGTCATTAAGATAACAAACTACATACATTTCCGTTTGATTTGTCATGTTGTGTACACTAAATTTAGATTACTGTCTCGAATTGTATATGGTATACTTAATCAAGTCGTATATTGATGGTAATCTGTCATACATTATAAATAAATAAATAAATAAATTGTATAAGCCGTGTGGTGACGGCAGAGTAGAATACAATTGTCACCACCCCAAATCTCTCCCGTGGGTGTCGTACAAGGCGACTAAGGATAAATCAGCGATGAGGTATGGGCAGCAGCGTTCCTCTTATATCACCTAACAATAGTACTGCGACTTTTGTGCACGATAAATGGCAATAGGCTCGCCACCTATTACATGGGACCTAACATAATTGGCGGAACGTGGGTGCTAGTTCACCTCTGCCTATCCCTTCGGGGATATGGGCGTGATTTATGCATTGAGTTATAAGGTAAACTAGAGACGCTTTGCCAAGCAAAAATATTCTCCCAACTCGAATCTACCTACGGTGGCGGGGTGTGCGGGGCGAGCGGGCGAGCGTGGCCTGGAATCAGTTATATGCTGCAGCGCTAAACAAACATCATAAGCGCTAACACAATTACCAGTGGATTATCGTCTAACCAAAGTATTAAAACATGCAGCGCTGATCGCTGATAGAGTACAGTTTTCTCGCGACCAAAACATTAACATAAGCGCCGCTGATTTCATGGCGCTTACGCGTTTCTTTCAACGCAGTCTAACAAAAAATCCTTATAGATTAGATTATGCATCGCTAATGTGGAATTATGCTATTAAATGAATATGTTATATGTTTTAATTAATATTTTGTTACAATTAACGATGATAAGTCACACCACTATCTTTTTGTTTTGTTTTTGATTGATTGTTGCATGTTTTTAACACGCAAGAAGGCATTTTTAGATCGATCTGTAGCCACAATTTCGGCAAGCAGTCGCTTTGAGCGTTGGCGAATGATTAAATGAGTTATTTACTTGTTGCTCCGGAGTATCAACGCACGGACTACAATTCTTGTTTGCGGTGTCGCTTCTATACGCTAGTAATATTAGTTCAATGGATTTATGTATGTATAATTGTATAAAATTGTATAATTGTTTCACTTCATGTCGATCTATCTATACTTATTTTACTTTCATTACATTAGAATGCTACATTATATCTGAGTAACTAAGCTACTTTTTATCCCGCGATAAATTATATGATACGCGAACAAAGTCGCGGGAACACATGTAGTTCCAAATAAATACCGATACAATATTGATATGCCAATCATAACATCACTGTTTTGATTGACATAGAATGTAACTTTTTTCTTATCAAACGTTTTACATTTGAAATATATCGTATTTTTTATAAACTACTGCACATATGGTCTCAATTTGTCTTAGATTAATATTTTATGGAATTAAGGAACAAAGTTAGGCCATTGTCATATGTTTAAACCTCCCATTTAAAAGCGATTTTTTCCGAAACATCACACTGCTAAGTTCCTAAGGGAGCTGTCAAATAGAGCATAAAGGATTGGACGGAGTATAACAACCGACATTAACGCGAGCGAAGCCCCGGGCGTCCACCATCTGTCTTAATTCCGCTGTTGTCATTTTAAAGTTAAGTGGTCCAATAGTGGCAACCTTACCCTAAATAAGTAGGTAGAGCAGAATAAATACCTAGTAACAAGAATCATAAACCAATTACTGATCTATCATTTTTAGGTAAGTATTTAATTAAAGATAAGGCTAAGTTGTGCCGCGTGGTCTAACCATCGCAACCTTACCCTATTTATTTGTTCGCGCCAGCACCAAAAGATCATAATTGCAACGGAGTGGTCGTGATCGTGGCCCGCTCCTGGTGATAGTTAATTGCGCGGGTGGTGGGGGTGGGAGGCGGGGGCGTAATTGAATGGACTCACGAGTGAGGCGGCGCCTGCGGGCCGGGCTGGCCAGCGGCCATTGGCCGGCGCCTGCGGGCCGGGCGGCTGGCCAGCGGCCATTGGCCGCCGCCGCCGGGCCCTCCCCCGCGCCACCGCCAGAGCCCGATACCAATCTTGGCAAACTCACTTCTCGGTCGTGTCAAACCTCGCTTAATTGAACAATGTTAGTAGGTATACATACAGCAGGTACCTACACACACATGTTAGGTTGTAGCCCTCGCTATCCACACTATTGTCATACCTTACCTATCTACCTGCTTAGATGAACACGAAAGTTATAAGGTCAACAATGTATTAAAAAGACTACCTAATTATATAATTAGGTAGGTATTTACTAAGAATGACACCGAAGAAAAACAAGGGAAGATGTGTGACCTACTCGAGTTTATTTTCGTCAACGAGTCAAAATCGCAGGCATGAATTTAACTATATATTGTTTTAAGCTTACGTGGTCACTTTCATCTTTAAATTGTGAAAAAACGGGATTTATATCACGTACCTGGATTTTGTTATGATTCCGATATTTCGGCACAGTTACATGCGCCATGGTCATTTAAAGATGAATTTAACAAGTTACCTACTTTAAATCCTATTCTCTTCAATCTCAGCTTTACTCTACCGAAATCTTACGATTCGAGTTCAGACGTAAATCTAGCGATTAAAAGATAACCGTCAGTTTTTGACACTCCTTATGATAATTAAGGCTCGAGTTCACCTAAACAGTCGAACATTGTTTAACCGGTTCTTTTTGACATTCAATAGTAGGAAAATGGAAGAAAATGGAAGAAATGTCAAAAACTAACGATTAGGTACCTATCTTTTATCGATTGATTTACGTGTTGGTGAACTCGATCCTAGGTGTTGGTGAACTCCAGTAGGTACTAATAGTTAGGCCCGAGTTCACCAACACATAAAACAAGCGATTAAAAGATAACCGCCATTTTTTGATAGTTCTTTATACGATATAATGTCAAAAACCGATGATTAAATAATAGGTAATCGCCTGTTTAAGTGTTGGTGAACGGAAAGGTGAACTCCAGCTTAAGGCTGACGTTCACGAACATTAGAAAGGCGATTATTCTTTTTTACATTTCATCGTACCTATAGAAAAACTGACGCTTATTTTTTAATCAGTTGTTTTACGTTTTGGTGAACTCCGACCTTACTATTACTTACGCGTGCTCGTTTTTAAAACCGTCGATTGAACTGAAAGTAGCTGCTTTTAGGTTCAGGTTAAGTAACTACAATGCAATTCACAGAAGGTTCCGACTTCTGATAAAATTAAAACGGCATTGGAACAGGAATGTAATGTGGTAATGCTGCTATACAACTAATCGCTGATTTCAG